>LPNX010411961.1:166571-219242 GCA_001517045.1 Pseudotsuga menziesii | reverse complement strand
TATATATATATATATAACAATATTTGTGTAATATTTATATCATGTGTTGTTTGTTGTTGGAAAAGAAACCATGTATAGTTTTTTAAGAAACCATGTGCGGTTTCTATATTTTATTCTCTTTACTTCTTTTAGTTCTTTGCTTTTATTTATTTGTTGTTGTTTTTTTTAACTTTCTCTCTTTCTTTTGAGTAAGGTCAAAGACCTAATTCAAGGAAGCCTTGACAATTTTGGCCACAAGCCAGAATTGATTTTGATTTTGAATTCTTTGTTGTTTTTTTTAACTTTCTCTCTTTCTTTTGAGTAAGGTCAAAGACCTAATTCAAGGAAGCCTTGACAATTTTGGCCACAAGCCAGAATTAGATTGGCTCTGATATCAAATGAGCCGAAGAAAAGTTTGCTCACACACATACTACCAAAATATTTGGAATAGTATATAAAGATCCATTTGGATAAAAGAATATATGTATAAAAGTATGAGATCAGATGAATGATTTACATTTACATTGGTAGGGCTTTATATAAGCATTATCGTGCATTTTCGGATCAAAGGGTACATCTTTTTAATTTTGTTTCTTCTAATTAACTAATTAATCATTATTAATTATTAATATATATTAATATTGATAATTAATATTGATTTTTTTTTTTTTGTAAATAAAAGCATTATATTACATCAGATGGAAGCCATTACAGAGCAGAGATACAAAGCCGGTCTAACAGTCCTCTGGTAGGGAGAAGCCCCACTCAAAGCTGGACACGCGCCATAGAGGCCAAAAAACTAGAAACAAACTGAGATTTTGACTAGCAATGGGCACGCAGGCCCGTCCTTCCAAAACATAGATGCAAAACCCTGAGCCAGGACAGACAGATGCCAAAACCTGGGCTGCAGGAGAAGACCTATTACAGACCAAACAGACATTGGAAAAAACTTAAAAGACTTGATAGGCTGAATTACCGAGCTTCGAAATAGACAGTATACCCAGACAATCACTCCTTCTGAAAGGCCGAGGGAAAACATGACATGAGTGGATAAGCCGGAGCCGGAGTCGCACCAGGGGGTTCCTGAACCGCCGAAGAGGGAGATAAGATCCTCCGCTGCTTCTTACCACACTGGCTGCAACTGTCCCTCGGGCAAGCCACCTCGTCATTACCTTTGCCCCCAGCGTAGAAGGAGACACCTAGTCTGGAAGCTATAACATCAACCTTCTGGTGGATGAGGTGACATTCTCCATTATGATGTTTCCACTCCCTCACCGGTTCCTCATCACCCGCCATCTTTGCTTCTCGCTTTATGTAAGAATGGCCAACCAGCGTCATGTTCACCTAGTACTGCATGAGGAGGCGATCATAAGTCGCAGCACGTCCCGCAGTGGAGCCAGGATCCAAGACCCAGTCTGCCACTTCCTGATGGAGATCTTCCCTGGGCATGTTTTTCACGGTATTCCATAGATCCTCGACCTTACCCTCCACTTCCCGACGGATGTTCAGGGGAATGTTGTCTTTGAAAAATTCGGCCTCCTCTTGGGCCTGAAGTTGCACTCTCGTAGCCCTGTGGGAAGGTCTTGCAGCACCCTGCTCGGACGAGGAATTACCACGGGCCTTGTCCCTAACCAACTGACTATGCGGGGCCATTTCCAACAGGAAAGAATTATGATCCAGGGCACGGGGACAAGGGAAAACAGAGAGCCGCACCCAAACCAGACCAGAGGGCCACAGAAGAAACCAGAGGATCCAAAAGGCAAGGAGCAAGATTGAACGATGAAAACGGTTCGACCAACGGGACGAGAAATAAGAAGGAAGAGGAAAAATCATTACCCCATCTGGATCGTACCAGGACGACGTCATTGATCTGGAGCGGACCACCTCCCTCGTACCTTTCACCATGGAGGAAGCTCTAACTAAAAGGATAGCCCTGTCAATTTGGCCGTCCCTCCTCACCCTGTCCATCTTTTCATCTACGTTTCCAACGAGAAAAATAATGGCCAAGGACAACCACCTCTGCCATCGATCCATTGCCTCATTAAAACGCTCCGGCATCGTGGTGTTGGCCTGTTAGGGCGTGCTCGCGTCGTCTGTCACCTATATCCACCGCATCGTTCAGGCATGTCAACTGCGTACCACCCGCGAGATCCTGCGCCGCCAATTGTCTGCAATTATGAGCCCATTCGTTAGCGTCAAAGGACTCAAGTGGGCCCCATTGATATGCCAGCTCCCCCTCGACCCCCACGTTCGCAAGAAGGTCCGCCACTTTGTTGGCGTTGCATCTTACGTGACAGAACGAGACCGCAGGATGGGCATGGATCAGGCCACGCAGCTCATCCAAGCGGTTGGCTAACCTCCAGCTAGTGGACACTTGGCCGCTGACTCGGCCATTCGCTAACCGTCGTGCCATCTGAACCATGATACTGGAGTCGCCCTCAATTATCGCCGGGAAGCTGTTGCTACGAACCAGACAGTGCAAACCTTGGAGCATCCCTTCGAGTTCAGCAGAGTTGTTGGTGTCTCGGCCTATGGATCCCAAAAAGATGAAAATAACCCTGCCTTGTGAGTCTCTGCATAGGCCGCCGAATCCGGTAGCACCAGGGTTCCCCTTGGAGGCCCCATTGAAGTTAAGCTTGAAGACCAGGGGAGGGGGGAGAGACCAAGACTTTGGGCTGGACGGCTGAAGGATCCTGTCACGCTTGCGAAGCCCATCCAACTGGGGTTTGTCCAGACCCCAAAATTCGCCAACATGAATCTCGTCTGCGGGTATGAGCTTATCTTCATCGTGCCATTGCATGCTGTTGATGGAGGAGAGAAGGTTTTCCCGCACCATTTGCCAGACCTTTTCGGGGCTGGAGCGTTTGTTCTGGAAGATTCGGCCATTCCTTTCCTTCCAAATGCACCACATGATCATACTAGGCATTCCAGATGGTCTTGATAATTCTGTTTTTGAACGTTTTTTGGTTCCATTCCACCAAAGTTCTCACCGGCTAGGCTCTTTTCCTGTCACTTTTCCGGAAACCCATCGCCCCTTTATCCCAAATGGCTGCAGCAAAAGGGCAGCTATCCAGGAGATGGTTTGTGGTTTCCTCCGCCTGAGAGCATAAGCAGCAATGAGAAGGTCCCTGGATACCACGCTTCCGGAGGTTTTCACTGGTGAGAATGCGACCTTTAACAATCAACCAAGCAAAAGTGGCGACCTTGGGCCATAAATTTAGAGTCCATATCTTCTTCCATGTTTCCCCATCCTCAGCGCGGCTCCTGATTCGAATGTTGTACGCCTCCTTAATGTTAAACATTCCTTTTTCCAAATATCCCCATCTCAGCACGTCCGGTCCCTCCGTGGGTTTGATGTTCTGCCTGTGCATTTCCTCTTGGAAAGTCCCCCAGTCTTCCTCCTCAATTTGGTCAGGTTTGTTGGTGAAAATCCAACACCGTCTCTCATTAAAGATTTGTTCTTGCCAGAAGTGATGAACAAGATAGCGACCCTCAGCCCTAGCCCATTCCTGAATTGGAGCCCACCTTGGGTTGTCACTCAGCCGGGGGAGTTGATTCCATGAGTCCTCCCAGAACCGCGCATTCCTTCCATCACTTATTTCCTAAAAGCTATGCTTTTGAACCAATTGTCTTCCACCTTTGGCCTTCGTCCATATACGGGATCCCTGATGCTCTTCATTGACACGAATTAGCTGAGATGGGGGCCTGTCATGGCCGTATTTAGAGCGCCACAGTCGAGCCCAAGGTTCAGTAGTATGGGAGACCCATCTCCACCAAACTTTCGCCCCCTGGACTTTGGCCATGATTTCCGGATCTCTCAAACCCAACCCCCCCTTCAACTTTGGTTGGCATATGCTGTCCCAGCTTACCAGGGCGAATTTGGCTTTATCCTCTCTGCCTCCCCACAGGAAAATGCGCTGGATGCGCCGAATCTCGCGGAGAATGGACTTCGGAGCCAAGAGGACAGAAAACAGGTATATAGGCATCGCTTGTAAGACAGATTTAATCAAGACCAACCTATTGGGTAAGTTTAGAGGTCTGGGAGTCTAGTTAGTGAGTTTTTGTTTCATTCTGTCAAGGAGTTCCAGCTAGGACGTACTCTTCAATTTGCGCGGGCTCAGAGGGACGCCTAAGTATTTTGAAGGGAAAGAACCTTTTGAGAAACCCAGGATACGGAGAATGTTCCTTTGAGAGGCAGGAGCGGTGTTGAGGAAAAAGACTTGGGATTTGGCCTGATTAACAGTGAGACCAGAGGCTTTGGCAAAGAGATTCAGACAAAATTTGAAGCTTCTCGCTTCTTGGACTGAAGGGTGCCGGATGAGCATAGTATCATCTACGAATTGTTGATGGGTTTGAGCATCCATGGAATCCATGAGACGAATGCCCCGAAGCTCGCCACGATCCGCCTTGGACTGCAGGAGATGGCTCAAACCCTCGGCCATTAAGATAAAGAGGAAAGGGGAGAGGGGATCCCCCTGCCTGAGGCCCTTGGATGATTGAAAGGGGCAAGTCGGGGTTCCGTTCAGGAGAATGCTGAAGAAAGGGGTGGAGATGAGCCCCATGACCCATTCCACCCAGTCCTGGCAGAACCCATTGGCTGCCAGCATTCTGCGGATGTATTGCCAACTTAGTTTATCATAGGCCTTAGAAATATCCAGTTTGATTAGCATACCTGGATGTCTCGAGCTTTGCAAGGAATGTAGGACTTCCTGAACTAGGATAACCCCATCCAGGATTTGGCGCCCTTCCATAAAACCAGATTGCTCTGGGCAGATCAGAGAGGGGAGAAGAGTTTTCAGACGATTGGCAATGACTTTGGAGATGATCTTGTAGACAACATTGCATAGAGCTATAGGCCTGAACTTGTCTGGGCGATCTGCCCCCGTTTCCTTAGGAATGAGAGAAAGGAACATTGCATTGAAAGCTTTTAGCACCCCCTTTTTTTTCCTCGATTCCTCCACGATTTCCACAACCTCTTCCTTAACCATATCCTAGAAATAGTGGAAGAAGTTGGAGGTAAACCCATTCGGACTAGGGGCTTTTCCCAGGGTCATCTGATTGACTTCCTCTTCAACTTCTTGCAGAGTTACCGGTTTGACGAGCATCTCATTATCTTCCCTAGTGACCGAGGGAGGGATTAGGCGCATGATTTGAGCAATGTCTCTCTCCTTGTCATGAAGTTCTTCGTTGAGGATCTCCGCGAAATAGTGGTTGAGTTCCTCTTCGATCTCTCGGCGCGTTTCTATTCGGCCTTCCTCCATCTTTTTAAGTTTCAAAATCCCCGAGGAGTGTCTATTCTGAATGACCGAATTATGGAAGAACTTGGTGTTTTTTTCCCCATCCTGCAGCCATTTGACCTTAGATTTTTGTTTCCAGTATATGCCTTCTTGTCTTTCCCGTGCCTCCAGCTGCCCCCATAAGTCCTTTTCTTTCTTCTGCATGTCCTCGTCCCATCCATCTGTCATTCCTCTTTGACTGAGTTGATCAAGTTCAGAGATCAATCTTTTCTTGTCCTCAAAAATGTTGCCAAACTCCTCCTTGTTCCAGGTATGGATTCTGGATTTTAGAAATTTGAGTTTTTGTTGGAAGCAGTACATGGTTGTGCCTGAGGGGGGGACCAACTCCTGCCACCACTGCTGCACAAGATCTTTGAAGTCTTTATGCTCCATCCAAAATTGTTCAAATCAGAAAGGTTTCCTCAGAGTGGAGCATGACCAATCCCAGCGTAGGCAGATTGGCTAGTGGTCAGAGCATGCCGCTGGGAGCACCTCGGTCATGATTTCTCCCGTGTCATGGAGAATGGGCTCCGAGACCAAAAACCTATCTAAGCGACATGCCACCAGGTGTTCGCCCCCCCGCTTATTGTTCCACATATACCAGCCATTACTAGTTTCCATATCCACGAACGAGCTTCGAGCTTGGAAGGCCCCAAAAGCCTCTTGAAATTTGTCCAAAGTTCTTTGGCCTCCCTTTTTTTCCCCAAGGTTGGCGATGAGGTTAAAATCCCTTCCCATCACCCATCGGGATCCCTTCGCTTAGCTGTTGGACCATTCTAAGAAGTCAATGAAGGCCTGCTTTTCAGGGAAGCTGCTAGGGTCATAAATGTTCACCAGAGTACCCTTCGCCCCTGACACAAGGTGTTGGAAATCTGCCAAGAGGGCAAACTTATTAGCTCTCCAGTTCGAGAGCTCAACCACCTGGGGGATCCAGAGGATTGCTATACACCCTGATTGCCCAACAGCATCCAGGGCCATCACCTGGCTGCCTTTCCAGATCTTACTGCTGATTTTATCCAAGCCTTTAGAACTACATTTCGTTTCCTGGAGAAAGAGGATATCAGGGTTTTCCTGCTTAATTTTTCGGTTGAGAGTCTTCCACTGCCTGGGGTTGCCACAACCCCTTATATTCCAGGAGATTAACTTCATTGGGAAACTTTGGAAACTTTAGAAAAGGCCGCCCTGATCGTAGGGTATTGGCCTGATTCTATGAGTTTAACACCTATTTCAGCAATGCGCTGCTTGTTTGATTTCCTTCCTCTGTGTTGTTCCTCCTCTAGAGGTTTCCTCTTATGTCCTGTTAGGGGATCTGGGTCAATCCCCAGGTTCGGATGAGCCCCAGCCTTGATAATAGCCTCTTGGAGGAGCTCGATTTGCCATCTGGGCACGTAACCCTTCCCCTTCTTTCCACATTCTGCTTCGATCGCATCCAGATCTAATTCCCGTAGTTCCATCTCCTCATCCTCGGCTTCCTCCACTATCTCCATCTGCTGGGCTTCCATCCCGTCCGAGGCGTTGGTATCCTTGGTGGGCTGAGCAACACTCTCTTTTTCCTTAGGCGAGCCTTCCTCGACCGAGTCCCCCAGGACCTCGAAAGCATTCCTAGACCGGGTCTCCCGCGTCTCCGAGTCTTTTTTGGCTTTTGACATCCCACTAGCCCTGCTTCTTTTGCGGTTCTTGACCTGGGTGAAGCCATCAGGCGAAGGCCCAATTTTCTCCGAGCTAGGGTCCGCTGGGGCGGGCGTTGCAACCATCCGTGGACAGTTCCGTCCCAAGTGACCGTACTCGTGACATTGCCTACATCTGAAGGGGATCTGCTCATAGTCAATGGGTTGGATCCATTCTTCATCTTCCCAACTTAGGTTTATGGCTTTTGGCAGCTCCTTGGAGAGATCCAGGTAAACACAAATCCTGGCAAAGGAGGTATACCTCTGGGCCTTCGTTTGCTTGGACACCTTAATAAACTCGCCTAGGGTATTTCCAATGTCCCGCAGGGTTTCTAGATCCCAGTATTCCCCTGGGAGGGAGAAGGGGCGGATCCAGACTGGGGCCACAGTCATATCCTCTGTTTCAGGATTGAATATTTCCTTCCATGGACGGAGGTACAGACCAGTGGAAAAAAAAAAGTAAGGGCCTCCTTCCAAGATCTGATCTCGGTCCTCTTGGTTGAAGAAAATAATCGTGAAAAAACCCTTAGAGCCGAGTTGCAGGTCATAGTGACCTTTAGGGTTCCAAACGCTGCTGATCCATTTGACCAGATCCTTTTCCTTGGGCCATATCCCCACGAACTTACCAATTAGAGCCTTTTCCTTCCAGAGCTCGATCGTGCCCCTCACCTTCTCAGATCGAACATGAACTGTGGGAATGGTGGGGGCTTTCGGCAGACAACCCCCCACTCCAGGCTTATAGCCGACGGACGAGCTCTCCCGTTGGTCCTTCGCGGCAGATCCCACTCCATCGAGCCCACCGGGCCTTGAAGAGCCCGACTCCATCCGGGATTCTTCCGGGGAGGCCCAGATGCCCGGAGAGTCTGCCAGCTACTGCGAACAAGAGGCCCCAGTGGCCAGGCTGCGATGGCTGGCCACTAAGCTTAAAATTCCTGCAAACCCTAGTAGAGCTCCCTAATCAAGAACCTACACACCAACCATTTCCCCCAGCAATTGAATTATTGTTTGCATCAAGGAACGAAGTATGTTTATTTCAATTGCTACAATCAATAATTAATATTGATATTTAATATTTGTATATTTATATATTATGTTATATTTTTTATATGACTCAAACAAAGGAAATCGGGTCCACAATTTGTTTTGTATTTGGCTGCCAATGAACAAACTCGTGATCTCTGATCGAATTTAAACTTCTGTTGTGTGCTTGTTGAACCCCAAGCCGCTGACCGACTGTTCTTTATTTGATTGGGCCCCCAGATGTGTTCACATAAAATGACCACAATTGTGACATGAGAACTTCTTTGGTGTTTGGGTGCCAATGTAAGTGTGGGCCGCAAAACTCCTATGGAGTTGCAACTCTATGTAGCAAATGCATTCCACGTGGAACTCCATCCATGATTTGGTTGCCAAAAAAAAACCTTCGAGGCTGATCCACACGATACATGGGGCTGGCACCGTCTAAATTGATTATGGGTAGGGCGATCGTGATGCACACGCTCTTAGATCGCAATTTTTGGAGAAGGCTGCTGTGAAGTTAAGCATAAAACCACTGCCACATAAATGTTTTGAAATATTGCATTGGTGAATATGCTACTGCTTTCCATTGACAGATTGTAATTTTGCTTCAAAATCGTTGGTTGTGTATGCAAAAAAAAATCCTTTCAATCTTTGAATGTCAAATTTTGTATGCTTATATTCTCACATAGGTCCCTTGCGTCCATGATCTCCTGTAAGGTGTAAGTATGGTTGTCCAATAACACAAATGCCAAAGGTTTTGACAATTACTTTGATATTATGGTTTCTTTCCTGGGCAGAGTGAAGAGGGCAAACTGAACTCTGTCGTAGCTAGATTTCAACAAGTTGCAACTCATCCATAATCTGACGCTCTTCATTACTGAGAATTGATCCTCCAAATGGACCTAAAGAAAAAGATGAGTCAACCACTTGCATAAGGTACAGGAGGACTGATGAAATTACTTCATGGGCACTTAAATTGAGCTCTGTGGACACCCATGTCGATATGGGGGGGTAACACTCTCCTGAAGTACCAAAAGGGAAAAGAGACTCTTGGCTGTAGTAATTAGAACGCATTTTCCTTTTTACAATCTTAATAGGAATTAAACACTTTGCGTGTTCTGTGTATGTTCTTGCCCATCGCAAGTGTTGTCCGCCAAATGCACACCGTCAGCAGAAATCTCTTGGACTGTTGTTTCCCAAGTGGGAAAGGTGTGGCCTTGGGGGCAAGCAAAGAGCCAGGTGCTATCACCTGATCCCAGCTCCTCCGTTTAGGCTAACTTCTAACGAAGCCAAGGGGGGTAGTCCCTAAAAAAGAGCAATCTAAGGGTCTTGTTTTTAAATGTTTGTTGGGTGGAAGATGTGAATGGGTGTTGTTTAGGAGTTTTTCTGATATACACAATAATAAATCAAGCAATCCCAATTGCTACTTGCAAAACATAAGATAAACGACTGAATTCAAAGCATCCATAACATAAATCACTTAAAATAAGAAGGGCAAATGGTCCAAATCAGACGATGCAAAAGTAAGAGACTAGTGCCAAAATGAAGTCAAAAATGTGTTGGGGATGCTGAAATACAAGTGTCGATGATGTTCGTGAGATCGTTTTGCAATGCTCTTGGTAAATTTTATTATGTATTTTATGATGATCTTGATTATTAAGGTGAAGGGAATTTTCAACCGATACACAAGGTACTGGAAATCTAATCGGAAATACTCTAAGTGGCTCCATTCAAGGACATGTTGGACTGACCAAGTTTATAGCGAGGCGTTCAATAACTAACCAGCCACTGCAAACGAGGAGGGCTACCCAGCTCCCCCAGTAAGAATTTTCCCATTTAGAATATTACGGACAATGCCAGTTCGTTGGTTATGGGGTGGTAAATTTTATTATGTGTGAAATTGGAATTAAATCTATGAATTAAATAGTCTATAGTGCTTCTGGGTATCTCAACTGGGTAGAGCATACACACTGAGAAAATAGTAAATTTCAATTTTAGGGGAAATATGAGTTGAAAATTTTATTAGAGCACATAAAACCAAAAAGCTCTCTGACAGAGAGTGCTCTTGATCCACTTTATGGTGAGATTCAAGAGTCTTATCTAATCTAAGATGAGAATGCAAATGCAATAATGCTCTTAGACAGAGAGTGCTCTTGACTCGTCTTATGACAAGGTGAAGAGACTTTATATTTTTTTTATGATTTATCAATTAAAAAGTGAAATACACATCAAATAGATAGCATGCAAGTGATGAAGTCTAATCTAGCAATTAGTAAAAAATAAAGGCTAAGTCTAACAAGCAAGCTAAGCTAAGTAAAGATGAAAAAGAGACAAGACACACTTCCCCCAAATAGGGGAAGTAGGAAAAAGGTGGGAGGCTCAATCCCACTAGCCTTCTTTATTAATGAGTTACAATGATTGGCATTTCAACCCTTAAAGGAAACTTTGAAAAAATAGAAGAAGACTTAATGGCTTGTACAAAGGGATGTGATTTATGCTTGTGTTTGTCTTCTTGTTTTTGAGACTTTTATTCAATCCTTACAAGTCTTTGAACTTGTTTTTTGGTTCACTTCCCCTTCAGTACCTGTTGCCCACCTATTTCGACTAGGTGGCAACTCCATGTACATGAAGATGTACATAATTGTACAAGTTGTACCTTGGAAAAATCTGAGGATTTTTCATTTCTGCAGGGCAATTGCCCCTTTGTAAAACGAAATGTCCGCTCCCCTGCGTGGGAAAATTAATGTAATTTTATGTGTTAATGTGGGTCATACGATACGGATGCCACACCATGGAACTGGTTGTTAGGGAAGTCCCCTCATCGAGTGTTTTTCCCTTTCCAATTGATCTTGTTGTGTAAACGAGTTTAATCGGTTTGGTTTTCACTCAAAATCCTCCAAAGTGGTGACGGGCGTTCTACCAGTCAAGTCCATGAGGTGGCTAAGGCTTCAAGGAGTGATTCATAACCATGCTAGACATTTGTATAGAGTCTTGCGGAGTTTCGTTGTGTTGTTGTATTTTTATTTATTTTTTCTGGTTAATTAATTTCACCCCTTGGTGATAAATTAACTCAGTTTTCGATGTAATAATGTAATTGCTCAAGCACTGGCATTTTGTAATAGGGGCTATGAATGCAAAGTTAATTGCTATGAAACCCCCTAAGCCACTGCTTCGATTTCCATGTCATTCTGATGAGTGGTTGAGGAGACAGACCATTTTGTCTAAGCAAGGTCTATTTCTCCTAGGGGATTAATTAATTTCCCTAAGTCAAAATTCATATTATTTGATTTTGAAGTAAAAAATCAAATAATGCCATGGTAAATGGGTTTGGGGGTTCCTAAGCCTAGGAAAATTTATTCCGAAGTTTTCCACCCCCCCATGGCCTAGATATTAATTTTTAAGTTTATTTTTAATTTTTCCTAAGTCAAAGTTGGAAAAATTTAAAAATTAAATTTAAAAATTAAATCTAAGGTGAATTAATATTTTAGCCTAAGTCTGAGGTTAAAATTATTTGGAACAAAAGGCTAAAGTCTAAACCTAAAGTTATGTGAGTGGCCAAACCACCACTAAAGGAAACAAGTCATGGCTAAACCCTCTCTAAATACCACGTCCAAGTTCAAAAAACCCATTTTAAAGGGGCGCTACACCAAATTAGAGGAGGGCGCATTCATATTAAGTGGGGCGTCCAACTAAAATGGAGGCGCTAGGGTAAAACCTCTACCAAATGTGGAGGTGGACGCTACATAATGAAAAGGCCACTAAATAAGATGGGCGCTAATGTAATGGGGTGCTACCATACAATGGAAAGGGCGCATGCTAGATTTGGAGGCGCTACACCATATTTTAGTGGGGCGCCATTTAAGAGGAGCGCTAGCTATTACATGGAGGTGGGCGCTATATTGTGGAGGGCGCATGCTAAATGTGGGCGCTATATTATGGAGGAGTGCTAGCCATTATTTAGTGGAGCGCTAGTATAAGGAGAGGCGCCATTATTTAGTGGAGGCGCCACCAAATAAGGATGGACGCCCATTTTAGAGGTGCGTTAAGCTAAATAAGAAGAGCTGCCATACTTAGAAGAGCGCTAGTCTCTTTGGAGGGCGCTAATGTAATATGGAGATGGGCGCTAGTTTAGATGGGCGCTACTTGCAAGTAAAGGAGCCGCCACATTAAAAAGGAGCCGCCATACTTAGAGGAATTCGCCAAATTTAGAGGAGGGTGCCTACCTTGGGCCCATGATTTTTCCAATAACCTAAAAGCTCATCTAATGGTGGATTTTTAGTCAAAAACCTAGATCTAAAGGTAAAAATTACTTGAGCATGGATTAAACATTATGGCCTTTGATTAAAAATTAATCTAAGGGTGGAGATTAATGGAGAAGAATAGAAAGCCAAATACCTAGATCTAGTGGGGGAGATTAAACCCTAGATCTAGATCTAATCTCAACCATTTATCTTCAATAGGTTGGGGTTTGCCTCAACTATTTAATGAAGGTCTCACTCCCTCATTAGACATGATCATTCATGCTATTGTTATGCTGCCGGAAATTTCTTGCTCTCATATTTTCTTGATACACTTTGTATTGGAAGCTTTGCCCTAGTTGGGCCATTTAATAAAAATTTCTTTGGAGGGACACTATGCTGCAAATTCTTTCATGATCTACTACTCTTGAAGTAACTTGTGTATTGTTTTAGTTTTGCATTATTGTACTAGTCTAGTTAGCTCTCCACAAAGTATTTTGTGGAGAGATTAGAGAGTAAAAGTGCTTTTGCTTTCTTTTGTGAATGATCTAACATTGTCTTTCGAAGTATTTTGCAGGAAGTGTTAGATATTCTCCACTAGCCTTACGATAGTTTGCAGATCTAGACTTTTTGCAGGTTGACCAATCAAGGAGACCTCTCCAAGGGCTTCATTCCGGCATATTTTAAATTCGGCCATCTACTTTCAGCCTACCTAAAAAGGGGTTTTATTCACTGTATAGTGAATATAACCCTTGTTTTAGGGCCCCAACCTATTATATATTAGTTAGGGCTTATATTTTTGCTGTTTAAAAACTGTTTAGGTGGCTGGAAACTCACTTTCCAGCCCTTTAAATCTCTTATTTCTGCAATATTTCACATTCAGATTTTTTATGTAAATTTGTAAATTTTTGTACTAATGTTTTAACAACAAATTTTTAGTGTTTTCTGTGATTTCCAGCGAAGAATAGTTTGTTGGTTTATGACAGGTTATGCATGAGTGAAGGAGATTTGATGCTCGAATAGGCCCAGGATCTCTTCAAACTTCAACCGTTTCAAAAGGGGTTCAAACCCTCAACCCTCTCTTTCATATTTTCCTGATTTATTGTAAACCCCAACGAGAGTCTCTTGGGGTATTCTGTAAAGTTTTATAAGCTTTTGTAATCCATAAGTAGATAAATTAGGAAGTAGAGTAGGAAGCAGGATAATATTTGTTTCAAGTTCTGTTTATGCAAATTTCATTTTTGTTTAAAAGTAATCATACAACCCATTAAACCTGTGTATCCTCTATCTGCTTGTCATCTCCCTTTAGGGACTTCGAGCCGGATATGGAAAACAGGGGAAGTGGGGGCTTAGGTAATTAAGATAACTTTTTTTTCTTGTACCACAATCAAACATTTTATTTTACAAGTCTAAGATCAAATACCGGCACCTCCCATAAGGGATACAGCTTGGTTGATCTTGTTGATCGCTTTAAAAGAAACCTTGCATGTTAATCACCTAGATAAAACTTAACCTTAAAACTTACTAACAACAACTTCCCACATCCTGCTCCTCTACTCGTTTATCACCCTCCGGGGTACTCCGAGATTCGACCAGGGGACAAGGGAGTCTTAGTTTAATAGGCATCCATCTAGCCCTTTTTCTGTCAACGAAAAACAGTGACCTCAGGAAGCTAGAAGGGGTAGTAGACCGTGGGTGGTCTCTAGGGGCTTCGACGTCCTCCTTGTTGAGCACCGGGGCATTGGGGATTGACCTGTGAGCTACGGGTGGGCTTTGTTCCCACTTTGTTGAGCGCAACAGCATTCCTTCTTTGACTGGAGAAGTTCTAGATCGGGGTAGTCACACCACCGATTCTGAAACTTAAATCCAAGAAGAAAAACTTTAATAAAATTAACTAAAATAAACCAAGAGACATTGCAAAATCGGTTTCACAACACTCTTTTATTTCAAGCACTCTTTCACTCCAACATTGCACTACAATTTTACTTCCAGCACTTTACGTTTTAGTTACATTTATTTTTAGTTTTGCAATCGTTGTGTGGTGAATGCTTATTTGCTTAAAGTCTCTCCATTATTTAATTTACGGTTGGTTCAATCATTTTCACTCAAAGCACTTCTCTGCCATATTGGAAATCTTGTTCACATTGTATACATTGATAAACCATCTGTACATTGCTTAGATACCTTGATTTGTTATCGTTTGTAACTTGTAATATTTTGACTCCATTTAATCTAGGCACTGGTCTTGTAATTTTGTAGTCTTAGTAAAAAATCCCTTTAACTAATAGTTAATAAATCTGGAACTTATTTTCCTATAGGGACTACCCCCCTTGGCTCTGTTGGGATCTAGCCTAAACGGAGGAGTTGTGGACTATGGTGACAATGGTCCCCAGCTCTAACTTGCCCCCAAGGACACACAAAGCGGGTTGGAGACTTCCCCGTGTCTTAAAGTGTGTATTAGGCGGCAATAGTACCTACACAAAAAGACAACCGCTCATGCACCCATTATTTGTTAATAAACCAACGTGAATCTAGATGTAAAAAATGAAACTACTCTACATGCAAAACACCCTTTTTAAATGCAATTTTTTAGTCTTTTTCGAAATAAAACTAGATGAAAAAAATACATGCAAAGGAGGAAAAAAGAGGGCAGACAACAATGAGAAAAGTGGCTGCAAAAAAGTGAGGAAAAGTGGACAGCCAACAAAGAGAACAATGGCTGCAAAAAATGAAAAAAAAGTGGGCAACAAAGAGTGAAGAAAGTGGGCTGCAAAAAGATGAAGAAATAGGGCAGCGAAAAGTGAAGAAAGTGGGCTAAAAAGCAAGAGAAAAGAGGGTGGAAAAGGAGGTAAAACAATGAGGAAAAATAGAAGAACAAAAGCGAGATGAAGCAATGAGGAAGAAGATCACCAGAAGAACAAGAGAAAGAGGCAAAGAAGATCTCGTAACCAATGAAAAGTTTTAATTTTAAATTGTGAAGGACAAGAAGAGAGCCCCTTTTAGGTGTGTTTCTTAAGTTGGAGGTAAACACCTTGTATGTCCTACACGGTGAAAGTGATAGATAAAAAACTCTTGCTATGTGAAGAAATGGTTGAGCTTTAACCCTTTCCCCACCTTCGGTGATCCCTGAAACACAACTCTCAAACAACACTAAACATGATCAAATGCTAGAATGCTTAATCAGATAAATATCCGATAAACATTGGTATAGCTAACTACTTCTTGTTCAATTTAGATATTCAATAGATTTTGCATAGATAACCAACTTAAAACATTAAATGGCTAACCTATTGTGCTAGATTGATAGCCTTCCTACGCTAGCAATGATCATAAAATTTGCAATAGAAAGAGAGTAGGGTAAGAAAGGTATCACCTCACACAAGATGAAAATCAAGAACATTGAGAACCCATGCATGGACCTCCAAAGTCGCTTTTATTCTGTTGTCCACCAATTGCACACCAGCCGCTGAAACCTTCCGAAAGCTGTCTCCTCACTTGAGAAAATGGGAGAGGTGTGACCTTGGGGGCAAGCATAGAGCCAGGTACTGTCACCTACTCCTAGCTCCTCTGTTTAGGCTAACTCTTAACGAAGCCAAGGGGGGTAGTCCCTAACAAAGAGTTTTCTATGGCTCAATGTGTTTAAGTTAAGTTCTAATGTGTGAATGATGCGGATGGATGTTGTTTAGGAGTTATTGTGATAAATGATGTTTTATTATTATGAATTTCGAACACAAGACATAAAATAGCAATCCACGTTGCTGTACTGGATAACAGATGAACAGTATATCAAGAACTTGTAAAAGATGCATTCACAGATAACGATTTTTATAAGCCAAAGACAAAATGATCTAGATTAATAATCATGCATAAAATAATAGATCAGTGCCTTATGGAGTCAAAGTACTGCAATGCATAAAGATATTAACCACAAGTCTTGAAATAAAGCTAGTGAATGTTATGCGAGTGCTCTTGGTATGTTTTAAAGATTTTAGTGGTCTTGTTTATTATGGCTTTGAAACGAAGAAGGTATCAGAGATCGGCCGGGAAAATATTCCGAGTTACTCCGTTCGGGACATGATGGCCCGCCCAGTATCTCAGGTTGGTATCGCGAAGATTGACCAGCTAGTTGAGAATCTAGACAGCGGGGGTTCCGACGCCCTTACTAAGAATGACTTGGGAAACTTTCTACAATGTCGGTGCGTTGGTTAAGGGGTAAAATTTTAATTTGTGTTGTTATTGCGGTCTTAGCAAGCCCGTTCACTGTTCTGAGTACGAGCCCAACTCGAAAGTCGGCAGAGCATACTAGGTGAAGGATGTCAACAAAGTAAATTAATTAAGGGGGAATGTGAGTTGAAAGATTTTATTAAACAAATTAATTAAAACCCTCTGACAGAGAGCGCTCTTGACTGTCTTATGACAAAAGTTTAAGAGTCTTAGCTAAACTATATGCTTGATGCAAGGAAATTCAGTGGGAATGCTCTCCTATAGAGAGTGCTCTTGACTTGGGTTTCGGCAAGTTCAAGAGACTTAGAGATTAATTAGTTAATTGCAAAAAGTAAAGTGCATGAAAATAAAAAGCCAAATTAGACAAACTCTCCGATAGAGAGCACTCTTGATCCACCTTACGGTGAGATTTTGGTATTTTTTAGGTTTTGCAATAGTATATCAAAGAAAGTAAATAAAACTTTGAACTAACTAAGTAAAGGATTAATCAACTTTTCTATCTAACTTGAATGAAAAACAAAATTCTAAAAATTGAAACTATTCTGTCCTATTCTACTTTAGCAAATTATTAAGCAAAAAACATGAAAAAAGAAAGAGGTGATACAAGCTTCCCTCAAATGGGGAAAGAGGGGCGTGGGAGCCTTAATCCCACTTGCTCTTTATTATTTTTTACAAAGCTCTTGAAGTTTGGAGTCCTTTTGTGATCTTGAGAAAGTTTTCAAGGCAACTTGGAGAAGGGGGATGAAGAAGAGGGAAAAATGAATGTTTCTTGGAGCTTGTATCTTTAATTATTTGCCAACATTTTCGCTTAACCTGTCATGAAAAGAGAAAAACCAGCGAGTTATTTTCCTGCAAAATGGTGGATTAGACAATACAATACACTAAAAAATTACACTTGTACTTGAGCAAAGATAGGAATTTTTTATGCTACTTCAAGTACTAACTAGATCTAAGTAAAATACAAAATTTTGGCACTTCCTAGATCTAGAAATGAGAGCAAGTAAGATGCAAACAATTAGCCTTATAGATCAGATTTTTACTTGCAAACATAAAGTGGAAAAATTGAAAGAATTTAATTTTAGGGTGAATAAAGGAGATAAAATCACTTGGATCTTGAATCTTTGAAACCACTCTGGATCCCAATTAGCATGCAGCTGCTAGAAACATATGCTTGGCTCCAAGAAAAGGAGATGCAACTTAGCTCAACCTTTTACTTGATGCGGTGAAATGATTTGCAGACAAAGACTTGTACACTTGCCAAAATGGGGATTAAATAATGTATTATTTACTAAATGAAATCACAAAAGCATGACATATAACTGAATAAAACAATGCTCTTTTAGATTTATGGAAGCAAATGAAATAAATAGGTAACTTGAAAGCTACAAATACCTATTCTTACGTGCTTTTATAAGCCCTCTAAAGCATGTATTAATACTCGCAAATTAGCAAAAGCAAAGAAATTGAAATAATATCACCTCATTAACCAGAACATATGCATCCAAGATCTACACAGCATGAGCCTCCAAAGCCTTTCTTTATTCAAATGGGTTGCATGAGAGCTACAAGCATTACAATATTTCACCAAAGGTTCTCTAAATCAATCATCCACCCTGATAGAGCTAAAAGAGCCTCTATTTATACAAAGAGAGCAAGCTAAAACCTTAAAACCAAATCCCATAACCTAATCGGCTCGGCACATAACTGAGAGCCCAGACCTAAGAAAAAGTTGGTGTGAGTGAGGGATGGCCTCCACCTAGGCAAGGCGCCTCCACTCCCAACCCTAAATCTCACAAACCAGCCACTTAAGAAGCCACACGTGTGAGGGAGCAACCTTGGAGGAGATGAGGGCGTGAGCACCATGAGGAGGCGTGAGAGCTTGAAGAGGTGTGAACTGAAGATGATAGGTGCCAAAACCCTTAGGGTTTGCACCAAACACTATTTGCATTTATTTCCCTGCTTCGTAATGATCACCAGACCAATGATTGCTCTCCACATCACCAAATTCATGAGTTTAGCTCGAAATGACAAGTCTGCTAACTGAATGTACCTTTAATGCTCTCCGATAGTTGACTGAAGAAGATTTGTGCCGAGTTGAATCATCATAAATGCCCATTCCCATGTCATTTAGCCTTTTATTTTATTCAATTTGGTTAATTTTGGAGAGTTTTTGATTTTCTCCAAAATACTCATTTTTAATATTTTAATTAATAATTTCTCCGTAAATGACTTTTTTGAGAAATTATTAATTATGAGGCCGAATGAACTTCTGAAACTTGGAGATAGCTGGCTGGCTGATCATGAATGATTTTTGGCTTAAGGTTAGAGCTTTCAATCACTGAATTCGGGTTCCGGATGACTGACTTATTACAAAATTAAATTTTCCATTTAAATTATGGAAAAATTTAATTAAAAACTTAGGAAAAATTAAAAAATTAAAAAATTAAAAAAATAAAAATCCAAAATTTGACACGTCTGGTAAATTTTTTTCGGAATTTTTTCTGAGGGTTCTAGTGACTTAGGACATGACCATAGTCTATTCTAATAATGTCTAGTAGGTTTACACATACTCAGTTGGGCTCTAATAGCCCCTCAAGGCCCATAATTCAAAATCGGGCATTCCAGCGTTAGAGGAAGCGGGAGAAACCTCGCCGATTATACTCGGCTATAGGCAAAGCATAATTGTCAAGGGCAAAAAACTCCCTGGGATACCTTAGTTGAAATTCTATGTCTTAGGAGACCGAACCACTCAAAACACCCTACTAGCACATTTTATTACAAACCCCGCGGGGCCATGGTCATAATTATTTAAAACAAAAAACTGACTAGCCAAAACTGGTTGGGCACAAAGGCGGATCATCTGATACACTGGAAACAAACATTTATCATGTTTGTTAAATGGCGGCTCCTCAGGTAACCCAACTATGGTACAAATAAGTTGGCAACAGATTCTATTAAACAAATAAGAGCTACAATTTGGGCAAAGTTCTCTTGCAAATTCTCCATATGCAAATGGGAACAAGAGACCCGCTTTTATACAAAAACAGAGAAGCTAAAACCCTAAATCAGGTCGGCATCAAAGGAGGCACACTGGGGCGAATCTCCTTGATTGAATGAGCTTGGTGCTATGATTTGGAGTTAAACTGCAAGTATGGTAGGCAAGAGTGGGGGGGTGGCCTCCACCTAGGCAAGGTGCCCCCCACTCTCCTTCATTGGAACCTTCACCACCCAATGGGCACCCTCCATCAAAGAAAGCGTGAGCTTGGAGAGAGGAGATGCAACCCTTGAATGGGGATCAAGCCAGAGTTGATGGATGGGTTAACATTGAGTTGCAACTGAGTTGGAGTAATGAGGGGGGGGTGAGGTGGCTCATCCCTCCTCGGTTTGAGTAGCGGGCCAACCACAAACCTCCACCAAGAGGAATTTGCTCACATGAGGAAGAGAGGCGCAACCCTTGATTGAGGATCAATTGCTGCACTTCGATACTGACACGACTCTGATTGATGATGATTGGAATCATCTCCGATAATTTATGCCAAGCTAATTAGCCCTTTATTAAATTCAATTTGGCCTTTTTTGGAGATTTTTTGATTTTCTCCAATTTAATATTTTTTGATTATTTTAATTAATATTTCTCATTCATTTAATTTTTGAGAAAATATTAATTAGAAGGCCAAATGACTATCCGAAACTTAGGGTAAGTGTGTCTAGGGGGTAAATGAGTATTTCGGTTTAGAAAACAAGTCTTTATTTGCCAAAAACACTCCCCGGACCACTTAATTATTACAAATTGAAAATTTTCAATTAAACCATAGTAAAAATGGTTTAATTAATTGAAAATTTTAATTATTTCTCTATAGTCAAAAATAAAGAATTAAAAAAGTTCTATGCGTCCGGGAAATATTTTTTCGGACAATTTTTTAATACATCTCGGGGCTTAGGAAATGACTACGGAACATACAAATAGTGTCTAGTAGGTTCATATACATCAGTTGGACTCTAATAACCTTCCAAGGAGAAAAATTCAAAATCGGGCATTCCAGCTTTGGAGGAAGCGGTAGAAAACCTCATCGATTATTACTCGGCTAAAGGCAAAGAATAATCGACAAGGGAAAAAACTCCTTGGAATACCTTAGTTGAAAATTAAGTCTTAGGAGACCAAGCCACTCAAAACCCCCACTAGCACACTTTATTACAAAAACCTCATGGGGCATGGTCATTTCAGTACAAAAATTAAAATGGCTAGCCAAAATTGGCTAGGCATGAAATTCTGAACCTCTGATACACTAGATACGAACATGGCTCATGTTCATCAACTGGCGGCTCAACGGAAGGCTCAACTATTATACAAAATAGTTGGTAACAGCAGGTTCCCTTGAACTTTGGGATAATCAAAAGCGAAAGTTTGCATTCAATAATTGCTTCCACATCTAATTAAAAACTCATTGTTAATAAAAACAACTTCCCCTTAAACATACCAAATTCCAGCTTAAACGAAGTTTGCTTTTGTGGGCAATGTTTGCAAAGAAAGCAGGAACAACTAGAAAGTGACCTTGGGGCCTCGTCAGGCTACACCCTTGTTTGGTGTAGTGTTGGTCACATCCCCATGACTCCATCTAGCCCACACGTTCTTGTGCAGGACCACAATTGGGAAAAATCCAGACATACTCCTCGTATCCTTTGGTATATCATGAGTTCCCTTACCCCTAATTCATTCATCTTAATAATCCTAAAATTGACCAAGTACACTGCAAAACATTTTCCATTTCAACAACACATTACTTTGTTGACTCCATTTGGCATTGGTTATTTTGCAATCCTACTATTTATCAAATCATTCATGTCGTGAGTGCCAATTTATCTTTATGCTGTTGGACTTGATCATTTGATATTGCAGTATCTTGTTTAGTATTTTGTATCATTCACTAGAAAATTCCTAAAACAATCACACCCATAGCTAATAAACAACGAGAACCTTAACAACTTCTTTTAGGGACTACCCCCCTTGGCTTCGTTAGGAGTTTGCCTAAACGTAGGAGTCAAAATCAGGTGACAGTACTTGACTCGAGACTTGCCCCCAAGGACGTACTGAGTAGCTTGAATATTTTTGCTGTGTTAACCCTTCGGTGTGTAAGAGGCGGTGCCTAGCAACACATTGGGCATATGAGAAAAAAAATAGCATATAATATGGACTCTTCTTGTAAAGGGGAAGAGGTATATAACCGGATAAATGGCTTGCAACCTACTTACTTTACTGATTACCAAGGAAAATTTTAACAAGTGATGCAAGCACACAAACTCTACACTGCAGATCTATTACAGGAAAGAAATCAACACATATCCATAGCACTTTCTTTCTTGAAACAAGACTAGTGACATTTATGCATTAGGTTTAAGATTTGAAGAGCAAGGATGAAAGAAATTCACTACTATCTACTTCAATTAAAAAATATGCTACCCATTTTGATGCCATTCCACAAATAAATACACAACAATGTAAATCGACCCAAGTAGGTTCAACAACAAGGTTCCAATGTATTAGCTCCAAAGTATCTCTAATAGCACCAAAACAATTTTACTAGAGTTTCTCTAAACCATTAATAACCTTTACAAATGGAGGAGCCTTGCTTATATATAGTTCTAGGTTCAAAACGTCCATGATAAAATAATAATATCCATACCAAAACCCTAGACCTAATTAGGAATGTATAAACTAATAATGTCCATCTAACCTACTTGGTGGACAAGCTCAACATGAAATAAAATATTGGTGGCTATGCCACATATACAAATCTCCAAGTAGAAAAGCTCCTCAAGGTGGAAGTCAGGACGCATCCCCCGAAAGTGGGCAACAAACCAAGCCAATTCAATAAAACTCATCAATCCCCTCCAAGAGAGAGTCACTCAAAAAATGTGCAAAACACCTCATTCCCCTCACATGTGTGGCATGCAAGAGATAAGATGGCCTCACATGTGGGGCACGTGTGGCATCTCCTAGGGTGCATCCTCATAAAAAAGGCCAAGAACAAATCCAATTTTGGTCTCCAAGCTCTGCCAGCGGTCATATCCAAGATCTAATGAGTAAAGTCTCTATCAAACTCATGCTTTTTCATGTCAAAACGATAAACTCCACCATGAATGAAAGGGACGACCCCATCTAGTCAAGTAATGTAATGTCCTCTTTTGCCTAGGCATTGAGGACCAACCCGCTAACCTATGTGATTCTTGTGGGTTCGAGCGGGTACTGAAATTCAGGGAATCAGCTGAAGGCTGATGCCATCTACAGAAGATCTAGGGCATCAATATTATATCACCATTGGGTCGAAGAGGGCCACTGTAATATCCTAAACTGATATTTTCTTGTTTAAGGCAAATATGTGCCCTAGAAAAATAAGGAGATGCTATAAAGAGGAGAAATCAATGCATGTACATACCAAAATAAATAAGCTGTTGCTGGGAGCTTGGATGATGTGCTTGCTTTGTTTTTGATCACGGTGACATGGTGTGATGGTGAAACCCTCTGGCTGGATGAATAATCAACCTCCCGGAATAACTGCTGAATGTAACTTGATGATGAACTAGTGCTGAACCTGTATGATCCAACCTGACGATGAACTAGGGCAGATAGTTTTCATTGCCGAAATACACTAGTTAGCTGAGCATGCGCTCAACCCCAACTTAGCTCGCCGAGCTCTCCAATTAGACTCCACAAATCAATTATCACATAAGTATCTTCTCCATTCACTTTATCTTTCTTTTATAACCTTCAACTGCGAAAACCCTAACTTTTGACCTAATTAGGTCAGTTTAACTTCTAATTTGCAGTTGACTTGCATGCATGCGCATGGAGACTTAATCGGGTGCATGCATCATTAAATAATGCTCAAATGTCATGCATGCAGGTGGCCTTTGGCTCTGGTGGCCCTCTTCGACCCAATGGTGATATAATATTGATGCCCTAAATCTTCTGTAGATGGCATCAGTCTTCAGCTGATTCCTTGACTGTCAGTACCTGCTCAAACCCACAGGAATCACATAGGTTAGCGGGTTGGTCCTCAATGCCTAGGTAAAAGAGGACATTACAGTCCTCCCCGCTCGAATTTGCTTGTCCTCAAGCAATTGTAAAGCTGGGTGCTATAATACCTGTTCTGTCTCCCAAGTGGCTTCCTCTATAGGCAGATCTTTCCATTGAACCAAGTAGTCTCTGATGATTTTGTTCTGCAGTTTCCGCTCTCGTGCCTCTAGGATGCGCTTCGGAATCAGAATCAATTATCCCTCATCATCAAGGGGGGGGGCAGCTCTCAAATCCCCTATCTGGAGGTCGACCTGCTGGACGATCTTCGAATACTGCTAGACGTTGTGTGGCCTTATCTGGTGGTTTCCTGAAGGTGACAAAACACTCTGCTGCTCCCTCAATATCCCCCTGTCGGAGTACTGCCTCCATCCTGTGTGATGTCACTGTCCTGGGAGGGTAGGTATTCATCCCTCTCAATACTACCTTCTGCCCCTTTGCTCTTGTGAACTCCATCTCCATGGTCTGGTAGTTTGTGGAATACTTCCCTAGGGAGTACATCCACTGAACTCCTAATACCACCTTCATGTGAGGTACATCCACCACATAGAATGTCTCCATCACTGTATAATTCCCAAGTGTTACTGTTAATTGAGGAATCCTCTGACTACACTCCATGGTGTGACTTGCTGCAGCTACTAAAAACCCATCAAAACTCTCAGTCTGAATGTCTCTCCTTTTAACCCATGCAGCATCAATAAAGTTGTGGGATGGCCCACCATTAATCAGCACTCCCACTCTGTGGCCCTGTACGGTACCTTTGATTCGGAGAGTGTGGAATCTAGGACCCTTGTCATGGTGGCAATGGTACCCCCTGAGGGCGGCAACTCCCTAACTGTCTCTGGTGTCTCTCTCTGCTCCTGATCCGGATAATCACCATCCTCCCCATTGTCAGAATAGGCCTCTATGTAGTAAGCCTTTCCCTTCCCTGAACATTTGTGACCTGGTACCCATGGTTCCTGGCAAGTGAAACATAACTTTTTTCTTCTAAGGTCCTGTCGGGTATTATTGTCCATCCATTCTTTCTGGACGGGTTTCCTCTCTTCATCTTCAATAGGGAAATTGGTTTTGGGAGGAAGCCTAACCTTGGGTATTGCATCCTGTAAATCTCTAGTCCGTCTGATGGCATCTGCTAGGGTGATGGGCCTATAAGACTTGACCCATCCCCGTAAGGGTTCAGTGAGAGCCTCAGTGAACAACATAATCAACCTGCTCTCTGATATATCTGTCACCATGACTGCCATCCTCTGAAACTCTGAAATAAATGCATCTGCACTACCTGTCTGCTTGAGCTGTGCCAACTCTCTAAAGTGTACCTCAAGATGCTTCCGATCAAACCGCTCAATGAGCCTCTGTGTAAAGTCTAGGTACGATGTGATGGTGTTGTGACCCAGTGTCACTAACCCGTGATACCACCACTCATGTGCTTCTCTGTCCAAATGCAAAGTAGCCAATTTAATGGCATCTGTCTCAATCATGGGGTTGAGCTGGAAGTATGTATCCAACTTCTGTACCCAATTCCTGGCTAGGCCACCCCGAGTGCCCTCAAAGGTAGGGATAGTCAGTTTCCCTACGGTGCGCTGTAACTCAGAGTTCTGGGTAAATGGCCTATTGTAAGCTTTGGGTTTGTTCTTACTTTTAAAGTGGCAGAAGTCAATGAAGGTCATGGCTGAATGGAAGTCCTCTCCTAAAGCTTTATATTCTCTCAGATAGGCACTCATGGGTTCTTCTGGTTTTGCTTGTGCTAGAGGCACTATAGTTGGACTATCTAAGAATTGAGGCATGGTAGGGCGGAAGGGCTTGTGTATATGGGGATGGCTCTGCATGTTGGTATATAAGTACTCCCTACTACTGCTGGTGGATACCCTATCACTGTTGGGAAATAAGGGACTGTGTGGGGTGGGCCCATTCTTCTTAGTCATTTGCCTGAAGGTGCTCATCATTTCTTTTTGCCCAGTAGTGAGTTCTTTTATGGCTGATATGAGACTATTGAAAGCTGTTCTATCATCATCGGCCATTGTTTCTTTGCCCTTTCCAGACTGATACTCTCTGTCCCCCAAATCTATGTCCTCTAACTCCTCTTCTTTTTCTCTATTCCTCTGTCTCCTGTGAGTAATGTTGTATGGGTATCCTGGATTCATTTATAATTTTTGCATGCCCACAGTTGGCAAGATTGATGACATATAATATTTCAGACTAAAAATGTAAATCGAATGTAACCACCGTACCTCCACGCCTAGTGAACCGGTCCTCTTATGCAGACTTTTGGACGAATTCTTCTTTGCAGCTACAAGCGGAAAAATACAGCATACATTTTTCGTGTGCTACCGGTACTTGAGAGTTATGATCGTGCTGGAGAGTTATGATCGTGATTCCTTTCCAGAAAGAACATAGGCTGGAGATCTATTTAGCGCAACTGTCCATGGACGAAGGCCACCTCCAACAGGAACAACAATGGCCGACCAAGTGGATCTACTTAGAGAACAAGCGAAGATGTTGGCTGGGGAAGTTGCTCATTGTACAAGCTCCCTAAAATGGCTTTCTGAGCAGGTTGCTAGCAATCCAGATGATTTACACTTCAAGCACAGATGCAAAATCTGAAGGATCAAATCCAGGAAAAAAAAATGACAGATGCAGGTTCTTGAAAGACGCATGATTGGTTCCATTGAATCTTCTCCAAACCCGACTAATATATTGGAAATGTCACAGACTATCTCAAAAGTTAGAGCTCAATTGAATGAAAAAACTTTTGAACTCGAGATCAAAACTGCCGATAACAGAGTACTTCAAGAGCAGCTGCAAGCTGGTTGAATCCTGGTAGCTTGTCTGGAGAGCTTCGAAGTGTGGAAGAGAACTTAGATGTGGACACACCGGTTTTAATTGAGCACTTATCAAGAGTAGGCTTAAAGGATGCTGAAGAGGAAACACCTTTGCAGTCACAAGTTCTTATGCAGTTAGCTGAGATCGAGAATATAAAGCAGGACAAGGTTAGGTTGATTGAACAAAAAGATGGGCTTGAAGTTCACAGCCAGAAATTGGCAGAAGAGGCAGCTTATGCTAAGGAACTGGCCTCAGCTGCTGGAGTAGAGCTGAAAGCTTTAGCTGAAGAAGTAACTAAGCTGTCATATCAGAATGCAAAACTGACAGCTGATTTGCAAGCAGCACAAGACTCGACCTTCAGAAGAACAGTAAATTCTCTCAAGTATGGTCAAAATGATCAATCCCAAGATATCTACCCAGGTGGCCGCAGAGGGATAGTCTCAGCTGATATTAGAAGGGATCTTATTGCAAGTCATGAGAGAGAAGCTGCTTTGGAAACTGCATTAATAGAAAAGGAACAAAAAGAAGCAGAGGTTCAAAAGTGAATTGAAGAAGCGAAACAAAGAAAGGCAGACCTGCAAAATGAGCTTGCAAACATGTGGGTTATTGTTGCAAAACTGAAGAAGGGACAAGAGAATCCAGGTGAAGT
Organism: Pseudotsuga menziesii; assembly: GCA_001517045.1. Lineage (NCBI taxonomy): Eukaryota > Viridiplantae > Streptophyta > Pinopsida > Pinales > Pinaceae > Pseudotsuga > Pseudotsuga menziesii. The sequence continues at coordinate 192,297 of LPNX010411961.1, read as the reverse complement.
TTCACAAGGAGGACTGAATACATGCAGAGATTGCAAATGTAGAAGCGTCACAGGTGACAATAGTACCCCACACTCCGTTGAAAGAAATAACTTCTATAATGAGACAAAGCTAGATGAAAATAAGGCAAATATCACTGCTTTGGAAGAGATAAAAGTTTCTCTTGAATATGAGAGACAAAGACATCTGGAGGTGGAGTCAATCCTTTCTCAGCTTAAGAGCGAGAATCTTGATGGCTTGGACCTTGCAACACTTGATGAATTACAAAGCCTTCATGTGGATGCAATTACAAAGCTTTGTCATGCAAAGGTTCGAATGCAAGAAAAGCCTGAGAGAGAAGGATTCAGAAGTGGTGTGATTGACTCATATGATGAAGCCTGTATTCTTTTTTTTTTGGTTGCTTATGGTTTGCTACTTGCTGGGATGCCTTTGGGGTCATTGCTTCCTGATTCTTCATGGTCTCCAACTTGCTATTTTCTCTATCTAGGAGTTTGGACACTCTATGTTGGTAGCCATAGAAGCTTGGGAACAAAACCAACAAAAAAGCTATCATCTCGGGAAGGAATTTTGCTCCCATTGTTCTGCTCTTTGTCATTATTTGGATTTTATTGTCTCTTGCATTTCTTTCCAAATATAGATTTGCGAGCCTTCCTCTCAGCGTATTTTACATTAGCTGGTGTTTTTGCGGTCGCTGGGAACATCGTTGACCCTGTTTGCACTCTTTTTCCAACAACAAATACACAATTATTCCAAATAGAGGTTCCAAAATGGCTCCTTCAAAATAATGAAAGTTCTGTGCCAATCACCTCAACCTATGCAGATATTCTAGCTTTTTTTATTCTTCTTTATTTTTTTTTCCTTAGGCTAGCAGGAAAACCAACTCTGATACCAATGTAATATCCCAAACTGATATTTTCTGGTTTACGGCAAATATGTGCCCTAGAAAAATAAGGAGATGCTATAAAGAGGAGGAATCAATGCATGTACATACCAAAATAAATAAGCTGCTGCTGGGAGCCCGGATGATGTGCTTGCTTTGTCTCTGATCACGGTGACACGGTGTGACGGTGAAACCCTCTGGTTGGATGAATAATCAACCTCCCGGAATAACTGCTGACTGTAACCTGATGATGAACTAGTGCTGAACCTATATGATCCAACCTGATGATGAACTAGGGTAGATAGTTTTCACTGCCGAAATACACCAATTAGCTGAGCATGCGCTCAACCCCAACTTAGCTCGCCGAGCTCTCCAATTAGACTCCACAAATCAATTATCACATAAGTATCTTCTCCATTCACTTTATCTTTCTTTTATAACCTTCAACTGCGAAAACCCTAACTTTTGACCTAATTAGGTCAGTTTAACTTCTAATTTGCAGTTGACTTGCATGCATGTGCATGGAGACTTAATTGGGTGCATGCATCATTAAATAATGCTTAAATGTCATGCATGCAGGTGGCCTTTGGCTATGGTGGCCCTCTTCGACCCAATGGTGATATAATATTGATGCCCTAGATCTTCTGTACATGGCATCAGTCTTCAGCTGATTCCCTGACTGTCAGTACCCGCTCGAACCCACAGGAATCACATAGGTTAGCGGGTTGGTCCTCAATGCCTAGGCAAAAGAGGACATTACAAGTAATCATGAATAAAATAAACGAAATGGATCCCAAAGATATGCCAATTAGGCCAAGCGCTCTACTACCTAGGCTTGCCAATGTCCTCATCAATGTGTGGGAAAGAGAAAACCCATCCCTCTTGCTAGGGTGTTACACATATGCATCAATAATCATGGCACAAAGGGGTCAAGGCATAGGTTTATCAGTGTAATAGTCATCTAACATGTGCCATAGGTGAGCACTCTCCCTAAAACAACCATATATGATGTATTAATACCAAGTAGGTGTGAAATATACATAAACTAACTAGAGAGCTCATGCTAGGGAACCTTAGTCATCAATCTATGTCCAAAACACGTTGGAATCAAGATAAAAAGTGGTTAATGATACTAATTAATCCCTCCATATAAGTGCAAACTATATAGATATGCCATCCAATGTCAAAGATAAAATAATAACAAAGGGACCATGTACCGAGCCATCTATAGACATACTCCACCAAGTAGCCTCTCTAACATGACACATAATGAATAACATCTCAAAAACTTTGGTGCAGTGAATCAATCAATCACTACCATCCTGCACTCTAGGGGTACTAAACCATCACTTTGCACTAGAACACTAATTTCAAAACATCGCATACCATGCCGTTGGGGTAGCAAGTCATCTCAAGATGAACCATTAGGGCAATGTCTTGAATAATGCACGCATCCATAATCACCTTTGAGTATCACAATAATCAACGCATCATATGTGATTTGTCTATACTGCATCATTGGCCCAAGAAATAAGATGGAAGTGGATCATCATGCAGCATGAGAGGTAACAACTGGCTCCATATGGGATTTGCACTCTTCAAGAGAGTGAATAAGAGCTCCAAAATCTGTAGTCACCTGAGAAAGCTCAATCATCAAAGAGATCAACAACATATGGTCAGGTGAGAATTGTCACCTTAACACTTAGTATAAAGGAAGCTGAAGTAATGCAGAAGGAGATGTGCTCTAAATATGATGTGAAAAACAACTCTAGAACAAAAGGAGCCAACACACTATCTCCAACTGGAAATGAAAGATTATTCTATTGTTATATAGGACTTATTCCCTTTCTATTCTATTCTAACATAAGGCATCATATACCATCAACAAAATACAACTTGAGAATCTTCCCATTCACAGGTTGTGGCAACATTTCTCCATCCAGCAACCGAGGTAGAAAGAATTTGTCCAGTGCCATCCACAATCTTATATGTTTTCGACCATAGTTTGTTGAACTTGCCATGTTTCCCTAGTTCTTTTGCCTCTTGAACCACATAAGAACTAGATCTCCTTTCTGAAACATCCTAGGGTGAGCTTTCCTATCAAAAGTTTTGTTAACTCTTTCCTAATTCCTTGCTAGTAGTGAATAATTTCTTCCTTTCTTTTTTCATCATAAGCCTAATACATGTATGTCACTTGTATCGTTTCATAAAAGAAAGTGCTAGGAATATGTGTTGATGTCTTTTCATGTAATAGATCCATGGTGTAGACATTGTGTTCTTACATCACCTACAAAAATTTGCTTTAGTAATCAACAAGGAAATTAGGTGGTAACTTCTTTATCTGGATATCAACCTCTTTCCCTTTGCAAGATGAGTCCTCATATGTTTTTTGTTCCATGACTCCATATGCTCTTGATCCCACTGTCACCTATCTTTTACAATCCATCTTCTTAAAACCATGTTTTGCTAGAGTTAACCTTTCCTTTCCACATTGAGATTTTATGATATAACTTTAGCAATCCCATTCCTAGGGTAGCCCCACTAATGTTGGAGGAGAGCTATCCTAAAGAGTAAAAGAGGGTAAGTGGGGTGACAGTAGCCTCCCTCTTAGTTCAATCAAAGTTCTTGTTTGTGCTTTAGGGCTTTAACACAAAAAGCAAAGGGTTTGGTTGTAATATCTCCTTAGATAATTGCATAAAACTAGTTAAGTGATGAACTTCCCCACCTACTTCAACCTGCTTTCTTACCCTGAATTGGTCAGTCATTAGAGCCTTTGATATTAGGAATCGATGCAATCGTTTGGCCACCTTCTCATCCCCTAAGCTCATGTTCCTTCAGGCTGGAACACTTTTGATTGGCCCAACATCCATTAAACTAACCTCCAATTTGTTTACAAAGAAATTGACTAAAGGACCAAATTGAGCAACACCACCCCATACCTTAGCTTTCCTCATTATGAAATTCAGATGCCCACTTAGAACAACATTCCTTCTCTTTAGGAAATCTTGTGCCAACGATGCTTTCCATTGCTTTCTATTATGTCACTTTGTCCCCTACAAACTATAAATGTTTACAACAAAATAAATTCCCCCCAAATCCTAAGAAATGAGTCAAGCTCCAATACTTGATTAAAAAATCATAGAATTAGAAAGTCTCATGGTTCTTTTCTTCCACCCAATAACCAAGTCCAAAAATCAACATGTAAAAAATCCCAATCCTCCCAAAGCTTGGACAAATCTCTAGAATTTTTAACCCTCCTTCCATGGTTTCTTGGATTAGAATTACATCAGGGTTGTGGATATCTATTGCCGCCTTTCACACAACTGGGGGGAAACGTGGCAAAAATCTTCAAGCCACTCGATGTGTCCTTGGGGACAAGTCTGGAGTCAAGGCTATCACCTTGTTCTTGACTCCTCCGTTTAAGCCAATTCCTAATCGAAGCCAAGGGGGGTAGACCCTATTAGTTTTTAAGGTTGTTAAGGCTTAGTGTGATGATGATTAAGTTACTTAGGAGTTTGATGAAAACGAAAAACTGGAACAAGAATATTTGCAATGATATTTAACCACAACAACATATAAAATATCTTAACACATGATATACAAAGTTTATAAAAGCAAAATATTGTATAATGATAATACCAGTGCCAAGAATGGAGTTAAAAAATGAGAAAGTGTTGTTGTATTGCTAAGGTGTGTTGCAAATGGTCTTGGTCAGTTTTAAATCAATATGGAAGATGAGTGAATTAAATTAGGGGGAAGGGAACTCCAAATATACCCGAAAGTACGAGGAGTGTGTCCAAAACCCTTATCCGATGCAGCTTCATGCGAGGAATATGTGGGCTGGGTCGGAGTCTTTGAGATGTGTCCAACACTCCACCAACAAGAGTGTAGCCCGACGGTGTCTCGAGGTCACTACCCAGTTGTTCCCGCTTCCTCTGTGAATTTTCCACCGCAACGGATCAAATCAACGCGTTGGATTTTCGCCTAGGGAGGTTAATTGAGATGTGAAAACTAATTAAACTAGTCACCCACATTGCTTTTGATGTAGCCAACTGTTCGGTCGAACCGCAACGGTGCAGAGCATACACAACGAAGTCTTGTTGATTTTATGGATTTTAAAGACTAAGTTTGTTTGTTAAAAAAAAAGAAAAAATTAACCTCAAAGAATCTCTTTCGGTTCAAATGAACCTCAATCGGGAAAGCAAGGAGGGGTAAATTTTAAAATGCAAAGTAAAAAAATTAAAGTGCTGAAAGAAACAAAGGTTGTCTAATTACCTTCGCTACATCAGGGTTACAGTAGAGTATGGATTGGTTTATGAGCGCAGGGGGAGTGTACAGTTAACAGGCTTCACAAATGTTGACTAGGCAGGATGTGTAGAGGACAGAAAGAGTACTTCAAGTTGTTGTTTCAACATTGGGTCAAGGGTTGTCTCTTGGTTCAGCAGGAAGCAGAGGTTAGTTGCATTGAGCTCGACAGAGGCCGAGTACATGGCAACCAACATGGCTGCTTGTGAGGGTATGTGTCTGAGGAAGTTACTTTCAGGGTTGTTCAAGTGTGAAGTAGAGGCTACAGTAGTTCACTGTGACAATCAAAGTGGCATCAGGCTATCTAAAAATCCAGTGTTCCATGACCGGAGAAAACACATAGACATCAGGTACCACTTCTTGAGAGATTGTGCTCAGAGAGGAACTATTCGGTTATAGTACATGCAGACAGATGAGTAGGTGGTAGACATTTTCACCAAGGCACTTTGCAGACACAGTTTTGTGAAGTTCAGGGATAAGTTGGGATTGCTACCAAATCCCTTCCTCGTTGAGAGGGAGCGTTAGAAAGTGACAACAAGGAAGGTCTTCCTGCATGCATGTGTCCTTGCATGCAGAAGACTCAAAACAGGAAGCCAGTTGTATTTAATTTACTTTTCCTAAGTTTACTTTGGAAAATAAATTAAAGTGATCTAATTATTGATTGACTTTATGAAACATTTTTTATAAAGTGTAAGTGAAAATATTTAAGTGATGGCCAGATCTAATCTTGGCCATCCAATCTCACCGGAGGATCTCATCCATAGATCTATAGTGATATTAGGTTTTTCGCTTAACATTGAGTTATAAGAGAAAGATCAATTGGTGGAGAGGACAATTACATTCCGACAGAGATGAAGGAAAATAATTGTGAAAGAGAGAATTTTGGTGAAGAAGACGGAGGAGTAGCAATCTAGAGAAGGCAGCCCAAATTTACAAAGAGAGACGGGAGGATTTGGCGGAGGGAAACCGTATAATAGGCAGTCTATACAAACGTACAATAGATCGAGAGTACAACAACAGGTCGTATTGTCTGTACGGATCCCTACAACAGGCCATACGAATTCCGTATAGGTCATACAACAACAGGCCGTACAACTGCCTTGGGAACCGTGCCACCTTACAGGTTTTCCTCAGTAGATTTGGTTGATTCAATTTTTCCATCTTGGGCATAAATTGATTTTTTGATATTGTAAAAGCTTCATATTTTCTTAATAAAATATCCTATCATACTGCTGCACCAGTTTTCCCATCTTGGGTTTTGTCCGGGGGTTTATAGCCAAAAAGACTTTGTTGTTTCTATTGATTTGATTGATGTTGTGAATGGTTCTCAGTTATTTATATTCCGCTGCAAACTAGTAAAGAAGTTCATGTGTGGTTATTTCAATAAACAATTTAAATATACTATTTTAGCCCTAGTTTGAGCTTTGAAGGAAAGTTTACATATATATACTAACACATAGACTCTAATAACCTCTTTAGGCTTAAATACCAATACCACTACCCCAACTTTGGAGGTATGAGTGAAAAACTCAGAAATTATTAGTCGTTTATTCAACAACAAATAATCACCAAGGGAAAAAACACTCTGGGCTAGTCGGATTGATATATAAGTCTAGGAGAGCGAGTCTTTTACATACTCTACCATGCTAGTACATTTTGTTACAACTCTCCCAAGGGAGTATGAACATGTGGTATAAAAAAATTTTAAAATTTTTTCCCAAAAGAAGCTTGGATGACTTCTAAACTTTGGAGAATGAACAATGATGTTTTTTCGTCTCATTCGGCTCACTTGATACCACCAACTAAGTATGAATTAGTAGGTAACAATATCCACTAGTCTATTTAGGCCTAGGTTTTTGGATGGGCTGCCCAAAACCTGAACATTGAGGACATCAAGATCATGGGTGACCATCCCCAAAGGTTTTGCTTGTTCTATGTGCCCCTTAAAGTGCCTTTTGCTTTCCTTTTTGAACTTCTTTTTTGGATTTGTGTTGAACTATAGAGATGAGACCTCCTCCCTTCCTAGTTGCTATCCCTTGCTTTAATCCTTCCATGCAAATGCCACCTTCAACACCAAAATCTAGTAGTTCTAGAACAACATGCCTACATCTTAATGGGTACCTAAGCTAGTCTAGTGGTTTAGGAATCTCCCCAAAAGAGTAGTCGAGAGAGTCCATAGATTCCTCCTTGTTTCCCTCTTTAAAGTTAGTTCCCTTCATCTTTTTTGCTATAACTGCCCCCCCCCTTCTAGATTTTCCAACCTAGGATTAACATTTGTTAAATCTACTTGGCCAATATTATCTCTTTTGGACCCCGACAAAGTTCCTATCTTATAAACCCCTAAATCTAGCCAAGGCTTGGGATCTAATAACTAAGGAGCTCTATTAGAAAAAAAAAAAACAATTTTGGAAGTGCAAAATGAGACTTACTCATAACAATGTGAGGCATAACTTTGGCTTGAGCTTCCTCATTTGGTTGTTGCACCATCAAGTCAATGGTCTCCTTTGAGCCAACTGAGATTCTATCAGGGACCTCATCCTCCACCTTACTTGTCACTAGGTTATATAGCTTGATCCCATCATTTCCCATTGATGGTGCCTTCTCCCCTATCTCCTTTGAACCCTTATCTACCTCTCTCTTTATTCCATCCACATTTTCTAATTTTTTTTTGAGTATGAACCAAACAAACTCCTTTTTTGTGGAATTGGTGCTTCACCAATTTTTTGATTGACATTTTTTTCGAAAATTTGAGAGCATAGATGGCCATATACATGGCCCCTTGTGCACTTGAACAAAATTCCCAATAATCTAATGTTTGACAAAAATGCAAATCATCCTTCTCTAAAACAATCTCCTTCACCAACCCCTCTCTCAAATCCATTACCACTAGTGTCTATGCAATGGTGCAAGAATTGGAAGACTGATAACTAAGATTGGCTTTGAAAAAGGACCCAAGACTGTTCCTTATTTCCTTAAACACCTCCATTGACCAGAAGTTGAATCGTAATCCAAGGAGCTTCACCCACATTGGCTGAATCAAAGTTTGCTCCATTCTTGGGTCGAAGTAGGGGCTCTACTTCCTTATAATAAGTGGGGAGTGGCCCCATAACCATTGAGACCCGAAGATTTTTAAAGCATTCCCTTTGGACTGAAATATGAAATCCAACTATCCATGCACCAATTTGTGAAATACTGGTATATAGTATATACCCTAGCATTGACCTCCATCCTCCCTCCGTCCAGATTTGTAGAGATTTCTTGGATAATTTTCTACCATTAAATTGCCCAACCATAGCTTGGCCTATTAATTCCACCACTTCATGCATTTTGACGTCTTCGCAAAGCGGTCTAACTTGCTTCCTTTTTTGGTTGTACGCATCTTTTTCCTCTTTTGCTAGATATAATCTATGCCCCCACCCCCCCAGTATTACTAATGTAAGTTCCTATATCTTGGCTTGTTGGCACTAAAAATGCCTTACTGTCCTTCCCTAGTCCTTGCAACTTACTTAACCATGTCAAATCCTCCTGTGAACTCCCCTCGTGCCCTTTACCAAAAAGATGGACAAAGTTCACAAGTGCTGGGTCCTCTGAAACACTAGGCTCTTGCTTAGAAACAACTCCTTCAAGCTCAGTCAAGGAAATTGAAGCTCGTAAGGCCTGACCAAAGGCAGAGTTATCACCAATCCCATCCAACATCTCATTCAACAGCACTTCCCCTCAGGACTTAAATATGCTTTGCACATCTCATACCAAATTAAATCTTGCATCAGACCCCCCGTTATCACTTGTACAGGTGGGCACTTTAGTCTGATCTCCCAAAGTTTTATCCACTAGAAACTCTCCCCCATGAATGTTCAGGCCTTTGTGATGCCCTAGGGTTGTGTAATGTTCCATTATTGATAAATAGGGGGTTGATCGAGGACATTTAATACTGGGAGCATATTAGAACAATTATTCAGTATTATTAAGTCATCGGTATCAATGAAGCACCACTCGTGAGAGAATCGCGAGTACTCGCGAGTCTTCACGATTTGACTATCAGGCCGAGTAACCGCTAGAGACTCAGGAAGCACTCGCCGGAACTGGTGGACTCGTCGAAAATCGTGGGCTCGGTTGGACTCGACCCAAACTCGGGATTGAACTCGCTCGGACTTGGCCGTGAAAGGGAAAACACACCCCCGCAGGCCTAGTCAACCCAGCATAATATATTATTTCGTGGAATTTTAAAATATAACACATTCAACGAGATGGAACAAGATATGCAAACAGGATTCATTGATCGAAACCGGGAGGGTAAATTGATCGAGTGGAACACCAGAACGAAAAGGAGCTAATTACCAGGCCCCTGAAATGAGAATAAGATGCTCCGGCTTCCGGGAAAGGGAAAAGTCAGCAGCGATAATCAACTAATCTACTAATGCCCAAAGAAAGATTAGTCAGCCTGCTAAAGAACACGAAACTGGACAATGTGATTTTCTCTGCTTCATGGATCTCTTCGCCTCCTTCACTTTTAACATTAATACATTTCTTGGTAACTTGTTTTCGGGAAGTGACCAGAAGTGACCAGAATTTATTAATTAGAAGGTTATTACGAATTACAATGAAAATGTTTATATTTGTAATATTTAGTTTTACTTTAATATGTATGGTTGTAATTGTAATTGTTTATGTTTATATTTGTAATATTTAGTTTTACTTTAATATTAATGGTTGTAATTGTAATTGTTTTTTTGTATTTTTATAAAACATATTTATAGATATCTTTACATAGGATTTCAAATTGGTCTTTATGTTTATAAAAATCAAATTAGAATTAATGTGGGTTGTGGTTAAACCACATTTAAAACATTTAAAGAAACACTTTTTTTTTCAAATTAAATAAAAAATAATCGTAAGATGTTATTAACACATATCTCTTTACACTAGACACTACTGAAAATAATTTTACAAGTATTTTAATATAAAGCGGTGAGTATATATTCCAAAATCCAAATTCCCTTTTTTTACATAAAACTTTTTTAATGTGTCCAAAATTTACCATATTTTAAGTTTTTTTTTATTTGCCGAGTCTTGCCGAGTTTTTCCCGAGTCTTTCGCGAGTTTTCCTGAGTCGGTGAGTCATATGCCAGCCGAGTCTTTGCCGAGTCCGAGTCATGCAACATTGATCGGTATAGTAAAGAGGGCCATTAGAGTTAATATCATAAAACATGCAGAGCATGCATGCCTTATTTCTTTAGTCTTAAGTCAACGAGCAATTAGAATTGCATGCATGCAAAAAGTAAAGTGCAAACCCTAAAAGTGACCCTAAAAGCTATATAAGAAGGTTAGTTGAACCAAAAGGACATCTATGTTATTATTCATCTTTTTGGAAATAGGTTTTGGAAGCTCGATGAGCTACTTAGGGTTTAAGGTGGATTGCCTTGACCAAATTGGATTTAGTGGCGAAATCTATCCACCCTAGCCAATCCTTAGGGTGAATCATCCAGATTCATCATTGTGTACTTCATTGCATTGGAGATTCATTGTGTTTAGGGCAGTGTTGGAGCTTCTTGAAGGTTTATAGCTGGGCGCATTCACTCCTTAATCATGGCAGCGATTTCCTTAACGGATAAGAGCATCCTTATTAAATATTAGGGCGGCAGATCTTGTCTCAGCTATAGCATGGCCTCATGTGGAGAACATGATCATTCCATTTGGATACCTTTCTTCCTAGCTGGGCATTGTACTCAAGCAGCCTGCTCTCTCTAAAGCATATTCACAACCTTGCATGTTTGTATCAAGCTGCTACAGCCATCAATGATTCACTTTCATCCCTATTTTGAGGGTTTATGCTGAGGATGTGAACAGTTGGGCAGCCAAATAGCGATCCAGAGGGGATGCTCATTGTGTGGGCAGTATCCTTTATCAGTGGGCAGCGATCAATTGTTGCAGCTGAGATCTAATACGTTGGCAGCGATCCATTGGTGGTAGCAGTGAGACCCCTTGTGCTATTGCACCCCAGTGCTGGGCTGAAATTCTACAATCGAGAGCTGAGATCTGTGTATGTAACTTGTAAGGGCACACTTGCTAGCTGAGCTTGTAATTCTTGTGTGGAGTTAGTGACTTTGAATTGGTGGCTGTTATTTGACTTTTCCGGGCAGCGTGAACATCCTATATGGCAAGAAGTAAAGTATCTAGAGCTTATAGAAACTATTCATGTATCAGATCGGCTGTCAAATACTTCCAGGCATGTACTAAATGCATTCTCCTTTCAATACATATACATAGCCGCTGATTTATCATTATCAGAATTGTGAGGGCATCACACTCAGAATTTCAGTATTAACTCTTCCAGGCAAGTAACTGCTGCCAATTAAATAAAATATCAGTCATAGTATTATCATGGTTGTTCATTATATTGTGGTGTAATTCCTCATTAATTCACAAGCAAGTGTATCTTTAAATAGCCAATGTATTTGGGCTATTGTGTGAATGATAATTCCATAATCATAGTGACTAAGAATGAAGGTGTGAAACCAAGTTAGCAAACCATCAACTACAGATTGAAACCATTAAACAAGAAAAGATCAGACCTCAATTGGTTGGCATATTACAGTGGTATATATCTGAAAACCACAAAAACATAAACAATCACCATAATCCAGGAGTATAGAAGCAAAATATCAGTTTGGGATATTACCGGTTGAAAAGTTAAAAGGGCCCATATGGAAGATCCCTTCTAGAGGATCCTCAGAAAGTATAAGAGTTCCTTATCTGGCTCCATATTTAGGGCCAGTCAGGACTCAGCTGCAGAAGCCCTATCCCCAGCTACCAGTCCTGTCAATTGTTCCGAAGTTATCTATGATTCGATTACATTATAACTTACTAATGTATGCAGCTCACTAGTTTCTATAATCATGCATCTGTTTTAAATATATGGTTGTTCCAAATTAACAGCCCCGAGCTTTAGCAAGAGTATTTACAAAACAGGTTTTTTGATTTTCGACTTGCGCCAAATTGTAATATAGTCCTGTCTTTTGAATGGTTTTCGGATATTATTGATGGTCAGTTTTGAATTTTCCTTCTCTGCGGATGCATATTTAAAATTGACTGTGATTTAACAGATATCCTGCTCTTATCAGTGTACTCTCATTGCTGAATTGTCTTTGGCAACAGTTTTGCGAGTATGGGATGTCCTTTTATATGAAGGCAATCGAACAATGCTGTTTCGCACTGCTCTTGCTCTTATGGATCTACATGGTATTGTGTAGTCCACTTTATCATGTACTTCAATTTTCACAATTAGTGTTAGTTTGGCTTGCATGTTTTAAACCAATGCTGAGTAATTGCGTGTGTTCAAAGGATGAATATTCTTTATATATTATGTATGTTGCCTGTACTTTTGTCATTTGTGAAAGTATAGCTTCTTATTGGCAACTGAAGCATGATTGCATGGAATTTTGTGGGCAGGGCCTGAACTCCTTGCTACAAAAGATGCTGGAGACGCAGTTGCTTTGTTTCAGTCTCTTGCGGCCTCAACATTTGATAGCAGCCAGCTTGTTTTAACTGCTTGCACAGGGTACCAGACAGTGGATGAGACCAAGCTGCAAAATCTACAGGAAAAACATCGTCCCAAGATTTTAGCTGTTATTCAAGAGCGTTCAACAGAACATCATAGCTTGGGTCACTCACAAAGTGCCACAGCTAAACTGTGTAATAATAATCTCAACAAGGCTGCAACTCCAGTGAAGCAACAGATACTAGAATCACCTAAACAGAGCCATGAGGGTGCTTCAAACTGTAACTTAGTCAATCGGAATAGTGAAGATGCTTTACATTGTCTACAAAGAGGGGATTTCAAGCAAAATGATAGTACTGGCTTGACCAATGACTCGGTCAACGAAGACATGAGTTTTATTGCAGAGCTTCAGGAGCAGGTACATTGGTGACCATCTGAGACTGTCAACTTCTTCCTGAGAGATGGTCAAGTTTTTGGTTGTTTAGTGGTGGATGCTTTTAAAATCAAGATAGTCATATAACAGGAATATCTCTTGACATCGTTCAATTCATCCTCTTTTTATCAGAGTTAGCTTGACTATACAGAGGTCCTTTCTCTCTCAACTTCTAGATATATTTTTCATTCTATGCTTTTGGAAGTTTGAGCTCTTTTCTCAAAATAAAATGCACATGGGGAAAAATTATATATTTCTATAATCCCTCTCTGCAGAGGATGTGCTTTACTCTACAAGTGAGACTTAAGTCTTTTTTGGAGGAGTGCTTATTGTTAAAATTTGGCCAATATATTTTGTTTTCTGGAAATTTTCCTTCTATAGTTTAAAGAAGACTTTATTCTTTGTTCTATAAAAATGGGTGAAACTAAGATATAAGACCAAGTCTGTGTAGCCTTACGTTCACATACATAGTCTCTTTGAAGTTTAATTTATAAAAATGGGTGAAACTAAGATGAGGCCAAGTCTATGCAGCCTTATGTTTAGCTACCCATGTTTTATATGGAATGGAAATGAATCTACTTCAACTGTTCTGCCATATTCTGAGGACCTTCTGTTACCCCTCATATTGCATATGGGTAACTCTTTTGATTTTCATCACAAGATATAATTTGCAGCACGGTACCCTTGGTTGAATGTGTGATGGGGACATACTTGATGCAAGATGGAGTTAACACTTCTTTCATGACCCCTTATCCTTTGATGTTGATGTGTTGAAACTTGAGGAAGTACACTCTGCATTGGTGGGATTTCCCTAGGTGACATGACTTGATGTTGTAATGTTTGCTAGACATTGCTTGGGGGAATGTGTAATGAATGATGATAGTACCCTTGTGATCTAATAATTCTTAAGTTTGAGTTAGAAAAGTGGGGTATTACACCTATTATTGATGATTAAGCAATTTTCCTAAGGTTTGAAGACATACAAGGTTAATCATATAATTCATCCTTTGGTGGTGCGCTCTACGTTCAAACCTAGGGAGAACTTATAATTTGTCATAATGTGGGGGTTTCCCTAGGTAGATACAACTTACTTTTACATGGCACAACACTTTGATGGAGCACACCCCATCATTAGCACACATGTTCACGTTAATTTAATCATTCAACGGTTATTTGGAGGTGGACTACGGTTGTATTAGAGCTCTAACCTTTGTGGCACATGTTATCACACAAAGTGTAACTACCCTCTAAAGGTATCCTATCCGGGATGGTAGAGGTGAGGTAGCTAACCTGTGACACCGAAGGGCCTCGTCCACTACTAATGAAAGGTAGTTGTCACACCGGACGGGCTCTTGTCACTTTAGATCAAACCTAGAATGATCAAGGGGGAGACCGTACTAGCCTATGAGGGCTAGCAAACCTACTCAAGACACTCTAAGGGATAAACAATGGATACAAAAGATGAGCAATGGGTAGATTGATCTAGATCTAGGAAGATGAATGTGGTAGGTGAGGTTAGATGAATGTGGTAGGTGAGGTTAGGGCCAAGTTGGGGAGGCTTAAGGTAATGGAAAATTGCCCAACTTGAAGAGAAATGTACCACAAGGAATTTATGAAAAGTAGATCTAGATAGATCTAGTCCAAAGGAGAAATACCCAAGTTAGATCCACCTAGGGTTTACGCAATTAGGGATAAAGTGGACCCAAAAGAGTATACTGGGATGTAAAATGACTAGGTCTTAATGCTTGAAGAGTAGATCTATTGATTTGAGATGGGTTCAAACATACCCAAGTGATAGATCTGAAAATTTGACCAAAATCCCAAGGAGGGCGTCCCACCTAGAAGTGAATATTGCTAGATCCAAGGGGAAATGGAGTCGGATTGAGTTGAAACTTTAGATCTAGGGTTTTTATATTTATTCCTAAGTGGGTTTTGATGGTCGTCATCAAATAAGTACCTGATCTATTAGATCTAGAAAACTAGGGTTTGAAAGAAGAGGGTTTGTGGTGACAATTAGATTAAGCCCCAGAAAAATAAAATAGATGCAAATGTACTTGGAAATACTTGCTACTAACCTTGTATGGTGATGATCTTCCCTTTCCGATCAATTACGAGCATTTTCCATGCAATGTCAAGTGAAATTGATTTTCCCTCCAAGAGACCAAGACACCCTCCTCTTGCAAAAGAGATCTACCAAAGTAAGAATCGATTTGTGAAAACGAGAGAAAGTCAATGAATAAAGAAACAATGAGCATCAAGATGGTCACAAGATACAATAAAAATACTCCCCGAACCCAAAAACGATTTGTGGAAGAAGTATGGAGCTCAGTCACAATAGTGCCCCCATCAAATCGTCCTCTTCACCAATGGTACGACCACCTACAAAAATGTTAGCAAAGCATAGATTTGCAAGAATGCTAGAAAGATAAAGACTTTCCAATCTCCATACAAGACATTCGACAAAGCTTTCAAGAGTTTTCACAAAAATATTTTATTAATCCAAGAGCTCAAGAGCCAAAAGTGTCGTTACAATGAGAGAGCATCTCAATAAGTAGATCTCTCAAGTACATAATACCTAGATCCAAAAATATCAAGGGCTAATATCATAAGATACAATCACTCTAATCAACGACTAAGATTAACCGGACACATATCACATGGATCAACTCAAAAATAGAGGGGGCACACCCACTAAGATGCCAAAGGGGGGACGCACTACATGAAAGATGAGTAAAACATAACATAGCACATGGTGGGGGCTAGGAGGTAATACACTTTCTTCTCTAGCATGGCCCAATGGCACAATATCAAATAATAAATCTAGCTAATATCATAATGTGACCAAATGACCAAATCGTGGCCACTTAAAATACATCAAAATCGCCCAAAATGATAAGTGCTAGGTTGTGTGGACCACATGAAGAATACAACTGATGCTGGAAGGTGAAGATGTATCAACAATGTGCCTCGTACCAATCCTATGCAATTTCCTTGCCTCATTTACCCAAATCAATTTCCTCATTAGCCATTTTCATTATTTTAATGCACCAAAATCCTGCCTTGGGAAAATAAAAACTCTCATATCTCACTGCGGAATGAACTTGGGCATCAACTGAATGCAAAAATGGAACCGACGTAATAACAATATGGTAATATTGATTGGCTACACACTATATGCCCCTGTGGCACCCTAGGAGAAACAAATGTCCACTAAAAAGCATTTTATTCTTTGTTGCACGAGAACTGTTCCTGCCTTTTACAAAACTCGTTCCAAAGGTTCCCGCGTTCCAAGGAACTTGGGAATCGGTATGAAATGTTCCTAATTCACTAGGAACGGTTTTTGGAACTTAGGAATGTTTAGGAAACTTTTGCCGAAAAATATGGGAACGTGGGAACTCCAAATGAGCTGTTTCGATAGGTGGGGACGTCTGCACGTTCCCTAAAGCTTCTCGTCGAAGGGAAACAATTACATGATCCCCAGCTCGCGGGTCTCAAAAAATTGTTTTATGGTACCAAAAACTCCTGTGAATTCTCGTTGGCAGAAGAATCTAAAAATCCATAACCCCGTAAGCGTTTAATCAACACACGAGAATCGGGATTGAGTGTAGTAGTATCTTATTCTGTCAGCGCTGATTGTTAGAGGGTTGAGTGGTCAACTAAGATTTGGGGCCGACGGGAGTGACATAAGAATCTCCGGAGGCATCATTTGGGTGTGCCGCCACAAGGTACACCAAGCACGTATAAAATTAGTATTACTCTTTATTAATTAATAAATTATTTTTTGACAATCAATATGTATAAGAAATGTTGAATTTATTTGCAGTAAATTTGGTTATCAACTCAAGTTCATTTTGTTGGTGGATAATAATATGTTTTTGTTTCAGGGATGGCTTAATTTTCTCAGTTCTGCCACTTGCCATATCTTGACCTTCCCTTTTTTTTCAAATATGAAACAATGGGATTATTAATTTTTCCATTTCAGGTGTCTAAAGATACAGAGACTGCGTTTTATCCTTCTATTTTCTCCCAATCCATTTCTATTGTTAACCTTATGTCCCAATTGCTGCAACTGACTATTTTAGTCTTCTTATCTAATTTAGTTCTATCCTGGAGTTGTTTATAATATATATAGTCACTTCATTTTAGTCTTCTTATCTTCACTTTGAATTGCTTCATCGTGAGATGTGGATCTTAATAGAAAGAATCTTTAAATCACCTACTTAGACAATCCTGGGCTAATTAAACTATGAAAAAAAATCATTTTCTTCTATGGCAGAGGAAATCTCCATTACATCATCAAGTGTATTTAATTTATGTTTGAATATAGCAGCAGCAATTGCATACAACAATATGCATATCGTTATTTGCATTTTGCACTTCGTAGTAGTGTAGTTTGCCCCTATACTTGCTTAGTTTTAGTTAGGCTTAATTACAAATCAATATTTATATCATATATATATATATAAGGCTTACTTTTAGTATTTTTTAATATTTTAATATTTTTTATTGTCGTTCCCAACCCGCCATTTCCTGCAAATTTGGGGGAATCCTCTAGACGTATTCGACACTCGTACCCACATTTCCAACGTTCCCACGTTCCAGAAACGTGTGCAACATAGATTTTATTTAAATTTATTGAGGCAAAACTGCTGCAAACTGACAAACTGGTCCATAAATCAAGTACAAGTACCCGAAACTGAAAATTGAGTGCACCAATGGATTTAGAAATTCCAAATCCACTAGGAATGAGTATTCATACATCATATGCCAATAAAAAATATACATTAGAGGCCCCATCCATGCCAGAATAATAATAATAATAATAAAGCTGTAAAATGCTAATTACCATAAAAATAACACAACCCGCCATGATAAATCATCATCTAAAGCATGAATATGTCTAATGGACACTGATAGACCAAAAATAATCATCATCCACCACCATAGGCCAAAACTCATCCTAGACCCTCCTGTTGACTTGGTCAAACTAGGTTGACCAAGTAAAAAATGATAAAAAAGATGACCCAAATGAAAATCTTTGATGTTGCAAGGTACAAAATTGATGTAGTGATTTCTAAACGCCGAAAAAAAAAGAAAAAAAAGAGAGAATAAATGCAGGGATTTCTGGAGGTCATAACTTTTGACTCGGTTATCCGTTTGGGCTCAAATTTAACAGGAAGTTGCGTTTTGAAGTGTTCAATGCAGTAGCAGATCAAATCCTTCTAATTAGAGTTTTTTTTGACACTTTTCTAAGGCCAAATTCCTTCATATAAGGCCTCAAATTGAGGTTTTAGTGTTTTGCGGGATTTTTTAAAATTTGTAATTAATAGTTATCTCTCAATTTATAAACCTAATTAGAAAAGTGAGTTGACAACTAGTGTTGCTCTAGTTAGTTTATAGTTGGTGTTTAGTTTCATAGCCATGCACGAATTTTCCAAAATTAGTAATTTTCGAAAATCTCAAATTTCGAAAATCTCAGATAGTAGTTATAAAGGATTGGACCTTCATTGTAATAGCTAGGATGGAGAATGAATAAAAAGATAGTTATCTTTCCACTCTCATGTGTTTGCATGGTTTTTAGATCATTATTGAATCAAAGCTTATTGGATGCATAAAAAATGGATATAGCATGCTTAAATATCTATGTTAGTAGTAAGACTAAGGTACAAGTGGCTTCTACTGGCGAATACATATAAATACTAAATCCAAGTCAAAGTAATAAGTGATTATAAACAAGAACCTCAACTGTATACTCATTTGCGGACTAAGACATTTTGCTAGTCAAGGGTGGAGGTGAATAAAACAAGGTAAGGCCATGGCAATGGCTTAACGCTGTAAGCATCTAGGCTGAAGGAAAAGGGGATCCACACAACACATAAGCTGGAATAAGTGAACAATAGGGAATGGCGGTGTATCACAGATGGGTGGAATGATGAGAATGCTCCACTAAACTCTAGACAAGTAATCTTTTAAAACATTTATTTTCTTAGCACATGATATTAGTCAGCCTCCAAAGGCAGTTGCCTTGGAAAGCCTTCTGAGCTCTAGAAAATGACAAAGGCATAGCCTTGACAGGTTATCCTCACGTTGTTGCCTTGTAGGTGCAAATGACTTGTACGTTATATAATGAATGAGTGCTCATCCTTTGGCCATTGACTATTTTAAAACATTTACTTTAACTTTAACATTTGAATCAATTTTCACTAGCCATCCTCCAAAAGTAGGTGCCCTGAATAGCCTTGCGGGCCTTAGATAATGACTCGATATGACCTCCATTGCGCACCACCGTCAATAGGTGCAATGGAGTGACCACCTTGTTGCCCTTTGGGGGCAAACAAACTTACATCATACAAAGGATGAGTGGGCGTCTCTAACAACTGACTAGCTACTTGAAGATTGTTTACTTTATTTGCAGTAGTGTTTAAAAACAGTGTTACTTTGTTGATTAGGCATCCATTTAGATACAACATTTAAGATCCGATGCCTTAGTGTCTAAAGACACTCTTGGTTAGGACTACTTGTGTTTAAGACCTAGAGGAAGACAATCCCTATGATGAGAATCACACAAACCAACACTGAGACACATTCTAAACTTGGAGACCTATTCCAATATAGAGGCGAAGGTGGGGGAAATGCTAGATGTCGCCTGTCAAGATTCAAGTCAGGGTTAAACAAAATATGGAAGACAACAGATGGATGAAGACAATGAAAGTGGCACCAAGGCTAACAACCTGTGTCCCTAAAGGGAAATGTCCAAATCCCTACTAAGAGTAGGGCATGACCAATGAGTATACAAAAGAATCTCTTGACCATAGCAACTAGATCACTTATGTTGGAAATTGTGCAACTTCAAAAGATATTCTTATTGTACTTGTATTGTATTTCCTTGTACCTCCTACGGGAGATTATACTGATGTAATTACTCATGTAAACCCTAGAAAGAATAATGTAAACTCCGGGGAAAGATTACACAAGAACATAATAAAAATAAAATTATTTTTGTATTTCCCCAAGGTAGGCCGACACTGTTAGGGTAAAAGTCAGTTTTTGTAATGTGTATAAATAGAAGGCAGGTGCACCTCATTTAGACACTCATGCAGACAAGCAAGTTCGCTCTCTCTCCTGGAGAAGTTTCCAGCATCAGCTAAAACGACGTTTTCAAGGTTTATATCTTAGAAAAACTTTTCTCTCTCTCTCTTTCTTTTTCTCTCTGCTCTCAGAAGCTATCATCTCTATATGAAGGTTTGCTGCGTTTTTCTCAATTGGGTTTCCCAGGATAAATTCTTGTGTTCTTTGTTTCTGTGCTCGTCTTTCTTCTAGAGATCCTATTGTTTATTTGCAATTAAGTTATACTGCTATAATCTTGTAAAACTAACATGGTATCAGAGCAGTTCTAGAAGAGGCCATTGTCGGAAGCTAGGGTTTGACCTTTCAAGGCCTTCCCTCATCTCTTCAGCTGAAAAAGAGCTGTCGAAACTTTGCTCTAGGGGAGGCGCATCTTTTGGTGAATGAAAAATCAAATTCCGAGAAGTTTCATTTTTTATCTAACTCCACTACTGCAGAAATTAGGATTTCAAGTTTTGTGCTTGTTATCACGGATCTTGTAGTTGCCTTGTAGAGTAATCTTATACATGATGGTAGAGGGGATAGACAACAAAAGCTGTGACCTACGAATACCTTAACCCCCAAAAGATGGATGGTTGTCCTGTCGATTAGGATATCCTTTGCTTTATGCCACTGAATGCCCAAGTGATAAAGGGGGAGACCCAGACCTATCCTAGAAGGACACACCTAATAGTTAATCACCAGATCAAACCAACAAACTGAGAATACGTAAGGTGGGAGCTAGAAACCCTATATTTAAGGGACAAGCCACAAATTAAGGAATGCTTGAGTACGGGTGTTTAAGGATGGTGGAAATACTACTCAAGTGAAATGGATTAGTGACTTATAGAATTATGATCAGATCTAGGATTAGTGTGTTTGTTCACTAGATCCAACCTGTGACCCTGGGGTTTTTAATCATAAAAATGGCAATTCCCCAAGGTGAGGTTGAATAAGAGAATTATGGGTTTCAACACACTCACTTGGACGAGGGATTTGACAGTATGACAAAATCCAAGCAAAATTGGAACATGAAACAAGGGGAATTGGTTGCTGGGTCAAAGAAGGGCGCTCTCTCTCTCTGCCAAGGATCAGTGCTTGAAAATGGGCAAATAGAGTGTAGTGTTGACTCTTAGGAAGGGAAGGGGGTTTCTCGGGATGGCCAACAAAACCCAGATTGCCAAATTTGCAGATTCCCAGTGCAAATTGGTCCGGTGAATTTTTCTACTTTCTACAATGGGTTTTTTTTTCTTCCGTAAAATGGATGATGGGCAATGGATGCAAAATAAAATAGAGAGAAAGAGGCTGAGAAACTTACTCAAAATTTGTAGATGCCATCCTGGATGATGAGGATTGTCCCCTCGCAGATCAAATGGGAAATCCAAGCAAGTTCTTGATTGTATTGCTTTGCTCAATAACCCAAACATCCTCCTTTCCTGCAAAGTAAAGGGAAACTAGTAAGTGAACAAGAAAGATCAGGATCTACAAAAATTAAAGCAACTAATAGGGAAATGAAGAGTCATAAAGAAGTAATCACTCCTTGTTGGAATCAATCCGAAGTAAGACGTCAAGGCAAGTCCCCCCACCAATGTGCCTTCTCCTCAAATCGCCTCTTACGCCTGTAGAACGAATTGGATATAACAAGTACAAGAAACTATGCCAACATGTCCTTAGTGCAAGAGAAAGATAGATTCAATCATCATCGCATTCAGTTATCCACAAAAAACACAAGTATTGAATCCTAGAAAGATCTCTTTATTCAAAAATTCCAATGCCAGAGCTCATGATTTACAATGGGGAGATCACCTCTCTTAAATAGCTTGAGAGCGTGTCCGCTTTTTACCGAACTATTATCCGACGGTTGAGATTAAGACATCATCAACGGTGGAGATCACAAATACATGGATCATGGTGACCACATCAAAGGAGGGCACACTTTGCTCAAGGACGCCTTCCTAAGGTGGAAAACACAACATAACATAAGATATGACATGATTGTACATTAAAGGGGGTCACTAGGGGCTTAATTCACCCTATGCCCCATTACAACCTTAAATCATAGGATATAACAATATAATACATCAATTGGCCAAGTTGAGGGGCGCCCCTTGGTGGACCTCCTCACTTGCTAAGCCAAAATAAAATAATCCCGGACCAAATGTTGACTGAAACTGCTGAAGAACTGTCTGGGGAGCCAAAATACATCATCTGAGAAGTATTCCAGCCATTTCCTTGACCCACCAGGCCAAATCAATTTTTTCAGTGAATTTCCTAGTTCATTTTGGCTGGTACATTCTCTAAAACTGAATAAAATCATCATAACTTTGTCTAGGTTGAGAATTGGGGCAAACTGACTATCCTAGAGCATCTGGAGACATTGAAGAATGGTATAAGTGATTAGTCATACCCCCTGGAACACTGCAATGCTCTAGGAGAACCAAAATCACTGCCATAATAATAAAATCTGACCAATAATAAAGTGATAATAATCATTGAATGTGCAATCTGAGGCTAAACTCTGAAAACTGAAACTGCAGTATTGGTCCCGGGCATGTCTGGAGTGAATATAGGCACTGTTGTTTTTTGAGACACTGCCTTGGGAACCGTGTTTTACTTGGTCAATTGGGTTGACCAGGTCAAAGTCCCAAACTGTAGGACGTCCTCACTTGAGGGGTGCCCCTTGGTGGACGTCCTCACTTGCTAAGCCAAAATAAAATAATCCTGGACCAAATGCTGACTGAAACTGCTGAAGAACTGTCTGGGGAGCCAAAATACATCATCCAAGAAGTATTCCGACCATTTTCTTGACCCACCAGGCCAAATTGATTTTTTCAGTGAATTTCCTAGTTCATTTTGGGTGGTACATCCTCTGAAATTGAATAAAATCATCATAACTTTGTCCAAGCTGAGAATTGGGGCAAACTGACTATCTTGGAGCATCTGGAGACATAGAAGAATGGTAAAGTGATTACTCATACCCCCTGGAACACTGCAATGCTCTAGGAGAACCAAAATCATCGCCATAATAATAAAATCTGACCAATAATAAAGTGATAATAATCACTGAATGTGCAATCTGAGGCCAAACTTTGAAAACTGAAATCGCAGTATTGGTCCCGGGCATGTCTGGAGTGAATATAGGCACTGTTGTTTTTTGAGACACTGCCTTAGGAACCGTGTTTTACTTGGTCAACTGGGTTGACCAGGTCAAAGTCCCAAACTGTAGGACGTCCTCTCTTGAGGGGTGCCCCTTGGTGGATGTCCTCACTTGCTAAGCCAAAATAAAATAATCTCGGACCAAATGCTGACTGAAACTGCTGAAGAACTGTCTGGGGAGCCAAAATACATAATCTGAGAAGTATTCCGGCCATTTTCTTGACCCACCAGGCCAAATCGATTTTTTCAGTGAATTTCCTAGTTCATTTTGGGTGGTACATCCTCTAAAACTAAATAAAATCATCATAACTTTGTCCAAGCTGAGAATTGGGGCAAACTTACTATCCTAGGGCATCTAGAGACATAGAAGAATGGTATAAGTGATTACTCATACCCCCTGGAACATTGCAACGCTCTAGGAGAACCAAAATCATTGCCGTAATAATAAAATCTGACCAATAATAAAGTGATAATAATCACTGAATGTGCAATCTGAGGCCAAACTTTGAAAACTGAAACCGCAGTATTGGTCCCGGGCATGTCTGGAGTGAATATAGGCACTGTTGTTTTTTGAGACATTGGCTTGGGAACCGTGTTTTACTTGGTCAACTGGGTTGACCAGGTCAAAGTCCCAAACTGTAGGACGTCCTCACTTGAGGGGTGCCCCTTGGTGGACGTCCTCACTTGCTAAGCCAAAATAAAATAATCCTGGACCAAATGCTGACTGAAACTGCTGAAGAACTGTCCGGGGAGCCAAAATACACCATCCGAGAAGTATTCCGGTCATTTTCTTGACCCACCAGGCCAAATTGATTTTTTCAGTGAATTTCCTAGTTCATTTGGGTGGTACATCCTCTGAAACTGAATAAAATCATCATAACTTTGTCCAGGTTGAGAATTGGGGCAAACTGACTATCTTGGAGCATCTGGAGACATAGAAGAATGGTATAAGTGATTATTCATACCCCCTGGAACACTGCAATGCTCTAGGAGAACCAAAATCACTGCCATAATAATAAAATCTGACCAATAATAAAGTGATAATAATCATTGAATGTGCAATCTGAGGCCAAACTTTGAAAACTCAAACCATAGTATTGGTCCCAGGCATGTCTGGAGTGAATATAGGCACTGTTGTTTTTTGAGACATTGCCTTGGGAACCGTGTTTTACTTGGTCAACTGGGTTGACCAGGTCAAAGTCCCAAACTGTAGGTGAGGTATTGTATCAATATGATCCTGCATGTATCCAAGTTAAGAAATGCTCCAATGGTGTATATCAAAACCCAACTTAAATCATGTTATTCAGAATCATGGTGACAACAATAATAATAAGTAAGATATACCTGTGCCTTTGAAAGATCATTGAACCTTCTGGAAGTCTCTTGTGCATGCGATGCTTACAAAATTTAAACAGTTTGCTAGTGTTGGGTGAAGGTGGAAAACAAGGCTAAAGAAAAGGGGAATTATTCTAATTGACTTCTCTTCGAATGACAACCAATACACTCAACCAAAATGACATATGCATGATAGATTGTAATAGGGGATGGTGATGTCTCACAAATGGACAAAGTACTTGGTTTGTTTCCTTCAGACTTTGGCAAGTTTTCCTTTACATTACTTTGCAATATTGGTCAACCTTCAAAGGCAGGTGCCCTGGAAGCCTTCTGGGTTCCAGTAAATGACAGAGACATAACCTTTGCAGGTTAGTCTCACCCTGTTGCCCTATGGGGGAAAATGAGCCGAACACTATACAATGAATGAGTGCTCATCCTTTGACCATTGATCTTTTTCAATAACTTTCACTTTCATATAAGATGGTAGCCATCCTACAAAAGCAGGTGCCTTGGAAATCCTTCTGGGCTCCAGTAAATGACTGAGGCCTAGCCCCGTTGCTTGCGAGCATCCATAGCCCCGACAGGTTTGCCTCTCCCTGCTGCTCTTGTGGAGGGCACATGAGCCTTAAATTATACAAAGAATGAGGGCTCAACCCTTTGGCCTCTGACTACTTTTTAAACATTTATACTTTTCTTCATTTAGATATAGCATTTATGCGTTCCGATGCTTTAGTGTCTAAGAACACAATTTGGTGGAGCACTTGTTTTGACTACTAAAGGATAGCTTCTCGGTGAACTTAACCACACTGGCTAAGCCACATACTTCATAGCCAAAGACACAGCTAACATGGAGTCTATCATTCATAGGGGTCAAGATGGGGAAAAGATTTTCAATCTCACAAGTCTCGGTCCATCTCAGTCATGGGATAAAATTCAAACAACGGATGAACTGGATTGATGAGGGCAAGTGACACGCGGAACCAACATAGCACTAAAAATCTAACATTTGTGTTAAGC
>LPNX010411961.1:155813-166169 GCA_001517045.1 Pseudotsuga menziesii | reverse complement strand
TATAAGCATAGGTCACCATGATCATGATAACAAAACAAGCCTAGGTGTTTAGTATACATCACAGAGCAAAAACAAACCAAGGAAACATATACCTGATCTCACCATATACCTGTCTTCATCTGATAAGCCCCTTTGCAACTGTGTGTTGCCATATCTGCTCTGCTACTCTGCGCAAATGAACCAGGTCACCACTGAAAGCATCTCAATGGACAAGTATATCTCAGTCCTGGTAAGGAAACACTACTAAACACGGCTCTTAAATGATCGAGGCTATAATGATCCATGCTAAAACCCCATGTGAATGAATAGCTCGAAAAAAATAAAGAGATCAATCTGTATGCTGCATCATGGTAGTCCAACTGCAATATATATGCGATAACAGTGTTGATCACGCCACTGTTTTGGCTCGACCTCACCTTCCCTCAACTCGCCTTAATAGGGCGCATTGCTCTGTGAGGTTAGTTTCTTTAAATTCAAAAGTCCATTTTTGACCTAACTCCTGCTAGGGTTTTTGGTTTAGATTTGCAGACAAGATGATTGGGACGAAGGTTGAATATCGTCTTGATGGGTCTACAAACTTCATATCTTATAAGCCTAGAGTTCTTCTCATCCTAGAAGAAAATGATCTCTTGAAGTTTGTCAATGAGAAGGTTCTAGAACCAGAAGTGGAAGAAGACAAGTCCCAGTGGAGGAAGAGTGATGTTAAAGCAAGAAGGATTCTGGTGTCAGTCAAAGATCACTTGGTTCCGCAAGTCTCAGAAGAGAAGACAACTAGGAAGATGTTCAAGAGCTTGAAAAAGTTATTTGAACACAGTAGCATCAATGTGACTCACATTGAGGAACCAACTATCAAATATGAAGATGATCAACTCTAAATCAATTTCCTCATATTTCATGATGATCATCGAACTTTGGGACAAGCTAAGGACCAGTGGAGATAACATTGAAGATAATGAGCTTGTCATGACCACTCTAAATGGTCGTCCACCATCATGGGAGTCCTTCATCCAAACCATAAGTGGTTGAACCAAGCTTCCCAAATTTGATAGGTTATGGGAAGACTGCATTCAGAAAGAGACAAGGATTGCAGCAAGACAAAGGCTCCATGGTCCTCAAGTGGAGGAGAATCAAGCCTTCATCACTCATGCCAAGAAAGGCAAAGGAAAAAGAAGGCAGTTTCACAACTGTAAGCACCAAGCTAGGAGACCAAGTTCTTCTCCAGATTGGAGGGAAAAGAAGAAGGATTTATCACACATACAATGCCATAAGTGCAAGAAATATGGTCACTATGCAAACAAGTGCTTTAGTGCAAACAAGAGAAAGCATGAAGCTTCAACAACTGATGTGGAAGAAGGTCATCATCACAAGAAACAAAGAAATGAAGACCATACATAATTCTTCTCGATATCAACATTATCAGGTACTGTTCCCACCACTAGTGATACATGGCTTATAGATAGTGGTGCTGTTAATTGGAATGCATGATGCGCTAAAGTGGTGTCCATGAGTCAACCTGTTCTGCTGCTGTGGCACTATCTACAACACGGATTTATGGGCGGTCCATCTGACGCTTTTCTTTTTTTCTGACATGGTTTAAGACTGGTATCACCATCAGAGTCCCGTAGTTCCATGTGAAGGGTAGTCTCCAACCAACAGGATACGCTATCTCCCAACTGAAACCTTAGACTTGATACTGAATGAAAGGATGAGTTACTCAATCTTGACTAAGTCTCGATCTCAAGCATTAAGTAATTGCTTTGGTTGCCAAATGGTTAGTCGTTCTCTTCAAAACACGAATCATGTTTCTCTGAAGATTTTTTGCTGCAAATGAGTGCTGATAATTTTCTTGATTTTGTAGGTAACCTTTGCTCCAATTGTCCAACACCAAGTTGCCTCGCAGTACATAAATCATCTTTTAACAACCCCTTGATTAATGGATCCCTGAATTTGGTTATCTCCCACATCTTTCTCTGCAACTTTTATATAGACTGGATATTAACATTTGTTCCAAAACTAGATCTAAAGTGCTCTGAAAAATCTTTATCAATGTGGAAAATTATGCCCTGCGTGCAATGTTTGGATTGCATCTGGTGATTGTAGGTGACCTGAAATAACCTTTGAAAAAGCATGCTACCAGTTAGGTGGTAACATCTGGTTCCATATAAGGACGTGTGCTCATCTCGTGAGTATATCAGAACCTCATATTCTCTTATTTTATAGACCAACTTGAAAAAATCAGATAACAATTTGGTGGGAATAACTCAACTCATATCCCGAAATCAACCACTTATTACAAACTTGGAGAAAAACAAATTGAAAACTTTCAATGCTCATACAAGAGCTTTATTCATCCTACCTACTTTAACTTAACATGAGATTGGAACCCATTAAGTATATGCATACAACCAATGGAGCCATTCTAACATCTCTTGTATGCCAAATTGCTTTTCTTTGCTCTTGGTTAGAGACAAGGATAAGTACACATTCACTTTAAAAAAACTGTCTTGCAATCTGCTTATGAAATAAGCTGAACTGAAACATTAGATGGTTAGGATAGAAAAAAATATCAAAGTTTTGGCCGGAAGAATGTGCACAAGGCGCTTGTTATCACCAACCTTGTAGTTGCCTATGTGAGATGGATCCAGGATGGATGGTAGAGGGACAAGCAACTAAGGAGGTGGAACCAAGATTGTCTCGACTCCCAAATGGATGGTTGTCACGCCAATCAAGGCAGTATTCACTTTATGTTATCTTAGCCCAAGACAACAATGGGGGAGACCCAGATCTACTCTCGACAGCAGAGACCAGACCTAAATACCAAATCAGATCAAATGGACTTGAGGTACGTAAGGCGCAATATGATGGAAACCCTAGATCTATGGATGACGTCACTAGGTGAACCAAGGCTTTGGATCAGGGTTTAGGAGATATGAGATTTGATCCAAGTTGGGACACGAATGACTTATGAGGTAAATACTAGATCTGGGGTTTAAGGTACTAGCAAGAGGTGAAGATATCCACTGCCTTGGGAAACATGACCAATGCAGAATAGGTGAGAACGGGATTGGGGCTATCTAGTACCAAGCGATAGACTTGAAGGAAGGTATGACAGTGTCAAAGCGCCCGAGTCAGTCGAAGAAGAGCAAAACTCAAGGGAAAAAGGCAAAAGAAGGGGTAGCGCTAGGGTTGGAGATCAGTGCCTTTCAGATCTAGGGCAATGGGGTCAGTTTCTGCCCAGCGTTGAAGGAGACCCACCTGGGTATAGACCCGATCTACAAACCCAAAAAGTGGTTTTGCAGGAAAAGATCAAATTTCTAGAAAGGAGCGCAACATGGAAGGTAGCGCTAGGGCTTGAAGATCAGTGTTTTTCAGATCTAGGGCAACAGAGTCACTTCAAGCTTAGCGTTGAGGAAGACCCACTTAGGGCATGAACTGATCTAAGAAACCCAGAAATGGTTTGCTGAGAACTCGAGCGGATTGAGCCATGATATTTTTTAGTTTTTTGTATTTAGGGTTTTGAGAATAAAAATGGAAGAACCAATGCCAATGGATTGAGATCTTGGAATAAAAGCACTAACCTGTAGATCTTACCTGGAAAACCTTGTAGATGCCTTGATGATGATCCCTATTATCCCGATCAATTTGAGAAGACTTGAGTGAGTTCTATGCCCAACGTTTTGCCCGAAGAAGCCACTGCGCCCTTTCTCCTGCACAATAAACGTCAACCATATGAGATTTGCTGTATCATGAGAAAAAAAAAATGCTACAGCAAAATAGCAAGATGAAATCATAGATCGCATTGATGCTACTGAAAACCCCTTGATACAAAATGCATCCAAGCTAAGCAAGTTGAGGAAGCCCTGCAAAAATGCCCAAGTTGAAGTCGCCCTCTTGTAGACAAGACAATGTTTCCCGAAAAAAATATATAGATCTCACAACGAATACCCAAATGCTACGAAGCAAAAGATTTTGCATTCACCATCGAAGAACACCAGATGCAAAGGAGATCCAAAAATATCCACAAGATTTTTTTTTCTATTATCCAGATCCAAGAGCCAAAGACCCCTTACAAATGAGAAGCTCTCTCCTTTAAATAGGAATGAGAGAACCAAAATCCTAATCACTTTTCAAATGGGTGGCTAAGATTAAAAGATACAAATGTTCTAATCAACGGCTGAGATGAGCTCAACATACAATACATGGATCAATACCATAATATAATATAAAAGTGGACTAAATCACCCTAGGAGAGGGGATCCCACTCAACAAAAAATAAATGAAGCACATGGTGGGTCCAGGGAGTGTTAACTAACTCCCTTTGGGTGTCCCCATCGCACAATAAAAATAATATAATTTTTAGCCATGAAATTGTGCCTCCATGAGGAAATCGTGAGCCTCCAAAATAATATAATATGCCCAAAAAATAGATGTGGGCCCATCCAAGTGCTGCAACTGCTGGAGAAGAAGTGGAAGACATCACCCTCATCATCAGAACTCATCCCCTGCCATTTCCTTGCCCCAGTATCCCAAATCGAATTCTTCATTAGCCATTTTCATTATTTTTTATCTGCCTCGGGAAATGTGAAGTGCCAAACACTGCCTCCTAGGGTGCCTGCATTATCCAACTGAGCCCACCAGGCTTTCTGCGAGGGGGGTAATATGGTACAATCAAGTGGCTGGACCCCCTATCCCTCATACGACGCCCTAGGAGATCCAAGAAAGATATCTCCCTGCTCAGACAGGCCATCAAGTATGGCAAAACTGCACCAGAAGGGTACACTGAGCCAAATCATCTCTACAAGTGCCTGAAACTGAAAACACACTGTCTCACTGGACTCAGAGAGTCCAAATCCATTTAAGGTGTATACTCATACCCCCTCTAGGTCTCTGTATGATCATCTACAACATCCAGAATCTAGATAGACAAAATAATAATCTCTAAATGACCGTATAACCAGTAATATAACTCAGGCTAGCAGCCATCTGTTGCAAGTGTTCACAGGTTAACACGTGCTCTACAAATCATTCAAATAACACTATAACAAGTAGTAATCATTTCACTGGTGATCTATCAACCACATATAAAGGATTTCATTTATTAACTATAACTCAGACCAGACTTTCAAGACCATACTCACTTCATAGTTGTAATCATTTTGCTAGGGAAGGGTGAGGGCTAGAATTCACAAGGCTAGGAAAAAGGGTGATTACAAGCTTGACATTGTGACATTTCGGATATGGAAAGGGGATACTCACTCTAGCATATGCCAGACAAGCAACAACAAAGGGGATGGCAGTGTCTCACAAATGGGTGAGTTACTTCAGAGGTGCTTATTCACCTTGACAAATGCTCACAATCAAACTCAATACAAGTAAGGCCAACAATCCTTAGATGTAACTTTAAGAACCATTGCTTTTTTGGGCCTTTGATTTTCCATAGCCTCTGTCCATGTTTTTATTACACAGATTTTTATTATTTAGGCGTAATACATCATGTATGTTGAAAAGCACTACTTTTCATGAATTTTTTAAGATATTCTTTTCATTGTATTTCAAAGCCAATTTCATTAGGCTAGCCTTGCATTCACGTATGTTTAAAAACACTACTTTTCATGAATAGGCTTTTTCAGAAAATATTCATTTCATTTCCAAACACATTGTATTGATGGCAGCGCTACTTGTTTTAGGTTAGCCAACACAACCTAGGCAACTCAGAGCCGAGACACACATAAACAGGGAAGCGCATCCAATCATAGAGGCTCTAGTGGGCAAAGGTCCTGCATGCCACAAGTCAAGTAGCAAGTCGAGTCAGAAACATAATTGGAAGGTAATGGATGGGTGGAGACAGTGAGTGGTGAAACCAACACTAGCAAGCCAAAGTATGGTGGGAATGACTGCCTCTATTCTCCCTAAGGAGGGTAAAACCATTGAGTATAGATCAAGAACTTCCAGGTCTGAGTAAGGACATCAAGACATAATATTAATACATCCAAGTCCACATATTTATATGACCGCTAGATCATGACACTAAATGCTAATACATGTCACAAGAATGAGTATAAGAGCAATGATAACTATAACACAATATATATAAGCTAAGTCATAAACATGCAAATAATCCATCTGAACCAACATTAGTCCAATGAGAAAACACTGATACAACTCTGGGCATCATTAACTGCTCCGCAAATGGCTAAAATGACTACATCAGTCCTCAAATCTGAGTGTCCTGAGACTCATTCATGGCATGGGAGAGTACTATAGTCCATCACTCAAATCATGATCCATCATAGATGCTCATCTCAGCATATTATATGTTGGGGAACTGGCTGAAAAATGTACTGAAATCTGAAAAATAGAATATGGTAGCCCGACTACTATACATGTGATAACATCTGGCTCCAGCTGGGACAGGTGCTCTGCTGAATAGAGCGCTTGAGAACCTCAGAATCTTTGGTCCTCGCACTCTGCTACCAGCATCCTCGATCAATCCTTCTAGCTCTGCAACTGCTGCCAAAATGTCACCAACTACCTGCAAAATGTCCAGAGCTATACCACACTCTCAGACCGGTCGTCAGCACACTGTGTGGATAAAATAAAATACTCAAATTGAAATGCATGAAACTGAAAAGCAGAAAATAAATCTAATCTATAACCATAACTTTTAAGCAAAGTTTTGATCTCACTGTGCAAGAAAATAGCAGAATTCAAGACTATACTAGGAGCTTTGGAAAACAAGCTTCAGGTAAAGACAAAAGGTGCAAGACTAAATAACTAAAAAAACTACTGCCCAAAAGAGGCTTATTCAATCCTACCGACCCTACTCTAACCAATTTAGATAAGTGTTAAGTAAAATCATAAATCCAATGCAACCACTTGCTGAACGAATCCATTGAGGTTTCTTTACAGTTAATAACCCAACAAGCCAAAAATGGTTTAAAAGTAATGTAAATGAAAATTGAAACCATTTTAACTTGTTTGAAATTCAAAGAAAGATCTGGACAAAGTGGAATGAAATCATGCCAAGGCTGAAATTGATTTTTTAAAAACTCATCCATCAAGATACTGATATGATCATAAAAGGTATGCAAGTTCGTTCTTGATAGAAGAAGACAATATGATTCATGATTCAACAACTCCAAACAGTTCTTTGTTTTCTCCTCTACCCTACTAGGACATTCAATTTTATTCACTCCAGAAGCAATGGGAGAATCAAATGGGGATAAGTTGTAATGTAATGAAACTGTGAATGAGATCAAGCCCATTTGTTGTTTAAAAATGGAGAAAAGATGAAATTGATCTTTATACACCACCTCCAGCCATCCATAATACAGATTTACAAATTGAAAAAAATTATTCATTACGAATGAGTGAGAAGAGACATGAAGTGCCTTTTCCCCAATTACGTGATAATGCTTAAACTCCTAATTAAAGATTTCAAAAGTAACAACTTGATTAAAAGACAGACCCATACAAGAAGATTTGAAAAGTTGGGACGAGAGGGTGGATTGAAAATTTTCTCCCAGACTTGGAATAATTGATCTCAGAATTTGATGAGAAGGAAAAGCTTTCAATCTAATTCCAGGGATGATTTCAAGATTCGAAACAAGATCAATACCCAACATATCCTAATCAAGGATTGGATGAAGAATTCTATATATATCATTAGGGAAAGGATCCCCATTGTAATGTTCTTGATCAAGCTCACTTACAACCATATCATAATTATCATGTGATTGATCTTCTTCCGAGATATGATCAAAGTTTGAATCAAGATAATCATCAACCAGGCAATGAGGTTCTTCGATGGATTCATAGATGAGAGATTCAACTCTGGATGGTTCCTGATAGTGATCAGTTTGTTCTTGCTCTTTATTTGTGCCTTCCTGAGCTAATGATGACAAGATTTTAATAAGTTCCTCTTCTATATGAATATCAAGGTCATAATCCTAAAGGGTTGAGATTTGATCATCGTCACTCTCTTGCATCGAAGAGTCATTCAAAGGCATGTCCACTGTTGGATCGGGAGAGGAGGAATCAATTTGATGAGGAAAATCGTTAGTTATCTCATTATGGTTATCCTGATCATCTTCATCAAATTGATCCTCAACAACACAATCATTATTTGGATGTATGGATTTATCGATGTTTTTACCCCATTCTTTTCTTAATAAATCAGTAAACATGTCGTATCCGGTGATGGATCTTGGTGCTAACATGTATAACCAATAATCGGCGTTACCTCCTAAATATTCATAAAGGGCTCGCATATAGACATCTTCATGTTCTGCGCCCATGGATTCCATATAACACCAACAAGCATCCAAGTGGCTTTCAAATGATTCATTTAAATTTGCATAGAAACGAGGCAACTCTTCAATGTATCTTTTTGGCATAGGATGAGGTGCCTGATAGATTTCAGAGAAGTCCAGACGAGATAGAAGTTGTCTTTTAAGCTTGGTTGGATTTTCCTTGATTTCATTGAAAAATTGGACGAATAAATTCGAGTTCATTGTGATTTATGGGATGGGTTCGCTTCTCACTGGAGTCGCGTTCTGGAGTCGCCAGGTGAACAAATTGCCGTGTTCACCAACGAATAACGTCGTAGGAGAGGTGAGTGAAATGCATGCAGTGATTATAAAAATTAAGCAAATAAAATGTAATCACTGAAATTAAATCGGATGTGATTTGAATGATAAGGATATAAATGCATTCACAGACACCGAAGGTACATATGATCAACCAAGGTAAGCCTCTACCTCCTTGGCAATGACGCTAAAATGTTATCACCAACCTTGTAGTTTCCTATGTGAGATGGATCCAGGATGGATGGTAGAGGGACAAGCAACTAAGGAGGTGGAACCAAGATTGCCTTGACTCCCAAATTGATGGTTGTCACGCCAATCGAGGCAGTCTTCACTTTATGTTATCTTTGCTCAAGACAATAATGGGGGAGACCCAGATCTACTCTCGACAGGAGAGACCAGACCTAGACACCAGATTAGATCAAATGGACTTGAGGTATGTAAGGTTCAAGGTGATGGAAACCCTAGATCTATGGATGACGTCACTAGGTGAACCAAGACTTTAGATCAGGGTTTAGGAGATATGAGATTTGATTCAAGTTGGGACACGGATGACTTATGAGGTAAATACTAGATCTGGGGTTTAAGGTACTAGCAAGAGGTGAAGATATCCACTGCCTTGGGAAATGTGAGCAATGTAGAACAGGTGAGAACGGGATTGGGGCTATCTAGTACCAAGGGATAGACTCGAAGGAAGGTATGATAGTGTCAAAGCGCTTGAGTCAGCCGAAGAAGACCAAAATGCAAGGGAAAAAGTCAAAAGAAGGGGTAGTGCTAGGGTTGGAGATCAGTGCCTTTCAAATCTAGGGCAATGGAGTCAGTTTCTGCCCAACATTGAAGGAGACCCACCTGGGTATAGACCCGATCTACAAACCCAAAAATTGGTTTTGTCGGAAAAGATCAAATTTCTAGAAAAGAGGGCAACATGGAAGGTAGCACTAGGGTTTGAAGATCAGTGTTTTTCAGATCTAGGGCGACAGAGTCACTTCTAGCTCAGCGTTGAGGAAGACCCACTTAGGGCATGCCCTGTTCTAAGAAACCCAGAAATGGTTTGCCGAGAACTCAAGCGGATTGAGCCATAATATTTTTTGGTTTTTTATATTTAGGGCTTTGAGAATAAAAATGGAAGTACCAATGCCAATGGATTGAGATCTTGGAAGAAAAGCACTAACCTGTAGATCTTACTTGGAAAACCTTGTAGATGCCTTGGTGATGATGATCCCTACTATCCCAATCAATTTGAGAAGATTTGAGTGAGTTCTATGCCTAAGGTCTTGCCCCAAGAAGCCACTGCGCCCTCTCTCCTGCACTACAAACGTCAACCATATCAGATTTGCTGCATCATGAGAAAAAGAAAATGCTACAGAAAAATAGCAGGATGAAATCATAGATCGCATTGATGCTAATGAAAAACCCCAGATACAAAATGCATCCAAGCCAAGCGAGTTGAGGAAGCCCTACAAAAACGCCCAAGTTGAAGTCACCTTCCTGTAGACAAGACAATGTTTCCCGAAAAAAATATATAGATCTCACAACAAATACCCAAATGCGAGGAAGCAAAAGAGTTTGCAATCACCATCGAAGAACACCAGATGCAAAGGAGATTCAGAAATATCCACAAGAAAAGTTTTTCTATTATCTAGATTTAAGGGCCAAAGACCCCTTACAAATGAGAAGCTCTTTCCTTTAAATAGGAATGAGAAAACCAAATTCCTAACCACTTTTCAAATGGGTGGTTAAGATTAAAAGATACAAATGTTCTAATTAACTG
>LPNX010411961.1:133339-148647 GCA_001517045.1 Pseudotsuga menziesii | reverse complement strand
CCCCCCCCCCCCCAACTACCTCCAATTAGCTGCCAGATGATAGATCGAACACTAGTGCAATTATCTGCCCAGTTTGATGTTTTCAGCTGCCAAAGTATGTGTGCATTGCTCCACGACAGAAATACTGGTCAATTAGCTCTTGCTGTAAATAAATTATTTGATTTCCAAGATTTGGCGCTAACGGTTGATTTTATCAACATTGCAACCGACTGCAAAAATGAAATGATGCAGAGTTCAACATATGTCCATCGACTAGCTGCTCCAGAATACACGTTTCAGTGAAGATGTTGCAAATTACTTGCGCGTTGCCAAGCATGTGGGTTGAAGCTTAGATGCGCCCAACTCTGAGTCACGGCTAATAGAAATAGCAGTGACTCACGTCCAAGCAATGATTGGAGGAGCCATTACATGCTGACACGGTTTCACGCTATCAATTGGAATGGATGATGCGCTGAAGTGGTGTCCATGAGTCAACTTGTTCTACTACCGTGGCACTATCTTCAACACGAATTTATGGGCGGTCCACCTGACGCTTTTGTTTTTATTTGAGACATGGTTTAAGACTGGTGTCACCAGCAGTGTCCCGCGGTTCCACTTGAAGGGTAGTTTGTTCACCAACCAACTGGATATGCTATCTCCCAACGGAAATCTTAGACTTTATATTGAATGAAAGGATGAGTTACTTAAGATTGACTGGGTCTCGATCTCAAGCTTTAACTAATTGATTTGGCTGTCAATTGGTTAGTTGTTCTCTTCAAAACACCAACCATGTTTCTCTAAAGATTTTTTGCAGCAAATGAGTGCTGATAATTTCCTTGATTTCGTAGGTAATCTCTGCTACAATTGTCGAGCACCAAGTTGCCTACCAGTACATAAATCATCTTTTAATGGCCCCTTGATTAATGGATCCCTGAATCTGGTGATCTCCCACAACTTTCTCTACAACTTTTATACAGACTGGATATTAACATTTGTTCCAAAACTGGATCTACAGTGCTCTGAAAAATCTTTATCAATGTGGAAAATTCTGCCCTGCATGCAATGTTTGGATTGCACTTGGTGTCTGTAGGTGACCTGAAATAGCTAGGTGGTAACAACTATCGACATTGTTGTATTTCACACTTTAATAAGTAAATCGCATACTTAAAATCTAAGTGATTTCATTGGGTTAATGTTGATGCTATGTTTATCATGACATGTTACTGTTGTTGTAAATGTAACTTCGGAAGATATTCATTTATATTTTATATGTATATTATTATTGTATTTTACTTATACCTTCGACAGAGATTTTTTTCCTCCGTCCGAGGATGTCATTATTATGTTTGGTCATGCAAGGTCATTGAGGTAAAACCTCCATTGTAAGTCAGGGCAATAGCACCCCAAAAGAATAAATGTAAAAGGTATTATTGAGTCTCCCTAGGACAGGTTGACCCAGTCAAGTTAGTCAAGCCGACCTAATTAGGAAAAAGATCACCCAAACATTAAGTATAAATAGACTGCTTTCTCTTTCATTTGGACACACCACTTACTCGCTCAAGTTCGGATAAGCAAGAGAGAAGACAAGTTTGCTAGAGGAGAAAGAGAGAGGGTTGGAGAAGGCTTCCTATTTTTGGGTTTTCTATTTTGTGATATTGTATTAGGGGCGAATCTATCTTTGAGGAAGTTGTGGGGTTTTCTCCTTTATGGTTTCCCTGAGGAAAATTATTGTGTCTATTGTGTTTTGCTATGCTTGTTATTCTTTCAGTTAAAGATATTAATTAAATTAAAGTGCAAACCCTAACATGGTATTAGAGCTAACCTAAAAAGAAGGCATTGTGCAGCAGTAGGAAACTAGGGCTTCCTAGTTCAAGGTCTTCTCTCCACAGATCTTCCGAAAAGTAGGGCTAGGCTAATTCTCCCTAGGAGGCCGCATCTTTTGGAGTTGGCAGAATCAAGTTGAAAGAATTTTAATTTTTGACCCAAACACTAGTGACGGGAGAAAACTAGGGCATCAAGCTTTTGGGTTTTTCCTCCAATTTGGAAAAAAGAGTACATTGGACAACTCACCTTGAAGAGCGCAGCTTCTTGTCCAATCATAAGTTTAAAATTCCTACTTTGGGAAATTAGGGTTTCTCTAACAAACCATAGGCCAACCCGCGCCAGAACCAGGTTGGGCATCTCAAATTTGTAAGACCTAAAATCTCTTCTATTTCCATTTGAAGTTCTCATTTCAAAATGACTCACCACACCAAGCTTGAGGATAAGCTTGAGGGAGCTGACAACTTCCGAGCATGGAAGTATAAGATCTCTCTTGTCCTTGAAGAAAATGATTTGGACAAATATATTAGTGAGGAAGTTCTAGCACTAGAGGGAGATGAAGCAAATGATATCCACAAGAAGAACTTGGTCAAGGCCAAGAGAATTATTGCAAATTCCATTAAAGATCATCTCATTCCCCATGTGTCATCTTTGAAGATACCCAAAGAGATGTTCAATGCTTTGACGAAGTTATTCGAAGAGAGGAACAACAATCAGAAGATGACATTAAGGAACCAACTCAAGAATGTGAAGATCCTAAACTCAAAGACCATGCAATCCAAATTCACAAGGGTCTCTGAAATCAAGGAACAACTTGAAGCAGTTGAAGAAAAGGTAGAATGAGAGATTGTTATGACCACCTTGAATGGTCTCCCAAGATCATGGGACTCATTCATTCAAGGAATATGTGCTAGGGAGAAGTTGATTACTTTGAGCAGACTATGGGAAGAAAGCACTCAAGAAGAAGCTCAACTAATAACAAGAGAAGAGAAGATGGGAGCAAATGATGATCAAGCTCTCACAGTTCACACTAGAAGAAATCACAACAAGAGGGAGGACCACCATCACAGAAGACAAAGGAGACCCAGAAGAGATCTATCCAAGGTTAGATGTTACACATGTGATGAGAAGGGACACTACTCCATAAATTGTCCCAGAAACAAAGGTTCCTCCAACAAGAAGACTAACAATAAAATATATCATGCTCATACTGCTTAAGATGATGAACCAGCAAGGAAAAGAACCAGAGAAGAAAGAGACGCTTCTTCAAGTGATGAAGAATATGTCTTAATCTTAGCACTCACGGGCACTGTCACACATGGGAGCAATGATTGGCTTGTAGATAGTGGAGCATCCAAGCACATGACGGG
This sequence comes from Pseudotsuga menziesii, assembly GCA_001517045.1. NCBI lineage: Eukaryota > Viridiplantae > Streptophyta > Pinopsida > Pinales > Pinaceae > Pseudotsuga > Pseudotsuga menziesii. The sequence continues at coordinate 145,477 of LPNX010411961.1, read as the reverse complement.
ATACAAAGAATCATTTGTTAATCTATTTGAGCATTAGTCACCTCACAAGGTGAAACTTGGGGATGACTATTAATACCCCATAAAAGCGAGTGGAGAAGCTTCCTACAAGCTAGACTCTGACAAATATTTGAAGATGAAATATGTTCTATATGTTCCAGTATTAAAGAAGAGTCTTCTCTCCATCTCAACACTAGATGCAAAAGGAATGAGGGTTGCATTTGTTGATGGCCAAGTCTGAATGTGACCAAAAGAAAAGACAATAGATGATGCAATAGTAATTGGAGAGAAAAAGAGAGGTTTGTACAAGTTGAAGGGACAACTTGAACAAGCATTGGTTCATGACTCCTTGGAACCAAGTGAACTATGACATAGAAGGCTTGAACATGTACACTATAGAGCACTACCCACTGCAAGCAAAGCAGTTTCAGGACTTCTAGAAATCCAGACAAGACATGAAGGCATTTGCAAGGAATGTGCGTAAGGAAAGAATGTAAAGAAGGCGTTTCCTAGCAGTGAAAGCAAAGCAAAAGGAATATTGGAGATAATCCATTCAGATGTATGCGGTCCCATATCATCCAACTCACTAAGAAGGTATGTATATTATGTTTCTTTTATAGATGACCTTTCTCGTAAGACTTGGATTTATTTCTTGAAAAGTAAAGATGAGGTATTTAGCAAGTTCAAGGAATTCAAAGCCTTGGTCAAAAATCACACTGAGAAGAAGATCAGGACCCTACGATCAGATAATGGCGGAGAATTCACTTAGGAAGAATTCAATGATCTTTGTAGAGAATCTGGGATTAAGACGGATTTGAGCACTCCCTACAATCCTCAACAGAATAGCATTCAAGAACGAAAGAACAAAATGATAATGGAAGTAACAAAAGCAATGCTACATGACCAAGATCTTCCGATGCACTTATGGGCAGAAGTAGCAAGGGCAACTATGTATGTACAAAATTGTACACCTCACAAAGTATTAAGCAATAATACTCTCGAAGAAGCTTTCTCAGGTGAGAAACCGAAAGTTAGCCATGTCAGGATATTTGGCTGCCCAGTGTACATACACATCCCAAAGGAAAAGAGAACCAGGCTAGATACTTCAGGAAAGAAGGGAATATTCGTGGGATATAGTGAGACTTCAAAAGCTTACCGAATATACTTCCCAGGATTCAAGAAGATCGACATCAATAGAGACATAACCTTCGACGAAGACTCATCATACATCAAATCAAGAAAACCACCTATTGAAGAGATTGAAGAACCTAAAGCAACCAGAGTCAGATACATAGCAATGGAAGAAGCGACTCTAGAAGATCATGAAGACCACGACATGGCAGAACCTCAAGAACCTGTAAAGCCATCTCGTGAGAAGAACTCCCACAAAAGAAGACCAACATGGGCACAAGAAGCAATACAAGATGTAGAGAAGTATGATGCTCCAGATGGGATGCATAGAGAAAGCAAGAGACCTAGACCATACTCCAGCTATGTGGCCCTGCTATGTGACATCATTGATAAAGAACCTTCCAACTATGAAGAATCAACAAAGAAGAAAGAATGGAAGGATGCCATGATCAAGGAGTACCAGTCGATTATGAAGAATGATGTTTGGGAGGTAGTTCCGAGACCAGAAGGGAAGCCTGTTGTAACTTTGAAGTGGATCTACAAGATCAAGCATGCTGCAGATGGTAGCATTGAAAAATAGAAGGCAAGATATGTGGCACGTGGCTTCTCCCAAAAAGAAGGCATAGACTACGAAGAGACATTTGCACATGTAACAAGATACACTTCTATCAGATCTATACTTGCATTGGCTGCAGTAATGACATGGAAGGTGCACTAGATGGATGTCAAGACAACATTCTTGACTGTTGTAGTTGAAGAGGAAGTGTACATGGAGCAGCCACTGGGGTTTGAGACACATGACAGATAGGCTCATGTGTGCAAGTTAAAGAAAGCCTTGTATGGATTGAAGCAGGCACCCAGGACGTGGTATGGCAGGATGGACAAATTCTTAATGAGCTTAGGATTTACTAAGAGTAAAGCAGATTCCAACCTTTACTTCAAGGTTGAAGGTGGAAGACGAGTGATACTTCTACTATGTGTAGATGACCTGTTTTTGACAGGTGAGGATGAGCTCATTGCAGATGCAAAGAAGAGGCTTGCCGCAAAGTTCAAGATGAAGGACCTAGCGATGATGCATTACTTCTTAAGCAAGGAGGTGTGGCAGAGTGCGTATGTGATCTTCCTTGGTTAAGGAAAGTATGCAGTGAAGATTTTGAAGAGGGTTGGAATGATGGACCGCAAGGCAATGGCCACACCAATGGCATCACACTTGAAGCTACTATGTGATGCTTCATTAGAGACAAATGATACCACGATGCATCGATAGAAGATTGGTTTGTTGATGTGCCTGATGAACACGAGGCTAGAGGCCAGGCATATGCTTTGTTGTGAACACCCTGAGCCAATTCCTGATGGTTCTGAGACATGTTTGCTTGATTGTTGCAAAGCATATATTGAGGTACTCGAGGGTACAATTGAGTATGGGCTCAAGTATGAAGCGAATGAAATGATTAACCTGCATGGCTATGTTGATTCGGATTGGGCAGGCAGTTCCACAGATAAGAAGAGCACTTCGAGATGCTACTTCAGTTTGGGATCCGGTATGATCTCCTGGTTTAGCAGGAAGCAATCATGTGTGGCACTAAGTACAACCAAAGTAGAGTATGTTGCAGCCTGTTCAGCTAGTTCTAAGGCAGCATGGCTTCGGAAGCTACTATTAGATTTGTTTGATCTTGAATTAGAGGCGACTTGTATCTTTTATTACAATTAGAGTTGAGTGAAGTTGTCGGAGAACCCAGTGTTCCATGACACGTTGAAGCATATTAAGATCAAGTATCACTACATCCGAGATATGGTGCAGAGAGGAGTAGTGAAGCTCCATTATGTGGCGATAGACGAGCAGATAGCCGACGTGTTGATCAAGCTGTTAGCCAGAGCGAAGTTTGAATACTTCAGAGAGAGGCTTGGTGTCATCCAGATTGAGGTTCCTCGAAAGAGGGAGTGATGAGACCAAAAGATGCAGATGCACTAGGGTTGGTTCTTGCATGGTTGAAGACGTAGGTGGTCCTTGGGATGTAATGCACCTGGGGTGCTCCTGGCTGTACTCCCATGTTGAAGACGTTGAGAGGTCCACCAGTCATAAAGATACTTTGTGGTGCGCCTAGGCTGGTTCTTGCATGGTGGAAGATGCAGGTGGTCCTTGGGACGTAATGCACTTGGGGTGCTCCTGGATGTGCTACGATGTTGGTAGATGCGAGATGACTACTAAGAGACGTAATGCACTTGGGGTGCTCTTGCTCTGTACCCACTGGGTGGGAGATTTGCAGGTGGTCTGTTGGGCATGAGGTGTGCATTTGGGCTGCTCTCTGTGTGTGATGATGAGATGATTTGGATACGATGAGATGACGGTAGGAGACGCAGGTGATTTGTTGTGGCAATGTAATGTGTGGTCCTAGGCTGTACGTACTTGATGGCTTGCTCGGGAGATGATGAAGACCTAGATGTGAGCTAGGCCTACATCTAGCATGAAAAACAACTGGCTTTGTAGAACTTCTTAGGATGGATAGATTTGAGAGATGTCACTAATCAATGATCAACAAAATGAAGATTACGGTAGCAACGACGATAAAGATCCAACGATGATGACATTTCCAGAGTGTTGATGACTGTGGCGAGAGAATACCTTCCTAGTTAAGAGGGAGTGTTGTTGTAAATGTAATTTCGGAAGATATTCATTTGTATTTTATATTTATATTATTTTTGTATTTTACTTGTACCTCTGACATAGATGTTTTTCCTCCGTTCGAGGATGTCATTATTATGTTTGGTCATGCAAGGTCATTGAGGTAAAACCTCCATTGTTAGTCTGGGCAATAACACCCCAAAAGAATAAATGTAAAAGGTATTATCGAGTCTCCCTAGGACAGGTCAGCCTAGTCAGGTTAGTCAAACCAACCTAATTAGGAAAAAGGTCACCCAAACATAAAGTATAAATAGAGAGCTTGTGCTCTCATTTAGACATAGTGACACACCACTCACTCAAGTTCGCATAAGCAAGAGAGAGAAGAGAAGTTCTCTAGAGGAGAAAGAGAGAGAGCTATAGAAGACTTGCTATTTTTGGGTTTTCCAATTTGTGATATTGTATTAGTGACGAATCTATTTTTGAAGAAGTTGCAGGGTTTTCTCCTTTATGGTGATATTCTTTCAGTTAAAGATCCTAATTAAATTAAAGTGCAAACTCTAACAGTTATATCTTCTAATTTAAGCACTCTTACTTTTACATATTTAGAGCTTAAACCACATATGTTTGGCATGTTATGATTGTTGAATTCATGGTATAATTTAATAAATCTAGGTTTTATTTGGTTAACTCATATAATCCTTTAGGTCCATAGATTTATATTTACCTTTAACATCCTTGACTTCAGTTAATCCTAAACTAGGAACTTTTTTCATTCTTTCCCTAGCCCAACTAAGGGGCTTAGATATAGTTCTCCACATTTTCCTAAGTATCCTTGGTCATAAATTTAAGTGTACCAAATTTAATCCATTACTCTAGGTACACTTAATCACTCAAAAACTAACTCGATTAGTACTTGAGAAAGCTAGCCCATGTTGTACTGTCCTCTCTAGGCTTGCATGTGGAATCTCTAGTTAGTAACTTGGAAAATCTAGTTGGGGCACCTCCTGTGGTTAGTCTAGATTTCCTTAGGAGATTTAGGAGACATTAAGAGACAGAGAAAGCTATCTGTTTGACACTTAGGGGTAGATCTCTGAGGTTTTGTAGGTCTAGTAGTTGAGATTCCTTGCATCACAAGACTACTAAATTGTGCAACAACAATCCCCAAACATGAAGTAAAAGTGTTCTCAAAATTTTCAACTTTTTATTTCATTCATCACAAGAAGTGGTGCATTTGAAAATTTACATGTATTTGCTGATAGAGGAACTATGAAGCCTCTTGCATGGTGTTAATATATGGTGCCCAAACTCTAGAGTTACAAACCCTTGCATCTAGAGTTCTTTCACAGGTTTGCAACTCTTCAACCGCGAAGGGAAACTGGAGCACTTATGGGTTCATCCATTCAGTCAAGAGAAACAAACTTCATTCAACAAATGCAGAAGATCTTGTGTACATTCACTCAAATGTTCACCTGGTTTATTAATCGAAGGAGAGGTGTTGCCGCCTTTCACAAAACTTGGGGGGGAACATGGCAGAAATCTTCAAGCTACTCGGTGTGTCCTTGGGGGCAAGTCTCGTGTCAAGGCTGTCACCTTATTCTTGACTCCTCCGTTTAGGCCAACTCCTAATCGAAGCCAAGGGGGGTAGACCCTATTAGTTTCTAAAGTTGTTAAAGGTTAGTGTGATGATGATTGAGTTACTTAGGAGTTTTGATGAAAATAAACACTTGAACAAGATATAGCAACAAAAAATGTTTAAAACACAACAACCTATAGATCAACACATGATAGATAAAGCACACAGAAGCAGATGATTGTATAATGTAAAAACCAGTGCCAAAAATGGAGTTTAGAGATAAAAGAGTGTCGTTGTATTGCTTGGAAAATGTGTGCAAGTGCTCTTGGTCAGTTTTAGATTAATATTGTAGACGAGTTGATTAATTAAGGGGGAAAGGAACTCCAAATATACCCGGAGGTACGAGGAGTATGTCCAAAACCCTTATCTGATGCGACTTCACACAAGGAATATGTGGGCTGGGTCGGAGTCTCTGAGACCTGTCCAACACTACACTAACAAGGGTGAAACAACAAAGTTGTTTCCTACAGAAATAACTAGCACAAATAAGCCAGATTACAATACTCCATAAGTAATAAAATATATTTTATAAGATAAGTCATGATATTACATTTACAATGATGGTCTTATATAATCCCATCGTGCCTTTACTAAGAGGCATGTCTCTTGGTTTAATTAATTAGTTAATCATTAGTATTAATATTAATGGTATTATATATATATATATTATATTATATTTTTATTTTTTTATATAACATTGCCTTCCCCTTAGAGAAGCTTTGTCCTCAAAGCTTAGAGAAGACAAGGCTTTATGTCTGATTTTTTTCTTGAACTATCATCTCTAGATTCTTTCTTTTAGTATCTGCGACACTTCATGAAATGAGATGATACGAGTTACAAATTCCGAAGAAGAAATGTCGCATTGTCGCTGATGTGGTCCATCTGAGATCTATCTTCACCGGAGCTGTTTGATGGCTTTGTGGGGTGATTCTTCTCGTTTGTTGCTTAGTATGTTGATTTAATGTTCTTGTTTGTCTGACTACATAACCCTTCTGTGCATGTTCATTTTGACCCTGTCATTGGTCAAAATGACGTTTATAATTGGAGTGCCGATAAGGAGTTTTTGTTGTTTGTTTTTTCTGCTGGATTGACTCTCTTTTGAACTGTGACGAACACTGAATTTGTGTTTATTTCTTCTTGCTCAACTTGAATTTGTCTTTCGGAAAGTCTGGCTGCTTCCTTCTAGATTTGTGCTACTTTGCTCTCCAGTAGATTGTTATTACTCTGAATCTTCTTGCACCTGTTGTCTTGAGACTTCTCGTCCTCTTTTAACTTCTCGATTTGTTCCTCTAGTTCTTGATTAACCTTCTTTAGGGTGGAGTTTTCTTCATCCTTTTCCAGTGATTTTTGCTGGAGAGCTTGAATCTTCTCTTCTAACTTTTGACTGCATTGAACTTTATCCTTTGCCTTCTTGATTTGAAGCAGCAATTTCTGATTATGATCTCTTAGACGAGAGATCTCTTCATCTCGTTCTTGTATGTACTTATCGAATTTATTCTTCACAATTTCAAATTCCTTAGTTTGTTTGGTGGACTCCCGAATATGATCTTTCAATTTGGTATTTATTAAATCATTAAAATACTTCTCCTTGTCATTTTCAAATTGTAATTTTTGATTACTTTACTTGTAGTATCCTAATTCGCTTTCAAGTTTTTGTGATTGCAGTTGTGAGTTACCTTGCTCGTCTTTCATGATAAAATATTTACCACATATTGGGCAGGAGCGATTGCCATTCTTAAAAAATGTCGGATATTGGAATTCCATTTCGCAATAGGGACACTTAGTCCAAAATTTAGATTTATTTAGGGAATCCATAATTTCTTCAATATATATATACAATGCTTCAATATCTTCCAAAACTTGATTTCCGTTTTTTTTTAATTAATTAGTTAATTAAATTTATTTTTTCTTCTTTGACTTGATCTTTTTTTTAATAATATATATATATTTTTACCAATATCTTCTTTAACCTTTTATTTTTAAATATCTTATTTATTTATTTATTTTTATACCGGTGTCTTCTTTCTTTGACTTGTTTTAAAAAAAAAATCTTAATATAATCCTTTTATGGAACACCCTTTTCAATATATATATATATTTTTAATTACTTCACTATATATATATATTTTCTTTTAATATATTCGTTCCAATAATGGCTCAATATAATAAAATATTGTTTTTAGTGGGCTACCTTTTTATTTTTCCCCAAGCCTTTGAATGTTCACCACTTAAATATATTAATTTGCCCGTTTTTTATTATTATATATATTATGGTAACCTTATGGCATATAGTATAGCAATGGGTATTTTTAACCAATGGTCACGTCTTATTGCCATCGAGTTTCCAACTTTTCGCAGGTCATGGCGTGAAGGTGAAGGCACAGAGTAAGGGATGATGAACGACCTGTAGGGGTGCAATGAATTCAATGAGAGGTGAAGCGATGGGAGTGGGGAGGCACCGAAGTAAGAGGTACGAGGATGCAGCAATGCGTGCGTAGTTGCAAGGAGAGGTTGATGCAATGGCGCGCGTGTTGGCGCGTTGGAAGTCGTGGAGCGATGGCGCATGGGCGGAAGGCGGTTGGCTGGGAGATGGGATGGAAGGATGAGGGCTTGGCTAGAGTGGACATGGAGCGCGGGCATGGGCGCAACGAAGGTCGCCACGCAGGAGGAGAATGGGGAGGCAGGAGGGAGCTCGGGAGCTAGGACGAGTAGTGGAGGTCGAGGGTGGTGGACAGATCGTGGAGAGGGGGGTGGTCGCGGAATGGTGAGTAGCGCAGAAAGATGGCTGCAGGAGGGGGTGGGAGTTGGACGCAGATGCGTAGGAGCAGAAAAGAAAATGGAGTTGCGAGAGGAGGCTGTGCGGGAAGCTGGAAGGCCATGGCTTGCATGTAGAAGGGAAAGGGAGGTACGACAGAATTGGCGATGTAAGAGCAGGTCTGAACTTCATGTTTTGGTGGCAGCAGTGAAAAACTCTAAAATTATACATCACTTATTCAGCATTGCATAATTGACAAGGGAAAAACACCTTGGAATAATCAGATTGATGTTTAAGTCTTAGAAAGCCCAACTCTTTACAAATTCATCATGCTAGCACACTTTATTACAAATCCCCCAAGGGGATATGAACATGCAGTACAAAAAATAAAAAGGGCCTAGAAGGCCTGATGAACTTTTGAACTCTGATCATGAACAAGTAAACTTGTTCAAACTTTGCCGGCTCACTTGAAGTCCAACTAAGTAAGACCTAGCCGGTAACAAGAGGTATAGCGAGGGTTCTTTGAAAGTTAGTTGAAAAAATCAGCGAAAAATCGATGATGTTCTGAAAAATCGCGATTTTTACAAAAAATCGGACCTCGCGATGTTTAGAAAAATCGACGTTTTTTTAAAAGAAATCGCGCCACATTGGAAAAAATCGCTAGGGAGGCTGTGTCGTAGGCTTTATGGCCAATTTTCAATTTTTTTGGTCGTTTTCATAGTTTTAAAAACACGGATTTTCTAAAAATAAATTTGACCAGTTATGTGCAAGTGAAATTGAAGGCGGTAGTAATATTAAATAATGTTAAATTCTTAAAGTAAAAGTGACATTCTCTTTATCTTTTATTTTCTATCTTTTTACTTAAATTTTAACATTACCATTAATTGTTTCAGGATGCTTGAGAGTGGTTCTAACCTCATTGGACTTCATATGCCAAAAGTAGAATTTTAGATCCCATTCAGAATTCACTAGACTTAATAGTTTTCAGGATTGTAACGTTTCCATTGAATTCTATCATGTATGAGGGTAAGGGATTGAAATTTAATCAAGCACATGAAACTCTCTACGTACCTTGATGCTGGTGGTGCTGATGCCTGAATGGTGAAGTTGATTGAACTCCTCTGTCATGACGTTAATAAAAATGTAACCTTCAGTCAAGCAAAATCACTTATTAAACGTGGGAAGCTTTTTCTACCTTATTTTAATCTTGGATGACGAAGTTTCATCAAAATTGTAGGGTGTTGATTAATGTCCTTGGATGATCAACTTAGATATTCAAGGTAGAGGCAAGGGCAAGAGCCTAGAGAAGGGGGGATGACCAATGTTCCAATCGGTGTTGAAACTTCCAAAATTTCCAATCTTTGAAACTCCGATGTATCATTTTTATTTGGCATCCACTACATCATATATATCAGTGCTTTCTCCATATTTACGTGCCAATGTGTTTATCTGTTGTTGTTGTTGCTTTATATGTTTAAAATTCTGAAAAAAATGAATATATTTTTTTATTTTTTAATGTTTGCCGTGGTTTGCCGATTTTTCTCAGTTTTTTGCCGATGTTGCCCTAAAGTTGTACTTGGGACCTTACTGAATTTTTGCCGATGTCAATTATTTTTTCAACCATGTTTGAAACTATGGATATGGATCTTAAATATGAAAACATGAATAACCCTAATTGCTTGAAGACTAACCTCTCTCTGACTAGTTCTTCTATAGATCCTTTTTGTGTTGGGGATTTAGATGAGGCACCCATGCCTAGGTTTGGCTTGGTTGTTTCATGTTCTTCTACCTCTGTTGTTGCTGAGCAAGATGGTAATCATAATGCATCTTCTTCTGAGCATACTGCTTCATATCATGAGTTTGGGGAATTAGGTGCTGTTCCATTGGAGGATGTAGAGGGTGATGATTATCTATCGGATTAGTCTATCACTCTCTAGATTTTCATGTTTCCAGTTATTTTTGTTAAACTTTCATTCTAATTTTGGACACAAGGAGCTTTCCAGATAAGCTCTGTTTTTGTTATTTTGAATTTTTTAACTTTATCATTGATTTGAGTTTGAATTTGATATTATTATATGGGCCTTGGTTGATAGATCTAGAAAGTATGAATTTCCTGAAATGAAAATTTGAAGTTGATTTCAAGTAATACATTTTAAAAGTTTGTTTAGGTAGGAAATCTGAAAATTTAGTTTGATTTCAAATTAGAAAATTATATGTATGATGTATGATTTTACTAGTTTAGTATTTACTATTTATTGTTGATGAATCTCATTCCCCAATATGAGTATGAAAGCTAAACAATTGATATGCTTTAATTCAGATTTTATTTCTTATTTTCCAATATAAAATTTAAATCTTAAATATATATTTATCATGGTTGCAAATATTGTTTCGAGAAATATATCAATGAGGATTTGGAAAGAAACTGATCGGATTTTTTTGGGAAAATATCGGCAAGAATAAACTTAGACCTAAAGAATTATGAAAATATTGGACAAATCAGAAACCTGAACAACTTAGTAGGAATCAGAAATATCAGGAGAAATTGGAGATATCTGAAAGAGATATTTATAAAAAATTATGGTTAAGTTTCTGATTCCTTGATTTCTAATTTTGGGATGAGTGCTGCACCCACACAACAATCTTCCAATTCTGATCACACACATGGTTAGTATAACCTTGACGATTAGTCTAACAATTGTTGGAATTTGTAGTCCACTTTATGGATTCTTTAGTCTCAAAGGAAAGGTGCATAAAATCTCAATCTTCTTCTAATAAAACTGCATAGTAATTATATAATGGAAGAATTACATGTCTGAACTAGATATTATTTATCATGTGATTCTCATTAATTAGGTAAAGTGGTTCAAAGTTGAGCTATGCCAGGCTTTGGAGGAGAAGAAAGCTGCTATTCTGAGGTTCAAACTCTTAAACCGAGATATATAGATAAACTCTTTATGAGAGGCAATATAGTGAAAATTGAAATTGTGTTTTTATTTTTCCAGGAAAAATAATCATGATATGCTGATTTGAGAATAGTTGCCTTCTATTTTTGGCAGGTTAGAAGAGCTAGAAAAAGCATCCATAGAGATGGTTAAAGAAGAAAAGAGGGGCTTGCTGGACACAAAGGTTTCTCATTGCTTCTTTGCTTCTCTATCAAACAAGTATTCATGCATCTTCTGGTCAATGTTTTATATTAAGCAAATCAAAAGGCATCATGTTTTGCAAGCTTTTAGGATCACAAACATTAGAAAAAGAAATTTGTCAAATGCTAGGGTGCACATATGCCATTTTTGGTTCTATCAAACCTGTCTAGAAGAAGGGAGTAAAGTTGAAACACATGAATAATATGATCACCATACAAGAGTGATTTGCACTTATATTGAGCCTTATCATTGGATTAACTAGATTAACTCCAACCATCCTAATCTAACCATTCCATATAGTCTTTTGTTAAAGATAGAGCAACATTGAGAGCCATTCTCCGGGAGAATGGAGGACCTGGTTAGGGACTAGGGTGTTGATTAACTTAATTCAGTCTGGGACTGAAGCTTAGCTTGGGACTGAGAGCCATTCTGTAAGAATGGAGACACTTGGTCAGTTACCAAGACATTGGCAGCTACAAGACCCATTCTCAGGGAGAATGGTACCCTAGTCAATTAACTAGGGCAGAGNCATCACTAAGGTCAGAAAGCCCCAAAAATCAATTATTGATTATTTTAATTAATAAATTGATGAATAATGGAGCAAATCCAAAATCAATAAATCAGTGGATTCTCTACCGATTTGACTGAAATCAATCAGATTTGGAGCAGATTGACTGGATCTGACAAATCCTTGACTGAAGGAGGGAATCAAATCAGATCCAGAGTTGATCTACAACTCTCTTCATGGGGAATTGCGCCCTCTCTCTCCTCCACACGTGTGGACTCTCCTGGATGCTCTGTGGACTGAGGTGTCAGTGTATGGGTTGATGTGTCAGCTCAATCAAGCCCTCGA
>LPNX010411961.1:0-117266 GCA_001517045.1 Pseudotsuga menziesii | reverse complement strand
TTTTGGATCTATATGTCTATATTTTTAAATTTTAATATATATTTAAAAAATATATATATATGTATATAAAACGTATCCTACGTGTCTTGATTCCGGGGGTCACCGTGTTCGTGTCGGACTCTCGTATTTTCGTGTCCTTCGTGTCTCGTGTCCCTGTGTTAGGTGACTTAGTTTTTCACCTTCTATTAATTAATCAGAGTTTATCAAGCATTATATTACCAATCACATTATCATATTCATCAGCGAAATCATAAGCACAATAAACACATCAATGAGAGACACAAGAATATATGTAAGGTGAGCTTTATTTATGGTAATGGAAGACTTCAGTTTTCACGATTACAATCAACACCAACTCTTATGACAGGACCCAACCTCGTTTTTTCTGCTCCAACTAAGAAAGAGTTGCGGAGTCCAATTCTCAAGTGCAAGACTCAGCTTGCAAGCTTGATGTCAATCTCTGATTGTCATCAATTTGCTGCACAATCACTTCTGCTCATTCACTTTTGCTCGTCAACCCCTGCTCATCACTACTCTATCTCATCAATTCAACTTGTCTTGTTAATTGTTCGAACTGTTGAAGGTCATCAACTGGTCATTTCTTTACTTGTCAAGTCTTGTTCATGTCTCCAAGCTTCATCATGCACTGTTCAAGCCAAGGTTTCTGATGCACAATTTTTGTTTGTTCAAACTGCTTCAGTCTCTCATTGTCAATTCTTGTCAAGCCATCATTTAGCTATCTCTGTCATTGTCATCATCTTGTCAAAACACTGTTTGTCACAATCCTGTCTTCAAGTCTTTAACTTGTCCACTAGCTTGTCATTAATTACTACTCATGTAAGTCTGCTCATCAAAGTTTGCTCAAGATTATCGTCGTTATCTAGTCATGTCTTCTGAGATATGTCACACATCAAGGTTATATAACGTAAGCTTTGATATCAAGCCAACATTTTGGTCACCATACACCTGAACTTCACAAACTCCATTCTCTGTCAACACACTACACTGATCAACTTTATGATTTTAGATCTCTGTCAATATACTTTTCAGACCTCTGTGATTTAAGATAAGTTCTTTGCAGGTCTTTTTTAACCCACAATGACTATGCAATATTCAGAACAACAGTATATGAACAATAACATAGTTGGGTTTCCACAACATCTCCTTTAGTAAACAAGATGCAAACCTTGGATCTATGACATCAAACTGGGAGATTATAGATCCAGGTGAATTTGTGTTTCGCCCCACGCTTGATCAAGGTTAGTTCAAAGTGTATTGCTGTAGTTGTTAAGCCAAGAGATGCTGCTATAGGATTCACTTCTTCAAATTGTAGACAGACCTGAAATACTTTTACCATTAAGTTCTTCTTCACAATTCTTTTGCCATTCTATCCCTCTCCATCTTATTGACCAACACAAAAATGTTGACCAAAAAAAGGAGATTTATCTCAGTTGTAAGGATTGTAATATCTTGCCAACAATATGTCACTGTTGCTTATCTGAATTTTAGACCTCCATTAGTTCAACTAAGTACTTGTACCATCCTTCAAATTGCTGCCTCAGTGGACTTCAACATTTCATGCATGGGATGTCATCAAAATTCAGGATTGTTTGCTTGCTTAGGAAGAGTAAAATTCGGGACTGTTTATATGCTTCAAAACTCGGACTATGTGTTGGTAAAACCCTAGACCAAGTCCAAAAATGGACTTGTTATCACAAATCTTGTAGATTCCCTGTGAGATTATCCTATTCAGGACAACAGAGGAAAGGAAACTAAAGTTGTGACCTACGATATCTAGGACCTCTGAAAGAACTTGGATGTCACACCAGTCAAGGATACCAGCACTTTGGACTCAGTGAGACTAAGCCTAGGGGGCGTCCCTATGACCAAGAAACCTTAAAATTATGGATACTGAATAGACAAATGAGGGAAACTTGGTTGAATCTCTTAGTTAACTGATTAATTATGATTTGAAATGAAAACTGAGAGATTCGGAGTATCTAGGTAAAAAGCCCTAAATTTGCCCTAGGGTTTATGTAGGAAAATTGGGATCTAGGGAAAATAGGTGAAATTAAGCAAAGTTAGACACTCAAAATGATTGTTGGGTGCTAGATCAGGCAATTGGAGAAGAAACCAACAATACCCACTTTGCAGTTTGCTGAAAAGACCACTTTCCCTAAGGGGGGCGTTTTCCCCTAATAGCTGGCCAGTGCTTTAGATGGGTAAATGGAGTCCAATCAAGTCAAAACTTTAGATCTACGGGTTTGATGTTAAAATAACAGTGGGTTTTTAATTTCGTAGCTCGCCGTAAGCTAGAACTTATGGATCTAAGAAACGAGGTTTTTAACTTTTATGGAATGATGAGCAATGCATATGCAAAAAATAAAAGAAGAGAAACTCACTTGGGAGACGTACCTGGAATATGTAGATGGATTGAGAAATGATGAAGAATGCCGATCTCTTGTCAAAATGAACTTCCTCGAGCTAGATCTTGGTGTAGCTATGTCCTAGCCAATCACCCTTGCGCCCCCTTCAACCTGCTAGACCAGAGAAACATGAACCGATCAGACAAACAAATGAGATCTGCAGAATACAGAAAGGAAAAGAGAATAAAAAGTCATAAAGACAAGAATACTCCTTGAACCAAACACCTCGGAGCCGGGACGAAGGTGAGCTTCCCCACAAAGTCACCCTCTCTCTCCTAGTGCACCTCCTTCTCCTACAAATGAAATGGGTAAAGAAAAAAGTGCAAGATCTATCCTGAATGAAACTCAATATGGAAGAACAACAGTGCCAATCATCAAATCAGAACATCCACAAGATACACAAATCAATAATCCCAAGCAAAAATCTCTTTATTGATATTTCGGTGCCAAAGCTCATGCCTTACAATGGGTGGTCACCTCTCTTAAATAGTTTGAGAGAGACACAAATCATAACAAACTTTATCATCCAACGATTGAGATTAAAAGATTATCAACAGTGGAGATCAATACATAACTTATTCACATGGATCAAGTGACTGAGTCAACCAAAGGGGGCGCACTTTGCTCAAGTACGCCCATCCTAAGTCAAACTCAAAATACAACATAAATGTGATACATCAATATACTGATGGGGGTCACTTAGGGGCTTAATTCACCCTAGGTCCATTTACAACTTTAAATCATAAGATATAATCATGAAATACATTAATAGTCAATTAGAGGGGGCACCCCATGGCGTTTTTTTTCCTCATTGGCCGAGCCATAACTAAATAATCTGGACATTTGCTGATTGAAACCTACTGAAGGACTGTCTGGGATGCTGAGAAACATCATCTGTCAAAGTTCCACACCATTTCCTTGACCCAGGAGGCCAAATCAATTTTTTCAGTGAATTTCTAGTTCATTTGCTGCTGGTACAATCCGTGAAAACTGATAAATCCATCATAACTCACTCTAAGCTGAGAATTGGGGAAAATTGACTGCTCTAGATGATCTTGAGACATAGAAGATTGGTATAAGTGACTATTCATACCCCCTGGAACGTTGCTCTGCTCTAGGACAACCAAACATACTGCCATCTGAATAAAAAGTAGGTCATCTGGCCAATAATTAAGTGATAATAATCACTTTTCTGGAGAACCGGGGCCAAACTCTGAAAACTGAAACTGCAGTATTGGTCCTGGGCATGTTTCGAACAAATATAGACCATGTATTTTTGAGTCGTTGCCTTGGGAAACGTGATTGACTCAGTCAACTGAGTTGACCAGGTCAAAGTACCCAAAATCAAGGTGCGATACTATACTAGTATGATCTTGCAACATTCCAAGGTAAGCCATGCTCCAATGGTGTATATCAGAACCCAACTTAAGTCAGTTATTCACAATCATAGTGACCAAACATAATAATAATAATAAAATATACCTTTGCTTCTAAAATATCTTAGATTCTTCTGGAAATCTGCTTGCTCATGCCATACTTACAAAGTGTAATCAATGTGCTATAGATGGGTGATGATGGAAGAACCATGCTAAGGCAAAGGGGAAATGACTTTGACTGACTTTGACTCAGTGATCTATCTGACTGATAACTAATAAACTCTACCAAGGTGACACATGTATGATAGATAGCAATAGGGGATGGAGGTGTCTCACAGATGGGTGAAGTATTTGGGTATGCTTTCCTTGGACTCTAGGAAGTTTTCCTTTGCAACTTTATTGCAAATATAGGTCAACCTTCAAAGGCAGGTGCCCTGGAAACCTTCTGGGTTCCAGTACTGACAAAGACCCAGTCTTTCCTGACTAGTCTCACCTTGTGGCCCTATGGGGACCATTGAGCCGAACACTATACAAGGAATGGGTGCTCATCCTTTGACCATTAACCTTTCAACGACTTTTACAATTTCATAAGATAGTAGCCAGCTTACAAGAGTAGGTGCCCTGGAAAGCCTTCTGGGCTCCAGTAAATGACTAGGGTACCCGCTGCCCGTGAGCAGTCCATAGCCCTGATGGGTTTGCCTCTCTTTGATGCCTTTGTAGAGGGCAAACCGAGCCTTACATTATACAAGGAATGGGTCCTCAATCTCTTGGCCACTGATTACCTTTTTCAACATTTTATATTCTTGTATCCTTTAGATATAACTTTTATGCGTTCCGATGCTTTAGTGTTTAACAACACTGTTATGGTGAGCACTTGTTTTGAGGACTTAAGGATGACAACCCTGTGCACCTAGCCAGACTGGCCAAGACACATACTTCATAGCCCGAGACACATAACAACATGGAGTCTGTCACACATAGTAGTCAGAATGGGGAAAGGTCTTCAATCTCACAAGTCTCTATCAGTCATAGTCATGGGGTAGAAGCAAATATGGATGAACTGGATGGACGGATAGAGATGTAATGGAACCAACCTAACACTAGGGGTTACATTTGTTTGAGCATGGCATGGGAAATAATCTTGACATTGGACTCCTTGATCAATCATAACAAAGATTAGAGCAATAAAGAACATAAAGCATAGGTCATTGTGATCATCCTCACATGACAAGTACAGGTATCTGAGATACATCATAGAGCAACAACTAAACCAAGGAAATATACTTGATCTCACCATGTATACCTGTTTCTAACTGATAAGCCCCTGGCTGTGTGTGTACCAACTCCTGATCTGCTGAAATGAACTAGATCATCACCAAAATCACCTCAGTGGACTCCTAGGTCTCAGTCCTGGCAAGGAAAACATCAAGAACAAGGCTCTAAAGTGAAATGAAGCTGTAGAGATCCATGATGATACCCCATGTAAAAGTAGCCCAGAATAGAAAGAGACAAGTCAACCTGCTGCATCATGGAAACCTGGCTGAAAAATGTACATGTGATAACAAGACTATCATATAGCAGCAAGAAAGAGCATAAGTTAAACCCAAAAATTTATCCTTCTCCTTGAAAAATTCGGAATTGTGTATGCTGCAATCACCTTAGTCCATCGAGAACACTTGCCTCTTCATCGTTTTTATTTTTGAGTGTGGATGGACTTGTGTTTATACTGTGGAAAAGTCCCCAAACAAGTCCAAGACCGGACTGTCGATACATGAAATATGTTAAGAAAAAAAAAAGCCCAGACTGTTGTAACCCTCGCTCCTAAGGAAGCCTTAGTCCACGATCTCCACCTCAGTCCAATAGCACCAGTGAGCTCACATATTCATCTTCATTGTTGGTTATCTTGTTTTTATACTACAATGTTGCCTACATCCTTTAATTAAGGGCTGACTTGTAGGTTAAGGGAGGTAAGTAAGTATAAGTTTGTTTATTTTTATTTTTGTTTTTATTTTGTGTTTTGTTTTGTCACACAAATCTTCTTCAATGGTCAAGCCTTAGGGTTTGCCCACAAATATCTTACACGTCATCAAATATTCCACTATGCCATCAAGTTTACCACCAGGAAGGTTGTGCTCCACATCACAAGGGCTTAATCAAGGACCCCATTACCATGACATGTATGACCATTAACAATATGTGTGTGTGGGACCCCAATCAACATATGACCATCTCCAAGGGTTTCATGACCCCATCAACACACAAATGGGCCACATCATATTCACTATTTCTTCAAGGGTACAAGGACCATTAAACCAAGGGTATGCACATGACCTCAAGACCATCATTAACCATGCAAACCACAACATGGGTCATTTGGCCCATTTGGTGTTCCAAAGGCTTCTTCACCATGCGAAGGGGCTTCATGGGCTTCTTCAACCACCTCAACCACACAAGAGGACCTACAAGGCTTAAGGATCCATCATGCCATCTTCTGTGGGGTTTCCAAGCCCCATCTTCAAGGACCTTATTAGGCTCCACAAGGTGCTTCAAAGCACAACTCTGCTCTGTATGGGATTTGCACTGCAAGAGGGACTTGGTGGCATCAATGACTACCTGAGGGGCCATTGCAAGTCCCATATTGGCATCAATAACAATTCAATCAACAATATCCCCCTTTGTCATTAATGAAAACAACTCATGCTCCCCCTGCGAGCATGCTCCCCTTTTGTTTTCATCTCTCCCCCTTTGGCATCAATGGCAAAGGGTTACCACATATCTGCATCTGAAGGTACTGATCACTGCTCCCCCTATCAACATGCACGATCCTAGGACCTGTCCGTATGCTTGGAGTAGGCATCCTTTCTCCTTTGAGTTCATTCTCCAACCTTATGAACTGAAGGTGTGCTAAGGTCTTTGAGAGACCTTAAGATTGGATTGCCATATGGAAACCATTCTCCTTGCACTAATCAACCTCTCCTATATGTAACCACTCGGTCTTCTTCATCCATACTTGCTTCTTGGCATTTGTTCCTTCATCTTTATTAGCTTTCCTCATTGAGCTGTATGAGAAACTTCTCATGGATTGTTTCTATGTACTCTAACAGTCTTGAGCTTTGTGCCCAAAGCCACTGCAACCATAACATCTCATCGTGCGACAATATGCAGCAATGTGACCAACATGGTTGCATGTCCAACACCTAACTGAGCTGTTGGAACTTCTAACACTTCTTTGATCAACTTCATTCCTCCATACTTGAGAGTATCCTTGACTGTGGGCCTTTGTTTTCTGATCTTCAAATCTTTCTGCATTAGTCTTCTTCCAAGGTTCATTGGTTCTTCTTGCTGATGTGTGTGAAGGACTCCTCCTTGGTTGACTTATTTGACTTGCACAATCTTGGGCTTTGTGACCAAAGCCACTATAGATGTAGCATCTCAATGTGCAACAAGTAGCAGCAATATGTCGATCTTGGTTACATGTCCAACATCTAACTTTGTCATTGGGAGTTCCAACACTTCTTCTTCCGTAGAGTCTACAATCCCTAGCCTTATGACCAAAGTTAGAACAAGAAAAACAATAACCATTAAAGCCATTTTCATACCTGGGACTTTGGTTCCATCTTGGAGTTGTTTCTTTTCTGATCTTGCTTTGAGGAATAGGCCTAACTCCTTGATGTATTCTTGAACTTTCAAAGTCTTTGTTGTCATGTGCAGGTGCATGGGGAGCAACTTTGGACAATGATGGACCAGCTTCTAGAGTCTTGGGAGACCAAGTGCCATCTTCAAATTTTTCTCCTTCCTTCTTGTAACCAAGGCCAGGCTTGTCAAATGGAGATCTTTGGAAATCCAAGATCTTATCTAGGATAACTGAACTATCCTTGAACTTGACAAAGGCATCGATCTTTTCACCTTTCTTCTCGAGACCTACTACCTCTATCTCCAGTTTTTGGATCATCTGCTCCTTTTCTTCCGACTGATTCTTCAATATTTTTTCTATCCTCTTGGATTCCTCTAGCCGAGTCTTCAAATCAAGATTGTCTTTTCTAGTTTCTGCAAGCTCTTTTGAGTCTTCACCAGGCTCTTCTTGTTCTTCCTTTTGACTGATCAATTCCATCTTTAGTTGTTCAACTTCAACATTCTTGTCTTTTAGCTGATCCCGCAACTCTTCATCCTTGTGTTTGAGCTTTACAAGCAATACTCTCAATGTCATGGTCTTTTGCTGATATTCATTCAAAGAATCCAAGATTCTCCTTTTGAACCTTATGAATTCACTATGATTCAGATTTACTGTGTTCAAGACCCAATTGGCTCTGAGATCAATATTCAACAAAGTGAGATGTATCTCCTGTGTAGCTTTTGACAGATCTTCATCATCTACTGGAAGAACCTTAATTTCATCACACATGCTATCATTACAATCAAAAGAACCCATACCTTTACTGGAGTCCACTTCTTGCTTTTCTTCTTCTTGATTGACCTCTTCTGGAGGCTTGTATTCTAGTTCCTAATCTGTCTTTTCAGTGTGTGGTCTTCCCTTTTGATACTCACTTTCCAACTTGAACCAAAGGACTTTAGCTGAAGTGTACTCTCCTACACTTTCTTTCACTGAGCTGGGAAGTGTTAAGATTCTCTATGCTAAGCTAGATTATCAGCATTCAATTCAATTTCACAATAATAATAGCATAGAGGATCACTGAAAGAAATAGTATCACAAGATCAACACAGATTTACCCTGGGAAAACCTTAAAGGAAAAAACCCAGCAAGAAAAGCTTCCTCAATATAGATGATAAAAAAGATAAAAGATAAGACTTCAGACTCGTCCTTTTCCTCCTTGCAGATAAGACTCTCTCTCTCTCTCTCTCATGCGCTACACAAGTGTGTGTCTATGTGTTACAAATGAGGAGCGCCTCTCTCTATTTATATTCTTCCGCTCACTTAATTTTTCACTCAACTAAGTCGGCCCCACTAAACTTGACTGGGACGACTTCTCTAGGAGGACTCAAAACAACTTAATATTATATTCCGGAGGGTGCTAATGACCCGACTTACAACGGAGGGTTTTCCTCATGACTCTCTACTGACCTAATACAATAATATCATCTTGACGGAGGAATAACAACATCTCCGAAAGGTTACGTCAATGAAATACATTTAGAATATTCTTCGAAGTTACAATAATTCAACACTCCCCCTTAACAAGAAGGGGATTCTACAACAACAACAACAACAACAGTAGGAGAAGGAGAGAGAGCATCTTTAACATCATCAGGATGATACATCTATAAATCATTGGAAGCTTTTTCTTCATCTTTGATATATAGTCTTCATCTTCAATTTCAGCAGCAACGACACTTTGATTGTTCGATCGACAACATCATCCTCAACATTTTCGTCTTTTTCAATCAGCAACATCATCATCAACGATACTTTGACCTTTCGATCATCATCATCATCATCATCATCAGCAATGCTTTGAGCAACATCATCAACAATACTTTGAGCAACATCATCAACAATACTTTGATCTTTCGATCAACAACATCATCATCATCAGCAACAACCTGCAATCCATAATATGAAGATGAAAGTCTATGGATCACTTTAGGACTTAAGTCCAGGGATGATACAATCCTACCACATTCTTGAGGACCGAAGTCTCCAGATACTATAACGGGATAATCACTCCCTATCACTTTAGGTCTTAGGTCCAAGGATGATGCAATCCTACCACATTCTTGAGGACCGAAGTCTCTGGATACTATTACGGGATAATCACTCCCTTTGACTTTAGGACTTAGGTCCAAGGATGATGCAATCCTACCACATTCTCAAAGACCGAAGTCTCCGGATACTATCACGGGATAATCACTCCCTATAACTTTAGGACTTTCGTCCAAGGATGATGCAATCTTGTTTCTTTCTCGGAGACATAAGTCTACGGATCACTTTGGGACAAGTGTCCAGGGATGATATAATCCCTACTGCAACATCACTGCTCCCCCTTTTGGGGAAGGTCTTTTCGAACAACACCAAGCTTGTCTCGAAAATATTCAAACTTTATTCGGGACAGAGGCTTTGTCAACACATCAGCAACTTGTTCATCGGTACTCACATACTGGAGCTTTATGGCTCCCTTCTGTATCATATCTCGAATGTAGAAATACCGGATTTCTATGTGGTTCGATTTATCATGGAACACTGGGTTTTCTGTCATTTTTATACAACTCTGGTTATCACATAGAATCACTGTGGTATCCAACTCCAGGTTAAATAGACCTGACATCAGCTTTTGAAGCCATATGGCTTCACAACTAGCAGAGTAAGATGCTATGTATTCTGCTTTAGCCGTGCTAAGAGCAACACTGGATTGTTTCCTGCTAAACCATGAAATCATAGCAAACCCTAGACAATAACATCCACCTGATGTGCTTTTCTTGTCTGAGACACTTCCAGCCCAATCTGCATTTGTATAGCCATACAATCTGTAGTCATAGTTTCCATCATAGTATAGACCAAAGTCTATAGTTCCTTTCAGATATCTCATCACATGTTTTGCAGCTACCAGGTGAACACGTCTAGGTTGAACTAGATACTGACTCAAGGTGTTCACAGCAAAACAAATGTCTGGTCTGGTATTTGTTAAATACATCAATGACCCAATAATTTGTCTGTATTGAGTCACATCCACTAACTATGATGATTCATCAACCAACAACTTCAGGTTGGTATCCATGGGTGTGGCCATGGCTTTACATTCCAACATATCAAATCATTGTCTTCACTGCCTCCATGATGGTTTTGTTCTTTCTTTCCACAACACCATGATGGTTCTGTTCTTTCTTTCCACAACACCATATATCATTGTCTTCACTCCCTCCATGATGGTTCTGTTCTTTCTTTCCACAACACCATTTTGTTGAGGATTGTAGGGAGTAGTTAGTTCCCTCTTGATTCTAGCATCTTTACAAAAGTCTTCAAATTCTTTTGAAGTATATTCTCCGCCATTGTCTGATCGGAGTGTCTTGATTCTTTTGTTTGAAAGGTTTTCTATCAAGGCTTTGAATTCCTTGAATTTTTCAAACACTTCGTTCTTTGCTTTCAAGAAGTATATCCATATGTTCCTTGAATAGTCATCAATAAATGTAATATAGTATTCAAAACCACTCAAGGATGTGGAGGACATTGGACCGCATACATCTGAATGAATTAATTCCAACGTACCTTTAGTTTTTGTTTCACTCTTTGGAAATGGATTCTTGATATTCTTTCCTTTTGCACATCCTTTGCAAATACCTTCATGGTTGATCTTCAAGTCTGGTAGTCCCATCACTACTTTATTCACATGAGGTAGTGCTTTGTAATTTATGTGGGAAAGCTTCCTATGCAACAGTTCACTAGGGTTAGTGGTCTCATGAACAAGGGCTGTTTCTAAATGACCCTTGAGTTTATACAGGCCTCCTTCTTCTTCACCGATGACAACTGCATCTTCAATTGACTTTCCTTTGGGCCACATGAGTACTTGTCCATCTATGAATGCAACTCTACATCCTTTCGTATCTAATGCTGAGATAGAAAGTAAGTTCTTCTTTAGACCTGGTACAAATAAAACTTCCTTCATCTTAAGGGGGTTTCCTGAATCAAGCTTGTAGCTTGCTTCACCAATTCCTTTGATTGGATATTAATAGTCATCTCCTAGAGATACTTTCTGAGGAGAGTTCCTATCTTCAAGTTTTGACAGAATTTTCTTTTGTCCCGTCATGTGCTTTGAAGCACCACTATCAATAAGCCATGTGTCTTCTCCAGGTGTTACAGACCCAGAGAGTGGAGAGAATAGTACATAATCTTCTGCATCTTCTTCTCTTGCTTGCTTTCTCTGAGGTCCTTCTTCTTCTTCTTCTTCATCTTCATCCTCATCTTCAGCTAGATGTGCATGATGTCTTTTGTTGTTGTTCCTCTTCTTGTATCCTTCTTTCTTCAGAGGACAATTTCTGGCAATGTGTCCTACCTTATCACAATTGAAACATTGAAAGTTGGAGTAGTCCCTCTTTGGGAAACGTTCTCTTGTTCTTTGGAACCTTCTGGGAGGTTGAGACTCCTTATGGTTTCCCTTCTTGAAGTTGGGTTGACTTTTTGTTTTCTTGGTATGGGTGGCTAGGGATTGATCATCTTCCTTCAGTAGAGCTTCTCTATTGGCCACTCTAGCCTCCTCTTGAATGCAATCTTCCCATACAATATCGAACTTCATGCTTTCCTTTCTGGCACACATAGTTTGGATGGATGAATCCCAAGGTCTAGTGAGACCATTGATAGCAGTCATAACCAACTCATCTTCATCAAGGTTGTCTCTAATGGCTTCTAGTTGTTCCTTGAACTGGGAGACCCTTGTTAAATAGTCTTGGATGGATTCTCCATGACTCATCTTGGTGCTCTTCAATTCAGCTCTTAGATTCATCTTTCTGTTGATGTTTCTTCCTTCATACATCCTTGCTAGGGCATCATACATTTCTTTCGGAGTCTTCTTCGATGACACTTGAGGGATCAAGTGATCCTTGATAGAGTCAGCAATAATCCTTTGTGCCCTAATCAGATCCCTTTTGTGCTTCTCCTTAGTTTCAGCCTCTTCAAGTTCGGCAACTTCTTCCTCGATATATTTGTCAAGATCATTCTCCTTGAGAATGAGGCCAATTCTGTATTTCCATGCTCAGAAATTCTGTATGCCTTCTAGTTTGTCCTTAAGCTTGGTGCTTGGGGCCATCTTGTCAGGAGATTACAAAAAATTGAAATTCTTGAAAATGAGAAACCGATCTTACCAGGAGATGCGCTTGACTGAGGCGAGTTGACTGGTGTGCTTGGTTTCTGGAGATCTTAAGTCTTCACCTTTCAAAATTGACTTGCGAGATTCTATAGTGCAGTTTTTTGGTGTTCTGGATTTTTGCAGTTTTTTGGTCCAGTGTCAAGCTAGGGTTTGACTTTCCCGGAGATCTACCCACTCAAAAACTTCGATCTCTGGCTTAGTGGATGCGCTGTAGGAGGGCACAACTTTCTATGCAGTCAGATCCTCAAAAATCAAATTTTCTCCAAAACCCTAATTTCTCGTCGGAGAGGGAGAGAGGGATTTTTCACCTTGTGAAAGCTGTCCTATGCAGGTTAGCTTTGGTACCATGTTAAGATTCTCTATGCTAAGCTAGATTATTAGCATTCAATTCAATTTCACAATAATAATAGCATACAGAATCACTGAAAGAAACAGTATCACAAGATCAACACAGATTTACCCTGGCAAAACCCTAAAGGGAAAAACCCAGCAAGAAAATCTTCCTCAATATAGATGATCGAAAAGATAAAAGATAAGACTTCAGACTGGTCCTTCTCCTCCTTGCAGATAAGGCTCTCTCTCTCTCTCATGCGCTACACAAGTGTGTGTCTGTGTATTACAAATGAGTAGCGCCTCTCTCTATTTATATTCTTCCGCTCACTTAATTTTTCACTCAACTAAGTCGGCCCCACTAAACTTGATTGGGCTGACTTCTCTAGGAGGACTCAAAACAACTTAATATTATATTTCGGAGGGTGCTAATGACTCGACTTACAACGGAGGGTTTTCCTCATGACTCTCTACTAACCTAATACAATAATATCATCCCGACGGAGGAATAATAACATCTCTGAAATGTTACATCAATGAAATACATTTAGAATATTCTTCGAAGTTACAATAATTCAACAGGAAGTTCATCCATGAGGAACTTCAAGCCATCCGAAGCACCCATACTCATTCCTACCTCACCCCTCTTCATTCTTCTTCTTCTCGGCAGCAGTTTTAAACCCTTTTGACCCATTTTCGAGGGTCAAAACGTGCCTTACTTTTCAAGATGTTTGATTGTAACAAATAATAAAAGAGCAAGTGGGATAACGACTCCCACACCCTTCTTCCCCCATTTGGGGGAAGTCTATATCGTCCTTTGATGTGACTGGCTTTTTCTTTCCTTCTTTCAGTTAAAAGTTTTAGATTAGTTTTGCTTTTGTTATCTGGCTAGATTTTATTTCAAAGGTCACTTTTAAATCTTTAGCTTTTATATTTGTAGATCTAACCCAGTCTTGACTTTCCGAGTAAGGATTTGTCTTGAAAGAGATCTCTGACTGTAGTTTCCTTATATGCGAAAATGATATATTGCTTAGAATAAATCACAAGCACACAATCTGTCCTTTAAGGGTTGTATAGATTAGTTTTGCCTTTTTTCATTTTACAATATCAATTTAGAATAAACAATTTGCCATTCCGGTGTATGCTCTTGCCCATTGCAGGTTCGCCTTGAGCTTTGGGATAATCAAAAGTAGGAATGCACAGTAATTGATTTGTCACATCTAATTAATCAACTCATATTAATAAAATTTACAACCCTTAAAACATTACGAAAATCCGGCGTAACGAACCCAAGGAATAGTGGGCAAAGTCTTCAACGAAAGCAAGAACAACTAGAAAGCGACTGTGGGGTCCCGTTAGGCTACATCCTTGTTGGTGTAGTGTTGAACACCCCCGCACGACTCCATCTAGCCCACATTTTCCTGTGCGGAGCCACTCTTCTCAGAATCCAGACGTATTCCCAGGTACCTCTCGATATATCGGGAATCCCCTTCCCTAAATTTACTCATAGCTTAAAATCTAAAATTAACCACGATATATTGCAAAACATTATTTCCTTTTCAACAACATTACTTTGGAATCCATTTTTGACACTGGTTATATCATCATTTTTTATCATTTTCTTCAAGTCATTATAGTTGTGAATGCTATTATCATCTTGGTGAATTATATGTTTTAAAATTACGGTACTTGGTGATTTTATCAAAACTCCTAACAAACACTCCGATCATTCAATCATTAACAAACAAGAGCCTTAGCAACTCTTTCTTAGGGACTACCTTCCTTGGCTCCGTTAGGAGTGGCCTAAATAGAGGAGTCAGGAGCAGGTGACAGTACCTGACTTGAGACTTGCCCCCAAGGACACACTGAGCGGGTTGAAGAACTCTGCTGCGTTCCCCCCTAGGTGTGTGTAAGGCGACAACAGGGTGAAAGACTTGAGCCTACAGTTATTAGGTGTTAATAGTCAAGCTTTCTGAAAAACCCTATGTGTTATGATAGAACTCATTGAGACGAAGTTTTACTTCATTGAAGTCATGGTCCTGTAAAGAAAAGATTTCAGTACATAGCTACTGATGAGCATATTGCAAATTTGTGGACAAGCTGCTGTCAATGACGAAGTTGAGATACTTCTGAGATAAGCTTGGTATGTCAAGAAATTCCTGGTAAAGTAGAGAATGTCTCCCTCGCTGAGAGGGAGTGTTAAATGTACAACATCAGGAATCATTCTCGAGACTTGTGTGGTTTCAAGTCAGGGACATGTTGTATCAAGTCAATGATTCTCATAGACAGTATCCTATGAGAATGGATCTCCAATTGTGGATATGATCTTCTGTTGTATCAAGATTGAAGTCTTGTGTTATATCAAGACTATGGACCTCCATTTGTTGAGGTGGTTATACTATGTGATATATTGCTAGTCATGGTCACTGAGTGCTATAAGTCTTCTTTAGGGCACAGCTACCCCTAGAGTGAATTACTTTAGCATATGACTATATGACCCGTGGTAATATATATGACCATAAGTATGTTTGGAATAATTCTTATGAGTATGATATGTTAAGATGGATAAATAATACACATATGGTCATGCATTAATTATTTAATGATAATGAGATAAAGCATAGAGAAAGGGAATTCGAATTGCCCATGCAAATGTCTGAGTGAACTCAAGTTATAAAGCTTAAGTAAAATATGAATGCCTCAATCAATGCCTCAGTGAAAGCATCAGTTGAACTATTCATGAATGTAATCAGTTAAGTAAAGAAGATCTTGATGTTCATCAATCAACATGCATTAGTTAACTAAACAGATCCATGCAAAAGTTAATAATAGAAATTATGCATGCATGTCACTAAAAGTGAAGCATTGATGACACTTAAGTTAGCATGTTTACTAAGTGATCAGCAGCTAGTTAAAGATTGAGTTCAAGTCAGTTAGGATTCAGTTCAAGTAAGTTATCATTTAGTTCAAGTCATTTAACATTTAGTTCAAGTTAGCTAACATTCATATCAAGCCAGTTAGACATTCAGTTCAAGATAGTTAACATTCAATTCAAGTCAGTTCAGTTTCAGTTCAAGACAATTAACATTCAGTTAAAGCTAACTGAGGAAATGAAGGGCGCTAATGTTTGCATGGAGGTAGTTCTAGTTAGCTCCTTCTTGTGAATGCACTATTTGGTGCTCTCAGTATGTTTACTGAGCCTCCTATGCGCTACCTTCTGCATGCTAGGGTTTTGGCTTGTTATTAATATGCTAGGCATATGGAAAGTTCAATACAGTTGCATACAATTGTTTTTGTAGGGTTACATTGGATCTCTCTTCTTTACTGCTGTGGCGATATCTCTTATCGGGCAATCTACTTATGTGTTGTAAACCATTCTCTGCAAATTTATCTATCATACTCAAAGAATTGCTGGGTTTTTCGTCCTTCGTGTTTGGAGGGTTTTCCTAGGGTATATCTTGTCTCTCATGGTTGATTGATTTATACGTCTGATTTATGGAGTTGATTTATTTATGAGATTTATATATGGCTGATATATGTGGCTGATTTATGAGAATCATATGTGCTGAAATTGATCAACAAAAGTTTTAAAGATTAAGCATCTCTGATTTTTCCCAAACATCAATAGTTACCAATTTAAGTCACTGATCAGTACTTTTGTCTTATTCCTGTCTTCTTCACATCAATTTCTTATTTTTTGTTAGCAAATTGCTGCTAAATTGATTTTATCGTTAAGTTAATGATGATGATGATGATGATGATTAACGTCCACTGAGACCAACTTTGGTCTGTCGGACCTTAAGAAGGACAATACTTGGTTTACTTTAAAATCTTGTTCCTGTGCTCAAAAAGCTTGCCAAGAAGCTTTCCAAGCTCACTATAGTTTTGGCAAGTTAAAATCTCAGGGGATGTGCCCCATAAAACTTTTGTGTGCACTAGTAAAATCTCTGTTAAAGCTCATATACGGTTTGATGGTTACCTGCCATTTCTTGCATTATAAAATCTTCTGATGTAACATAGAACTTGTCTTCCTTTGATAAGATAATTGGTTCAGTCAGAAGTTTATTCTATAAACCTTACCATTTTTCTTTATTGTCTAACATTAACAGTAACTGACATTGAGACTCGAGAGATTCTTAGAAAACTCTTTTATTCTTACTTGGTCATATTTATTATTACCTGATTGCACCCTTAAGTAAGATTTTTAAAGCACAATTAAGAATAGTAATTTAGTTGATTTGTTTTTCTCAGGTGGAGCAGTTGGAGTCTGAGTTGGCCAATTTGAAGCAAGCTTTCTTAGAGAAGGAACAGCAAGAAAAAGCAATGCTTCAGGTTTTCTTCAGTATTTTAAATGCTTATAATTAAATATGTGATGGTAACATGGTATGGATTGCAGCTTGCATTATCTTAATTATTGAATTTAAACTGAATATAGATAAATATCAACTTTGATCAATTTCATATCCCAACCCTTCTGACAGATCTAAGTAAAGTGCCATGGGGTTTTGGGCAGGAGGGGTACGTCATCGTTTCTTCTGTTTGTGTACTAATCAGAGAATCCTATGCATTCACATTTGGAACACGTGTAGAACTATGTAGCAATTTACTTAACGACAAGTGTTTCAAAAAAAGAAAAGCTAAATATGGTAGTGGAATAACGATAATATTATGCAACCAAAGGCCAAAGACATGATTTCATGGGCTCTCCTATGGCCATTTCCTTTTAATCTATAAGAATTACAAGAGGAAAACCTTAACTATGTAGAAATTTACACAATGTTAGAGCATGCAATGATAAGTCCATCCCAATAATGTGTCCATTGCCCTACACGTGAGATGTTTCTCTCATTTCTTTTCAATTTTTAGTTTGAAAAATCATCTTTTGAACAAATTTATTTAATATAAAAACCAGAAGCTTAGATATTATCAAAACAAACCAAAACTTTGCCAAACAAATCAAAAGTGGAGAACCCTTTGGTCAGCTCTTATGATTCCAATTGCAGCTTAATTTTGTTGAAGATTAAGAGACTGCTTTCACTTTGTTTTTATCTGAAACATAAGAAGGGAGTGTAATGTGTAATCAAACCAAAAACACTTCCTATAATAAAAGCAACAAGACCATTGATGGGCTTTCCTGTTGGTATTTCTTTAGAGAAAGTTATCCATGGGGTATTTGGCTTTTCGATACTCATTTCCAAGTTAGTTGTTTTGTATTGAATCTGCTTACAGACTTCTGTTTGCTCCCATGTTAGGGATACTATGTCACCCTGATGTAGGCTTAGTTTGTGATTCAATGTGGCCCACTTTTTTATATTGGTATTTGTGGAGTGAATCATGACCAATCAATTTCTGTGTATTATTACTGTCAAGGTTGGAGATGGTACTATGTTAACATGCATACGGGGCACACAACCAGGCAAACTTTGCAACTTTGCAATGCATCTCCAAAGAGGATAGTCCACTCTTTGAGCCATTTCCCTGCTTGTTGAGATTTACTGGGGTCTTGAAGTTGCTTCCGTGGAGATATCAGCAAGGGAACAAGAAGAAATCATCAATGCGAAAGAAAAATGAAGACTGATGGAAGGAGACTGAAACAAAGAAAGAAGAAATCTGTTACTTTTCACAAAACCTTTCTCTTTACATTTTTTCCAGTTTCTCACATCTGCACAGACAAAGGAAACTGCTATCCAAACATCTGTACAATCTTTCTTTACACAACATCGAAGCAATGCGGGGTTTATGGCAGTGTTTACAAAAGAAAAATAATGATGGTTTCCAAATTGCTTGGGGTTCGTTTAGAGTATTTCTTGGGTGTTTTTTTTGTAGGTCCAACAGGATGCACAGATTCTTGCCCTTGTTTTATCTTTTGTAAATATATCTATGTTAATATAAGATGTATCTTTAAAAAAAAATAGTAGGATAAAAATGGCACTGACAGTATATAAATGCCTGAGAAAAATTTCCTGACATTTGTTGAATGGGGAAGTGCATGGAAACATTCCTAGAATGTTTTGAGTTGTTTCTGGCCCGTTCTAACTTCTTATTAAGGGAATATATTTCTGTAAAAACAACTTGCTATATATATATATATACTACAAGGACAAGAAAGTTGCATAGGCATAGTCTAGTTTCTAGAAAAGGCGTCAACCCGAGGGTAAAAACTACCAAGGTTTTTTTGCAGACTCATGGACCACGAAACAATTTCAGAGGCATCAGTTTAAAAAAAAGGATAATAGAAAAATGCTATTAGCCAGTCTTGTGTTGATTCAGTGCCAACCATGGCATTCGCAGGCCTCTTTAGTGCAGGCCATGATAACTTCCTCGAGAGGAGCCATGATACATAGATTTCCTCAAGAATCTGGGAATTACTTTGTGGTAAACATTGGGGATAAACTTTTAAGGCAACTTGTTCAGAATTATTGTACTTGTTATAAGGCACAAGAGTTTCATTGCTAACACCACCAGTTAACAAGTCAACAGATCCAAGTTTAGACTGAGGGAATGCAATTGAAGGTGCCCAAAGGCCTTACAAACATGTTGACAGGCTAGTTAGGGTAGGACAGGGCAACAAATAGTGAAGTAAAAACTATAATGGCGATAGGGATGTTAGATTTTTTTATAAATTATAGTAGTATATCTTAATTGCATCTATCAATAGGATCACTAGAAGATAGACAAAGCATAGAACAATAACACAAGTACTTTTGACCTGGAAAACCCAATTGGGAAAAACCCAACAACCTTCGTCTAGAGACCATAATTCAGAGATCAGAGCACAATGAAGAAAGAAAAAGAAAAATATGGAAATGCCTTCCAAATATGAAACCCTGAAAATCAGTCTCCTTCTGAGCTGCTGTGTAGCTGCTGTCTTTCCCAGAAAACTGCGAATTGCTGTGTAGCTGCTGCGTTGCCGTTGTGTGTTGAAATGAGGAGGGGTGCCTTCTATTTATATTGTTTTGCCACCAAGAAAATAACTGGGGCCGACTTCACTTGGGGGTGCAATAAATAATTTTATATTTTATTATTTTATTTATTCTTTTATTGCTGGCTTTTCTCCCCAAGGATTACATTGCTCTTTCTAGGGTTTAGATGAATAATTACAACAAGTTCAACTCCCAAAGGAGGACAATAAGAATAGCTTCTGAAGTTAAACAAAATCCAATACTCTCTCTCAACAAGGAAGGTATTCTTTGGTCTTCATCAGCATCATCATCATCTGGGTTTCATCTGTACATCTATACTATCTCCATCATCTCTAAACGTACTGAAGGTGGTCTTTATGAATTTGTTCTATCCAGATGTCTGAGAGAGAGTCTTCTGCTACGTATCTGCCTCTACTACCGATGGAATACTTCCATACCTGGCTAGAGATCCCGGATAAGCACACATGCACGACCATCTACTACCTGTTCGTCTCATCTGCCGATGGGGTACTCCCATACCTAGCTGAGAACCTGAACAAGTAGAGGTACCTATGCAATCACACGACCATCTACTACCTGTCCGACTCATCTGCCGTTGGGATTACTCCCATACCTGGCTGAGCACTTGGACGAGCAGAGGCACTTGTGTGAACTCGACCATCTACTACCTGTTCGTCTCATCTGCCAATGGGATTTCTCCCATATCTGGCTGAGAACTTGGACGAGTAGAAGTACTTGGGTGAACCCGACCATCTACTACTTGTCCGTCTCATCTGCCGATGAGATTTCTCCCATACCTGGTTGAGAACCTGGACGAGTAGAGGTACCTAGGTGAAAGTATGGTAAATGTCTCTCAGTCATCTCTCCCTCTCAAGGAGGGATACATTCTCTTCTATTCCAAGTCTTCCGCGAAAGTATTCAAATTTCACCCTGGGAAGAGTCTTGGTGAGAACATTTGCAGTTTGGTCATCGGTCGGAATATACTGTAGCTCGACTGCACCTTTCTACACCATATCACGTATGAAGTGATAACGAATCTCTATGTGCTTCGACTTGTCATGAAATACAAGATTCATTGACATCTGCACATAACTCTAGTTATCACAGTGAATCACGGTTGGCTCTGGAATCTGGCCAAACAACCTTGCAAGGAGTTTACGAAGCCAAACTACTTCTCGGGCTGCTGAACTAGTAGCCATATACTCGACCTCTGCAGTACTAAGAGCCATGGAGTTCTGCTTCCTACTGCACCAGGAAATAACTACAGAAACCAGACTGAAACAACATCCTGAAGTGCTCTTCCTATCTATAGTGCATCCGGTCCAATCTGAGTCTGTAAACCCTTGCAATTTTAAGTCACATTCTGAATCATACCGTAGACCATATCCCATAGTGCCACGTAAGTATCTGAGTACATGTTTTGCAACAATCCAGTGAATCTTCCTCGGTTCGCACATGAACTGACTGAGAGCATTCACAGCAAAACAAATGTTTGGTTTGGTGTTTGTCAGATACATTAAGGATCCAATCAACTGACAATACATGGTGGGATCAATCCATAGTTGCACGGGTACCGCTCCCGAGATTTTGGTAACCCGTACCCGACGTTTCCCCGCTCCTGGGAGCTTGTACGAAACGTCCCCTTTTTTATGGGAGCTTCCTTGGGAACTTGGGAGCTTTTCGGGAGCTTTTTGGGAACTTGCTTTTGCCGCTCCCTTTTTATTGGGAGCTTGTAGAAGCTCCCTGTCTGTTTGGGAGCTTCCAGAAGCTCCCAAACAAACAGGGAGCTTTTACAAGCTCCTGACCATGCGGAGGCCAAAATCATAAGAAAAGTGTTGAAAATCAATTGAATGATTCAAGTTTATTGTGTCAAGAAATCACCAATAACAAAAATTCAATTGAATCTATCAATAATGCCATTTTTTTTATTTTCAAGGTTATATAAATAAAGAGGGTCCACACTTCCTAAATGTTTAAATCCATTCACACTCAATATACGTTGCAAGTGTACTTAAGTGAATATACATGAATTTTTTACAATACTAAGATATTGAACTACTTTAATTCATATCTCAAATGATTATAGCTAGCTTATGTTATTCATACTGACTGATATAGCAATTTAGGATCATAAACCATATCAAATTCAAGATACCAAAAGATTTGAAAGTTTGTTAGTTGAACTTAAAACAATCAAGTTCATTCAAATTAGAAGTAAGTAGTAGTTACCATAAAAAAAAATGCAGAGGCACCCAAATACTAAGAACTCTTGGGAGCAATGTGAGATTACAGTGAGATTTGTATAATGTGGACCTAAAGGAGTGAGCAAATTTTAAAAAAATGAATTTTATGACACTACTAAGGATTAAGAGGATAAAATAGTTTAAGCTATGAAATTAATCAATTATGTATTTTTTAACTTTATTTTTTTTAATATATTTTAAAAAAATTAATATATATTATTGCCGCTCCCAACCCTACGTTTCCTACAAATTTGGGCGAAGCTTCTAGCCGTATCGGATACTCGTGTCTGCGTACCCGACGTACCCGCATTCCAGAAACTTGTGCAACATAGGATCAATCAAATTTGAATATGAAGCAGAATCCCTCAGCTTCTTCAAATTTGCATCCATCGGAGTAGCTATGGACTTGCAATCCAACATTCTGAATCTCTTCAGCATATCCATGGTGTAATTTCCTTGACCTAGGAAAATCTTCTTCTTCCTTTATCATATTCCTAATCCCAAGAAGTAATGTGTCAACAATATCATTGAGAAAGTGTCTTGGCATCCATCTGATACAAGTTCCATCCCATAGCTAAAATAACAATAACTGATCTGGTGGAAGCATATCAAGCCATAGGAGCAAGAGTCTCATCATAATCAACTCCCTCTTTCTGAGAAAGCCCTCTGGAAACATATCTGGCCTCCCATCTGCTCCATGCGGAACTTCATGCTCCTTTACATTCTGCAAAATCTGTCGTGCCCATCTGGGTCTTTTTCGGCTTACTGCCATATCTGTGGGAGCATCATCTTGCTCAACTGGATCAATGGAAATGATTGATTTATTCATTTCTTCAGACTCTCTCTTAATGTTTGGAGGGGAGATCTCATCTCTTCTATGTCATTGATCTCCATATCTGATCCTCTTCCTTTTCGGATAGCCATTCTTCTTCAAAGGTTACATCCCGACTAACTTTGATTTGCCTCGATCTTGGGATGTATATTCTGTCAGCCTTTGAGGACTTGCAATATCCCATGAATGTTCTCTTCTTGCCTGAAGGTTCTAACTTGAGCACGTGAATGTAGACTGGAAAGTAATTATCCATCCTGGTGACAACCAGGTTCATCAAGGATCCTTCAATTGTCTTGTTCGAATCACAACATCAGTGTCATCAGGTTTCTATCATGTGTTATAGACTAGAATCCTTGTCTTTGAGGGATAACTCCCTCTTGTCTCTCAGAAGTCGGTTGAGTAAATCTTGTTGAAGTAGCATATATACCGACATTCGTAGAAGCTTTCTGCTTCTGATCACCAAATCTCTGCCTAAGATTATTCTAGGTCTGAGAGTCATAATACATGCTTCTAGAGGCTTTCTGCTTCTGTTCCATCTGTATATCAATGGGATCGTTTGTCGTTGTAGATCACGGCATTCCCTACAAGTCAAATCCCGTCAAATGGTTAGCAATGTTTCATAATCGCTGTATTAACAAAATACTGTAGGAAACCTTTTAGTCAATGCTTCGACACAACACACGTAAGGCCATTATGTGGATGCTTATGGTCTCTGTTGTCCGCCGATTGCACACCAGCAGCAGAAACTTTCCAAAAGCTGTCTCCTCACTTGAGAAAGTGGGAGAGGTGTGACCTTGGGGGCAAGCACAGAGCTAGGTACTGTCACCTACTCCTAGCTCTTCCGTTTAGGCTAACTCCCAATGAAGCCAAGAAGGGTAGTCCCTACAAAAGAGTTTCTATGGCTTTTAAGTTGTTTTAAGTGTTTTTAATGGTTACGGATGCGGATGGGTGTTTTTTAGGAGTTTATTATGATGAATGAAGATTGCATATTGGATAACTGAAAAATAAACATGAGACAAAAGAGCAATCCATGTTGCTATCATAAGATTTAGAAGATGAACAATATGTTGAGAACTCACGAAATGATATAGCATTCAAAGATATAAACTTTACTCAAAATATCCAATGGACAAATGGCCCAGATTATCAATAATGCGTAAAAGAAAGGACCAGTGCCTTATGGAGTCAACTTATCATAAATGCTTAGGTGTATTGAGGATGTGAGTCTCAAAATAGTGCCAGTGAATGTGTATTGCGATTAATTTTGGTTTATTTTAAAGTTTTTAGATGGTCTTGTTTAAGGTTTCAACAAAAGGTATTAAGAGACCAACCAGGAAAGTCTTCCGAGCTACTTCGTTCGAGACATGACAGCCCGCCCAGTATCTCAGGCTGGTTTCACAAAGATTGACCAGCTAGCTGAGACTCTAGACAGCGGGGAGTTTCGACGCCCTTACTAGGAATGACTTGGGAAACTTTCTACAATGCCGGTACGTTGATTATGGGGTAAAATTTTATTATGTTGAATCTTGTAAGATTAGCAGTCCAATGCCGTTTCTGGGTACTCCAATTTTTAGGTCGGTCAGAGCATACTCCAGCAAGGAAACAACGAGATAAATTAATTAGGGGGGAAAAGTGAGTTGCAAAATTTTATTAAGTAAATTAACTAGAACCCTCCGACAAAGAGCGCTCTTGACTTTGTCTTATGACAAAAGTTCAAGAGTCTTAGCTAAACTATATGCTTGATGCAAGGATATGCAGTGGGAATGCTCTCCGATAGAGTGCTCTTGACTTGGGTTCCGACAAGTTCAAGAGACTTTAGAATTAATTAGTTAAACTTGAAAAAAGAGTAAAAGATTAATCTACCCAAGAATCTCTTTCAGGTTTTTAGGCCTTGATCGAGAGAGCATGGGGGTAAGTAACAAAAACCATGATAAAACAAATAAACAACTCTCCGATAGAGAGCACTCTTGATCCACCTTATGATGAGATTCAAGAGATTTTGGTTCTTTTTGATTTAATAATGAAAAAAAAAACTAACTAGCAATTAATAAAACAAACTTTTCTTTCCTGAAGACTTTTATGCAAGCAAAAATGAAATCAAACCTAACTAAACCTTTTCAACAAATTGAAACTAATTACCCCT
Organism: Pseudotsuga menziesii; assembly: GCA_001517045.1. Classification (NCBI taxonomy): domain Eukaryota; kingdom Viridiplantae; phylum Streptophyta; class Pinopsida; order Pinales; family Pinaceae; genus Pseudotsuga; species Pseudotsuga menziesii. The sequence goes on along the minus strand of LPNX010411961.1, from coordinate 92,180 downwards.
ATTCTACTTTCATCATTTTATTTATTGCAGGTATAAAGCAAAGTAAAAATAATGAAATATGGACAATGGCGATACAGGCTTCCCCCAAATGGGGGAAGTGGGGTGTGGGAGCCTTTAACCCACTTGCTATTTTATTAATTCTTTTACAATGCCTTTCTTTTGATGCTTTTTGCCTCTTTTCCTATCTTTGGAAGGCTTCCGGAGCGAGCTGTAGAAAAGGGAATGAAGAAAAGGGAATTATGAGTTTTGTTTGAAGCTTGAATCTTCAATTTTCCGCCAGCACTTCCACTGTACCTCTCACAAAAGTAAAAAATCAGCAAGCTAACAATACTAAAAGTTGATGGGAAAGACAATGCAAAAATAAAAAATTTTGGAAATTTTTTTTTAATACTTCAAAATTTTTTTGAATATTTTTCATGCAAAGTACAAACTTTTTCCTAGATCTAATGAATAATAAATTCCTTCAGCAATTAGATCTAACAAAGCCTAAAGAAAATAGATCTAAATATTAATAATGAAAGAGTGGATCTACTTCTTAAGCAATGCAAAACAAAATAAAGAAAAGGGTAGAGAAGAAGGGTTTCTTGTGGATGGAACACAAGAAAGGAAGAGAAACTCCCGACTTTCTTTTGTATGAGAAGAAGACAATCCTTGTAGGTCCTGCAATCACAAAGTGTTAAACAAAAGGTTGCTTGAAGCTTGTGCCAGATGTAACTGAACTCACACCCTTCTTCAACCTGTGAAACCTGATAACACCAAAACTCAAATACAAAGTGAGATCAAATCACATGAAAGTATGCGAAGAGAATTAAACCAAGATTAACACTACGTATAACTAACTACTCATGTTCATCAAGATTATAACTTACTTTGCATAAATAATCGATTTGAAACAAGAAACGATTACTCTACCGTGCCAACAGTGGCCCTCTTGAGCTTAACAAAAGAAACTGATCTCATTCAAAGCATTTAAAAGCAAAGGGTTAGAAGCAATATCACCTCAACCATGAAATGTTTACCACATGTAAAGAGCTCATAGACCTTCAAAGTCGAAATTCTTATTAAAAATTCAAAGCAAAGCTTGATACAATTTCTACAGAGTAACTCCACCACCAAAGTTCCACCCTGAAGAACTCAAAAGAGCCTCTTCTTATACAATGAGAGAAGGCTAAAACCCTAACACCACACCATGCAAGGAGGGCGCAAACCTAACAATCTAGCCACGTTTGTGATCACAAACCTAAAATAAGAAGGTGAGAGTGAGGGGAGGCCTCCACCTAGGCAAGGCGCCCCACTCCTAACCCTTACCAACCAACACCATCCAATGAGAGGGCTCCACAAGCCATAGCGTGAGCTCCCAAGCTTATGACGTGAGGCATGAGGAAAAGCACACGTGAGGCATGAGGAAGGTAGGCGTGAATGGTTTGGAAGAACCTGGAGCTAGGTTTGGAGGAGCCAATACCATGAACCAAGGACCACATGTCATCCTTCAACCTCAAACACATCAACGAGCCAATAAACAAGCTCCACCTCACCAAAATGTGGGCATGACTGAAGGAGGCAAGTTTGCTAAGTGAATGAGAACTCAGTGCTCACTGATTGCTAACTGAAGAGGATTTGTGTTGAGCCCAATCATCATTAATGCCTGATGCCATGTCATTTTGCATTTCATTTCGTTCAATTCGGATTAATTTGGAGAGATTTGGATTATCTCCAAAATAATCATTTTTAATATTTAATCAATAATTTCTTTGAAACTGACTTTTTTGAGAAATTGTGAGTTATGCAGCTGAATGATGATCTGAAACTTGGAGTTAGCTGGCCAGATGCTCATGAATGATTTTTGGCTTAAGGTTAGAGCCTTCAATCACTGAAAACGGACCCCGGATGGTTGACTTATTACAATTTGAATTTTTCCATTTAAATTATGGAAAAATTTAATTAAAAACTTAGGAAAAATTAAAAAATCCAAAATTTGATGTGTCCGGAAAAAAAATTTTAGAATTTTTTCTGAGGGTCCTAGTGACTTAGGACATGATCATAGTCTATTCTACTAATGTCTAGTAGGTTTATACATACTCAGTTGGGCTCTAATAACTCCCCAAGGCCTAGAATTCAAAATCGGGCATTCCAGCTTTGGAGGAAGCGGGAGAAAACCTTGTCAATTATACTTGACTATAGGCAAAGCATAATTGTCTAGGGCAAAAAACTCCCTGGAATACTTTAGTTGAAATTCTACATCTTAGGAGACCGAACCACTCAAAACACCCTACTAGCACATTTTATTACAAACCCCGCAGGGCCATGGTCATAATTACTGAAAATAAAAACTGACTAGCCAAAATTGGCTAGGCACAAAGGCGGATTATCTGATACACTGGAAACAAACATTTATCATGTTTGTAAAATGGTGGCTCTTCAGCTAATCCAACTATGGTACAAATAAGTTGGCAACAGTCTCCATTATAGCATATCGTTAAGAGTGTGTACTACTCCAAGTATGTTATAAAGGAGTTGTCATCCTTGATTGGTTGTGCAGCATGACAGGCTATTTAAACAATCATGTGTATAGCAAATACTAGATGAGCCTACTTGTTAACTACCTGAAATGTAGATCTGTGTTGAACATATTAAAAAACAACCAGATCTAATCTACTAGAGCATGTAAAATAAAATACTTATCTTTTGTAGTTGTGTGGGTGGGCTCCCACTGTCAAGGTCCACTAGTCTTCATATGCTTGCTTGACGATCATCACAATCTAGATCTTCATATCATTTCTTAGAAGAAGAACTCCGAATGATCATCCTTCCTTGGCTCCTTATGAGAAGGGTCTTCTTCTACATCAGCAATTGAAGCTTCATGCTTCCTTTTGTGAGAACTTTGACAGCTACTGGCATAATGACCGTATTCTGGCACCTGTAGCATTGGATCCGAGATAGATCCTTCTTTTGTTTCTTCTGATCTGGGGGAGGACTTGATCTCTTGTCTTGATGCTTGTGAATGTACGGCTTCCTTCCCATTCCCTTGCCTTTCTTGGTATGTGATACGAATGATTGATTTTCCTCAGGTTGAGTGCCATGAAGTCTTTGGCGTGCTGTAATTCTTGTTTCTTCATGAGTGCATTCTGCCCATAGATTATCAAATTTGGGCAACTTGGTTCGACCACTTATGGATGAAAGACTCCCAAGATGGTGGAAGACCATTTAAGGTGGTCATGACAAGATCATTTTCTTCAAGATTGTCTCCACTGGACGTTAGCTTGTTTCGGAGCTCGGTGATCCTCATGAAATATGAGGCAATATCCTCGGACTTCGTCATCTTCATGTTTGACAGTTGATTCCTCAATGTGAGAGTCACATTGATGCTACTGTGTTCAAATAACTTCTTTAGAGTTTTGAACATCCTCCTCGCCGTCATCTTTTCTGAGATCTGAGGAACCAAGTGATCTCTTACTGAGTCCACTAAAATCCTCCTTGGTTTGGCATCATCCTTTCTTCACCGAGGCTTGTCTTCTTTGGCTTCTAGTTCTAGGACCTTTGCCTTTACAAACTGTAATAGGTCATTTTCTTCTAGTAGAAGAAGAATCCTAGACTTCCAGGGGATGAAATTGGAAGCCTCTTCCAAACGATCTTCAACCTTCATGCTGATCATCTTGACTGCAGATCTAGATCTGGAGTTGATCTTTTGCAGTGCTGGTTTTCTGGTTCGGGGTCAAATTAGGGTTTGACTTTCCCGGAGTTTTACCCAACAAAAAATTTCGATCTTGGTCTCTAAATTTCGATTTTTAGGAGGAGAACAATCCTATGTTGGGCTCACTCAAAAATTCCACTTCTGTGAAAATCCCTAATTTCCTACAGCAGTGATAGGCCAAAACTGAAAATGCTCATAATCCAATTCTGTTTCAACAGAAAGATGCACCTTCCTTAGAGAGAAATTCCCAAGGCTCTTTTTTTGCAAAAAGGTTGAGTGAAGACCTTGAAATATGAAACCCTAGTTTCGACAGGTTGCCGACAGAGTTCCAGCAATGGCTTCTTCTAGTACTTGCTCTGATACCATGTTAGATTTTCTTATAAATTATAGCAATATATCTTAATTGCATTTATCGATAGGATCACTAGAAGATAGACAAAGCACAGAACAATAACATAAGTATTTTTCACCTAAGAAACCCAATTGGGAAAAACCCAGCAACCTTCGTCTAGAGATGATAATTCTGAGATCAAAGTACAATGAAGAAAGAAAAAGAAAAATATGGAAATGCCTTCCAAATATGAAACCCTGAAAATCTGTCTACTCTTGAGCTGTTGTGTCGCTGCTGTCTTTCCCAGAAAACTGGGAATTGCTGTGTAGTTACTACACTATTGTTGTGTGCTGAAATGAGGAGGGGCGCCTTCTATTTATACTGTTTTGCTGGCCGGAAAATAACTGGGGCCGACTTCACTTGGGGGTGCAATAAATAATTTTATATTTTATTATTTTATTTATTCTTTTATTGCTGGCTTTTCTCCCCAAGGATTACATTGCTCTTTCTAGGGTTTAGATGAATAATTACAACAAGTTCAACTCCCGAAGGAGGACAATAAGAATAGCTTCTGAAGTTGCACAAACTCCAACAAGGGACAACGGTAATTAACATTAGCAGACTCATACAACCAAACCTAGCCCTTTTGTAACACTCTTTGTTGAACGTTTCCTTCTAAGGAAATCAAATAATAGTTTGAAGGGTTCATCTCTTGACTCAGCCCAAATCCATCCAGATCTGATTGTCGTACCTTGGGCTTTGTATTCTTCCATTTTCCTCAGCCAGTGCTATATTTTTGCAACTTCTTATTTAGACCTTGATTAAAACAATCTTGATCTAAAATAGCCCTCCTAGAGCACAATTGGATTCTAACATATTTTTTGTTTTCTTGTCTTTGATGTTCCATCAAATAATCTAGCATACCATCAAGCCCTTGCAATAACTTTTCTACTATCCTTAGAAGCAAGGTGAGAAATGTTTATGGTGAATATAATTTTTTTCCTCTTGCTCTTGAGCAAGATTAAGACATGTAACCACTAGAAGTTGGTCTAACCTACTAACAATAGGAAGGATGTCAAGAAATCTACTCAAAATATTGTTATAATGAAAAAGCTCTACATACCCATAGAACTTGTCCAACTTATTAGTAATTCTGCGCTGATGTAATGTTCCATTACTGATAAATAGGGGTTGACCAAGGACATTTAATACCGGGAGCATATTAGAACAATTATTCAGTATTATTAAGTCATCAGTATAGTAAAGAGGGCCATCAGAGTTAATATCATAAAGCTTGCAGAGCATGTAGACCTTATTTCTTTAGTCTTAAGTCAACGAGCAATTGGAATTGCATGCATGCAAAAATTAAAGTGAAAACCCTAAAAGTGACATGCTAACCCTAAAAGCTATATAAGAAGGTTAGTGAACTATAAAGGGATCATTGTTATTATTCATCTTTGAGAATTGGTTTGAGAGCACTGAGAGCTAATTAGGGTTAAGGGCGAATTGCCTTGGCTATCATTGATTTCGACGGTGAAACTTATTCGACCTAGTCAATTCAAGAGGGTAGGTCATCCAGATCTATCATACAAGCTTCAACACTTCAACATCTTCATCATTCTTGCAGGGATTTGAGGGCCTCCAGGCATAAAGAATTGAGGAAGGGCGTCTTCATCAGAGATAGGGCAGCGTATTCTTTATTGTGCAAAAGCGTTATCAACAGCAGGTTACTACAGGAAAACGTGGGCCCTAAGTTTCAGATCAGACTCGTATTGCAGGAAAGAATTGCTGTAGGAGGTGTGCATCATGAGTGGCACCAATATCCATTAAGGAAGCATGCAATGGTTCATTTAGAGATCAAATATTTCACCTTCTATTACTGACTGATTATTTGATTACGTGGGCCTTTGAGCTGCTACTTTCTAGTGTTAAGGTTGCATGCACCATAGAAAACCGAGAGTTGTTCATTAGAGCTTATAGTTCCAGCTACATACTTCTAAGGGTTCATTGCAATAGCTACTGCCCTCCTTCATTAACTAGCATCACTATTCAAGAGGTCCATTGAAATAGAGACGTGACCAATAACCTTATGCTAGGGCATCATTGTTGGGCAATCCTGTTCTTGTTTGGACGAGTTAACTGTGTTACCAACTAAGTTGCACTAAGTTGGATTTCTAAACGAGCAACCAAAGATGAACAATCACCTGTTCAAATTTAAAGTTCAGAAGTCCTTGCAGGCCTTCCTAGGACCATTTTTTAATTTTTTAACATGTTCATACCCCATGGGGAATTGTAATAAAATGAGTTAGCATGATGACTTTATGTAAAATGTTTGGTTTCCTAGGAGTTATTTATTAATGCATTATTGCAGGGTGTTTTTTCCTTGTTTATTATTTATTGTTTTTAAGTGATAAATAATTTTTGAGTTTTTCACCCAAACCTCCAAAGCTGGAATAATTGCCTTAGTAATTAAGCCTTAGGAGGTTATTAAAACCTATGTGTTGATGTATATTACCATGCTAATCATTATTTTGAGTAATTATGAACATGTCCTGAGCACCCCATAGGTTTTTTTTTCGGGAAAATTAAATTTTCCGTTTTTACAGGCTTATTTTTTATAAGTTAATTGTAAACGTGTAAAAAGTCATAAAAGTGTGGCTAGGAGGTTGTTTTTTCTATGGGGATGCTCATTTTGTAACTTAGAGCACCCACTTAATCCCTAGACCCACTTTCTTAAGTTTTCGAGTAATTATTTAACCCTAAAATTAATAAGTACTCAAAAAACCCAAAAAGACCCAAAAAAGAAAAATTTAAAAGATTCGACAATTTAAAAAATAAAAGATAATTGTCAAAAATGAATTTTGTGACTTGGCAAATCATTTTGGCAAGTAGCTAGGCAAGGGGGACAACGTAGATGTTGCCATTTCAGATATTTTTGGGAGGTTGGAACTTTCCTCATCAAGAGGGGGCACAACTCTCCAAGTGGGGGCGTAAATCCCAAGAGAGAATGGCATGTTGGGTGAGTGGGTTGAGTTTTGGTGACATGGCTCTCATTTTTTGGAAGGTTGCTACTACTCTTGCTTTGATACAACTCATGCCAACCTTCAACCAACTCATTGCCACCTCTCCAACCCTAGCGCATCCTTGAGGAAGATGCATCCCCCCTCTCTTGCTAGTTTTGCTATTTAAGCAGACATCCTCTCTTCATTTTAGACGGAAGAAAATTGCAAGGAACTTATGCTCTTTATACTTTGTAATAATTTATTGAATTTATGAATAAAGGCTTTGGAGGCAAGAATCATGTGACTCTCTTCATGTGTGTGGATGTTTATTGCTCATATTGGGAGGTAATCTGTGTCTTTTCATAACTTGTATTGTGGATTAATCGTTTGCCTTTGAAGGAGAGATATATCTCCGTAGGGTAAGAGAAGTAGATTTGTTTATCTATTATCTTAATGATTAGTTGCATGAGATGATCTTAGATACACATGTTATTTTAGTTTAAATTCATGTTTTTCTAAGCTTCTTGTGTTGTTAACACTATTTGATTAATCTTTCTTCTATAAGTGTGTTCAAAGAATTGCAGGTTACTTAGCTTGAAGAGGAAGGCGTTCTTGTTTGACTCTCCTCTCTTTACAGGCATACCAAGAAGAGCATTATCCCTCCAAAGTCCCACTTGGAAGACTCCATTACCCAAGTTCAACGATTCCTCTTCTTTTCTCATCCAAAATTCTGAGTTTTCTTTGGTTACCAGTTACTTCAATAAGTGTTGATCGATTTGGTGAAATTAATATATATCATTAGCTAAAATCTGATTTACATTTATTCACTAGTTCAGATCTGATTATAAGGGTAACATTTTATAGGATCTAGCTATCATCAAGTACTAGTTTATTATTTAAATTTTCTATCTTTAAAGTACTTGAAGTTTATGTCAAAATTTTATTGTTTTATTTGATTATTTGACATATTTGACTTAACTTTGCTTGCTGTTTTGCAGCAAAAGTAGATAAAAGAAAGAGTCTCTCTGGCCAAATTTCGAAGAAACAAGCAATCCGAAGATCCCTCTTTTCACAATTATCTCTTTGGCCATTTTTCTAAGGACCTATATTGTAAAACTTGTGTTTCCTATTTTACAAAGGAGCAAAAGAAATTTCTATTTCTAAATCATTGTAAAAAAGAGAAGCAAGTGGGCAGCCAAGTGTCCATACCCCATCCTCCCGGGGAAGTTTGCACTTTTTTCACTTTTTTTTTCTAGTTTTTTTTTAAAATTTTTAAATTTCTTAAGTAAAATTAACCAATCCGGCTTTGTTCTTGGTAACGAGAGTATCAGCATTGTGATTTAAAAACTCACATTTAGTTCTTAAAAAACTTAAAATTTACAAGGCTTCATTCCCTGTATGCTCTTGTGACCACTGCAGGACATTGAATGGATCGGTGGGACAATAAGAAAGGGATTGAAGTGACTAGTAATTAGTGGAACACTTCAATTAATCCCTACAAGTGAAAATCCGACACTTCATTCGATTTTACTAGGTTGTGGGGAAATTCTGCAAGTGAAGCGAAAACCACTAGAAAGTGACCATGGCGCATCGTTAGGATACACCCTCGTTTGGTGTAGTGTTGAACACAACCCCATGACTCCATCTAGCCCACACGTCACTGTGAGAGCCACTCCTTGGCAAATCTGAACATATTCCTTGTACCCCCCCGAGTATATCTGGAATACCATTTCCCTCATAATAATAAGATCATTACCACATTCTTAATAAAATTTATCAAGAATTTACCCACTCCCTAATTACTCATTTGATAATTTTAAAACTGATCAACCGAGACAACTGTAATACTTCTTGAGACTTCACTAGCAACCCCCTTACAAGCACTCCATTAGCACTGGTCTATTTGCCATTTTATTTTATGTTTGATGCTTAAGTTAATCAATGTGTTATTCAGAATGATTTTTTAAATGTTTGTTATTTAAACTATTTACAGATCATCTCGGTTTCGGTATTTATTGTTATCATCTCCTAGACCTATTGTTTTATTTTATAGATTAAACACCATAGTTTATTTTACTAGGGACCACCCCCCTTGGATTTGCTAGGAGAGAGCCTAGACGGAGGAGTCAGGATCAAGTGACATCACTTGACTCTTGCTTGCCCCCAAGGTTGCACCCAATGGCTTGAAGATTTCTGCCACGTGACCCAAGGTGCGAATTAGGTGGCAACAAACTGTATTGGATGTGAGCTTACTGAAATTTGTGTTACATGCAAAGATAGAAGAGGCTGTCATTGTTGAATAGTACCGAGGTGTGAGCCGTGGAGTAGGATCAAGCTGGGCCAAGTTACTTCAAATCTGACTATTTCGAGGAGCTGCTACAACCATCACAATACACTTCATTCATTGTTTAAGGTCAGATTTATACTATTTCTGATTTTTTATTAGTGGCTATTAAAAAGAATTATTATTACCAGATTTGAATGAATAGTTCCTTATATATTCCACCAGTTATCAAAGCTTGATATCATGGGATTTATGGTTTTATTAACTTCAAATATGACAAGTAATTAAAGTTTAGATAAGCCACTATCACATAAAACATTGTAAACCACCAACAAATCAAAATAAACTGGTAGTTACTGTAAAACAAGGAAGAGAAACACATGCAATAGCTAGAATCCATTATTTGGGATATTACAGTTGACCTTGTTTATTCAACCATGTGAACCAACTTACCCTTTTCTTATTTGTTTATTCCCAACTTCGATCCACAAATTGTGGTGCTTGTCTAAATTGATTTCCTACTTTTGCAAACTAGACAACTTTGAGAGAGAGAGAGTTCTCTCTCTCCATCTCTTTCTATTGTATTAAATTCATCTCCAACAATCCCCTTTGCTAAGTGAAGATATTAGTAATAGCCATCGCAAAGCATTAGTAGCACTAAAGCCAAAAGTGTGGCCAAAGCCATAACTGCACTCTAAAAGCATTTGGAATTAGGATCTTGAACATTGTCAAGAATCCTACTAGCTGACCACTAAGCTAAAGCTTATCTACATTAGACATTGTACATTTCTTTAATGTGAGAAGCACCCCTCAAATTTTGAGACACCAAGGATTTGCTCAAGACACCAAGAAAAGTAGAAAAGGTATTTGTATTGCTGTAGCATATGGCTCTCCAAAAGTCCTTTACAATGAGCTAGGTTCTCTCTTTATAGAATAAAAGAGAAGCAATAACCCTAATCACAAGGATTAAGGACCGAGATTAATACATAGATGAGTCAAATCAATCGTTGAGATAAACCACGACCTATTACATTTTTGAAATTGTTGGAAATGATTATTTTCCTAAGGGGGTGAATTGCCTCTTTGAGTTACACCACCTATTAAAACAATATGTAAAGGCTTTGAGGTGAGTGTTGTCGCCTAATTCACACTTTAAGACACAGAAAAGTCACAACCTGCTATGTGTGTCCTTGGGGGCAAGTGAGAGCTGGGGACCACTGTCACCACAGTCCACAACTCCTCCGTTTAGGCAAGATCCCAACAGAGCCAAGGGGGGTAGTCCCTACAGGAAAACTAAGTTCCAGATTTATTAATTAATTACAAATTAATTAAAGGGATCTTTTATTAAGACAAAGGCTAAGACTTTATAATATCTAAGGAATGACAAGCAGCATGCAAATGCACAGATTTCCTTTAATGACAAGCAGACCTTGAGATAAATAAAGACCAGTGCCTATTACAAATGGAGTCTAAAGGTGGATTACAACTTTATAAACTTACAAATGAATTTGAGATTTAAGTTATAATTAAACTATAGCTTAGGTGTTGTACAACGAGATGAATGAATGATACAATTATAAACAATAAGGAACCAAGATTTTAAGCAATATACAGATGATTTATCAATATAAACAAATGAACAAGATTTACAAGATAGCAGAAAAGTGCTTTAAGTGAAAATTATTAAACCAACAATAAATTAAAAAGGAAAGACTTTAAGTTAAATTACTTGAAGCAGTTAATGAAGGTTAAGCATTCACCACATGAACAATTGCAAAGCTGAAAGTAAATACTTGTAATAGAAAAGTGAAAAGCTTGCAAATAAAATAAGAGTGAAAGTGCTTGTAGTAAAACCTTGAACAGCAAGGCAAAGATAAAAATGGACCAATGTTTGTAGGACGTTTTGCAATGCTTCTTGGTTCGTTTTAGTAAATTTTATTAGAGTTTTTCCTTTTGAAATTAAGTTTTAGAATTGGTGGTGTGACTACCCCAATCTAGTACTTCTCAAGCCAAAGAGGGAATGCTGTTGCGCTCAACAAAGTGGGAGCAAAGCCCACCCGTAGCTCACAGGTCAAACCCCAATGCCCCGGTGCTCAACAAGGAGGACGTCAAAGCGCCTAGAGACACCCCACGGTCTACTACCCCTTCTAGCTTCCTGAGGTCACTGTTTTTAGTTGACAGGAAAAATGGCTAGATGGATGCCTATTAAACTACGACTCCTTTATCCCCTGTCGTATCTCACGAGTACCCCGAAGGGTGATAACCGAGTAGAGGAGCAGGAAATAGAGAAGCTTTGTTGGTTAATTTTATGGGTTAATTTTAAGTCTTGGGTGATTAAGATGCAATGTAAATTTTAAGTTATCAACAAGATCACCAAGCGATATCCCTTATGGGAGGTGCTGGTATTCGATCTTGGACTGAAAATTTAAATGTGAATATTGTAGCAGGAAAATAAAAATGTTGCTTTAATTACCTAGGCCCTCACTTCTCCTGCTTTTCATATCCAACTTGAAGTCCCTAAAGGGAGATGACAAGTGGATAGAGGATACACAGGATGGGTGAGTTGTATGATTACTTCCTTTAACAGAAAAATAAAAAAAAACTGAACTTGAAAGAAACTGTAACTAGCTAGAGTAATACTTAACCGCACAGCAATCTCTGTGACAGAGATGGTGGTCTCTCACAGAGATAGGTGGATAGAAAGGAAACTGATTATACTAACCTCACAGCAATCTTTGTGACAGAGATGGTTGTCTGTCCCAAAGATAGGTGGGTAAATAAAAATAAAACTGAATGCTTACGCTAATCTCACAACAATCTCCGTTACAGAGATGGTGGTCTGTAACAGAGATAGGTGGGTGAATGAATAAAACAGTAAACTAAATAAAACAGTAAACTAAATGCAACTGAATAAAACAGTAAACTAACCTCACTTCAATCTTTGTGACAGAGATGGGTCTGTCACAAAGAGAGGTGGGTGAACAGAAAATAAAGCTAGTTTCTACTTCCTAATCTATTTACATGTATATTACAGATGCTTTATAAAACTTTGCAGAATACCCCAAGAGAAACTCTCGTTGGGGTTTACAATAATCAGAAAATGAGAGGGAGAGGTGAGGGTTTGAACCCCTTTTTGAACCGGTTGAAGGTTGAGGTGTTTCTGGGCCGATTTGGGCAGCACCTCTCCTTCACCTGTGCAAAACCTGTCACAAACCAGCAAGCTTTACTTGTTGGAAATCATAGAAAACTCAAAGAATTTGTTAAAAAAAGTTAGTACCAAAAAATCACTATATTACAGTAAAAAATCTGAGCGAAAATATGATAGAAATATAAAGTTTAGAGGGCTGAAAACTGAGTTTTCAGCCACCTAAATGATGTTTAAATAGCAGAAATAAAAGCCTATACTAATCTACTAAGGGTTGGGGCTTTAAAACCAAGGTTTTTATCACTATACACTGTACAGTGATAAAAACTGAGTTTTAAAACCCTTTTTTCCAAAAGTGCGAAAATGAAATCTGAGTTTTTAAACCAATGGAAAATGTACTCCTTTGCTTTAGTTCTCTGCAAACAAACTTATGAGATCTGCACAATGTAAGCCAAGAGGTGAGCATATAAATAAATCCTACAAAATACTTTGTAGGATCTTACTAATCTACTCACAAATGCAGGTAAAAATACTTCTACCTACAAGTCTCTCCACAAAATACTTTGTGGAGAGCTATCTAAGCTAATACAATATGCAAAACCAAATAAAAATGAAGCAAGATACCTTACATAAGAAGCATGAAATGTGTACACCAAGACTTCCTCCAAAGATTTACTTGATTAAATGGCCCAACTAGGGCAAGAAGATTACAATGGCACAAGAGCTTGAGAGAATAGTGGAGAAATATTCCGGCAGCATAACAATAGCATGAGAGAGCATTTCAAATGAGGGAGTGAGACCCCCATTATATAGTTGAGGAAGACCCCAACCCCTTGAAGATCAACGGCCAAGATTAGATCTAGATCTAGATTAGATCTCCACCACTAGATCTAGGTATTTGACTTTTTACCACTCTCAACCAATCTACACCCTTAGATTGCTTTTTAATCCATGGCTTGAGTGCTTGATCCATGTCTTAATCATTCTCCACCCTTAGATCTAGGGTTTTTTGACCAAGTGGGGGCCCCCTTTGACTCAAATTTTAATTTTTATCTTTAATTTTATCTTTTACTTTTTTATTTTTTAATCTTTTAATCTTTTATTTTCAAGTTTTAATCTTATATTTATCTTTAATATTTTATTTTTTGATTTTCTATTAATATTTTATTTTTTAATTTTTTAATTTTTTGATCTTTTATTTTTTATATTTTATTTTAAAATTTCTATCTTTTTCTTCTTTTATTTTTTAATTACTATATTTTATTTTTAAGTTTTAATCTTATATTTTTATTTTTATCTTTTTTTTTTTAATGTTTTATTTTTTAATTTTTAACTTTTGATCTTTAATTTTTTAATCTTTTTATTTTATTAAGACAAAAGGGATGCCCCACTTAGGAGATCTTCAGACATTTATTTTGACCATGGAGGGTTTATTTAAATCAAATTTTGGCTATGCTTAGCCATCCCCCAAACTTAATTACCATGGCCTTATTTGATTTTTTCCTTCAAAATCAAATAATTAAAATTTTTGACTTAGGGAAATTAATTAATTCCCTAGGAAAAGTAGACCTTGCTTAGCCAAAAATGGTCTATCTCCTTAACCCCTTATCAGAATGACATGGGACTCGAAGCAGTGGCTTAGGGGGTTTCATAGCAATTTACCTTGCATTCATAGCCCCTATTACAAAGTGCCAGTGCTTGAGCAATTACATTATTACATCAAAACTGAGTTAATTAACCACCAAGGGGTGAAGTTAATTAACTAGAAAAAATTAATAAAAATACAACAACACAACGAAACTCCGCAAGACTCTATACAAATGTCTAGCATGGTCATGAATAACATTTGAAGCCTTAGCCACCCCATGGACTTGACTGCTAGAACGCCCGTCACCACTTTGGAGGATTTTGAGTGAAAAACCAAACCAATTAAAATCGTTTATACAACAAGATCAATTGGAAAGGGAAAAAACACTCGATGAGGGGACTTCCCTTACAACCAGTTCCATGGTGTGGCATCCATATCATATGACCCATACTAGTACATATAATTACATTAATTTTCCCACGCAGGGGAGCGGACATTTCGTTTTACAAAGGGGCAATTGCCCTGCAGAAGTGAAAAAAAATCCTCAGATTTTTCCAAGGTATGACTTGTACAACTATGTACATCTTCATGTACATGGAGTTGCCACCTAGTCGAAATAGGTGGGCAACAGTGAGCATTAGCATTAACAATATTGTTTCCTTGAGAGGAAGGAAATTTATCAATGGCCTTTTCAGGTATATCATGTGGATAACCAACTATTGCAAAAAATCGAAAAATTGAAGAAAAATAAGATTGGCGAAGCTTCTCTTTTCATAAAATTTCAATTTTTCAAGTTGTTGTAAGCCTTTGGATCTGGATTTAAAGGACCAAAGTGCATTTCTTTCATGTTGTAAAAAGTTAATAACGCATTTCTTACCTCCACCTGGCAACTTCACAACGCGACTGCCCTGAGGGACCTACCCATGAGTATAACCTTCGAAGCCAAAATAATCCAGAAAGTTCCCTAACTTATACCGGAAATCAGAATAAGAACCTTAAAGATCGATCATCTAATTTCTTTTGGAGGGTGTTAATTCACCAAGACAAATTTTAGATAACCCTCCAGAAGCATTTCAATCAAGTCCTTTGTTCATCTGATTTGATTCTCCAACCAGTAGTTTGAGTTCTCCTATTCCTCCGAACAATCCACCTATAGTAAATCCTCAAATGGCTCACACCAATCCCCCAGTATGACCTAGGTTTTTCGGAAGCTGAACTAGGCCATCTCCTTTTGATTTTTCACTGATTCATGGTGTTCCTCATGACATGGCTGAGAAATACTTTGATAAACTTCCGAAGTTCAATGGTTCATCTGCAATTCGTGTTGAAGAACGCATTGAGTCAGTATGGAATTATATGGATGCATATGGGGTAGAAGTTGAAGACGTTTACATGGTAGCCCTTAAATCATCCTTAGAAGGAGATTCTCGGGGATGGTTTGATAAATTGCCTCCAGGGTTGGTAGATGGATATGATACCTTTACCAAGAAACTCATTGAAGATTGGTCATCCAAGCTAGACAATAGGTTCCATTTAAATCAAGTCTTTGAGGTTAAGAAGAAAGAGAATGAGACAATCCACGAATTCAACATAAGATTTGATAAACTTGTCTCTAATGTTCCTCAAGACTTAAGACCTACAAAACAAGCTATTGTTATCCTTTACCTAAATGCTTTTGAAGGATGGTTTGGTCTAAACTTGAAGGAAAAGAACCCTAATGACCTCAAAACTGCTCAAACCTAGGCAAAGAAAGCAGAAGCCAATATAGCCTCTATGGGAAAGAAGAATTTCTTTGATGCTTATGCTCCCTCTTCTTCCTGTAGTGATCCAAAACCCAGGAAAGCTAAGGAACCTTTAGTCGAAGAAAAACCAACTCTGGAAGTGATGTTTGAATTGATGAAAAGTCTCACATCGTTTACCAAAGACATAGCAAGGACTAGGGACAATGATCGATATAGAAATTCCTACGGCCCAAGACCTTATTGTAACAATTAAAGAGGGCCTATAGATGACAATAATAGACAAGCGCCTAGAAGAAATGAGCCCACAGAGGATACGAATGTGAACTTATGTCAGGAACTCGAAGAAGATCCCGAAGTGTTTGACCCTGAAGTTCAAGGCATGAATTTAGTTGAAGATTTCACGGATGATGAGTATTTTGGTAGAATCTATCTAGAAGAGGAAGATTGGGATGAAGAAGAAGACATGGTGTGCAACATAACTCAACCCACCACCCAAGTTTACGAACGTAGAAACCAAGATCAAGATATTACACCTTTCCTAGATAAGCACTTAAACTCAGAAGATGAAGAAGTAGAACATGATCTTTGCGACTATGACTTGGGGATTGATGTAAAGAAAGAACTACATACAGTCATGCAAAGTGTACCCCTAAATGAGTTAGTAAAGTTACCCACAGTCAAATATCAAGTTCAACATTTTTTTGATAATATTCCAGTAGCAAATATTCCCAAGATTGCTTATGAGTCTTGCCACATTTAGAGTGTTAGAGGTAGGGAGGTAGAAGGAGACCCTCCTATTCACATACATATTGCCATCTATGAGAGAGAGTGGAGGACATCCTGCATTCTATCTCACTTTGCATATTAACAACCTTTTGCTCCATAACTGCATGCTAGACTCAAGAGTTGCTATGAATGTTATGCCTCTGAGCATTATGAAGGAAATGGGATTAGACATTACTTGTCCATATGGAAATGTTTGCGGAATTGATTCAAAGGGAGTCCAAGCCTATGGGTTAATGAAGAACTTGAAAGATAATTTATTTGCTTGCCTTGATTTAAATACCGTGATGGATGTAGTGGTGATTGATCTCCCCCCTGTGTGTGGCATGTTGCTATCTAGGAATTGGGCTGCTGGATTAGGTGGATATTTAATTATCGATTTATCATATGTTTGCATACCTAATTCTGATGGGAATTTAATTAGAGTTTGTAGGGAACCTTTCATCGATTGATATCTTGAAACATATGAAGATGGATTGCAAAATACTTATGGTGAGGATACCTTGAGTGTTGAAAGAATAAACATGGTAAGAAATGACGAGGATTATCCACCTGTTTTCTTTAAGGGAGTAGGTAGTTATGATTCTAAAGACGAAAGTGATGTCAGGTTTAGACAAGAGCTTATCCATTAGGAACTGATAGGGGAAATCATGTGCAATAATTTTGAACATTTACCTGATGCCCCTAATCATTTATCCCAATTATCTATAGAAGCCCCTGAATCAACCTTGCGTAGTGAAGCTTCCACTACAAGAGATGGTGTGTCAAATCTTCTGGCAAGAAGAGCTTATCGCCCTATTTGAGAAATTAGGAAAGATCTGAGAGATAACTTAAGGCGGGAAATGACAGAGCTTACTAATCAAAATTGGGAAGAAGATGTTTTAATTAATGATGCCTTTGGTGAGGAATTTTCTCTGAACAACTTGTTTATTTCTCAAGCTAATAGTTCCTCACAAGTAGCTGAAAGTGAAAATCAAGCTGTAACTCCTTCTACTGGTACTCAAGATGAATTGATTAACCAACATGAGCCACCAGATCAAGGAGCAAACCTTAGTAACTTTTGCTACCCATCTACTTCACATTTCTCAAACTTCTTGTTGCCTCTAGAAAGATTTGTGGAAGAAAATAATGATACATCTCACATTCCTACTACACGATTGGCCTCCTTACAAGAAGTTGAAAGAGATATGTCTAAAGCCACTCGAAAATGAAAATTGCCAATGCCCCATGGAAAGGTTCTAGCAAACAGACTGATCATTCTAATACCATTTCCCCCCTTACTGATGACATTGATACAGTTTAGCATGACTTTTGGACTGTGGGGGAAACAGTTAAGCAAGTAGTATCAACACACCCAAAGGAGGTTAAGATTGAGTCAAATGAACCTAGAAGAGAAGTAAGAGAGATTTTGATTGGAAGAATTGCCATTCCAATAGACGAGGGGTTCTCCACATTTCAATGCTATACTTGAAAGAAGCAAGACAATGCCATTTCCCTGTACCGGAGGCAACACAAATGCCTCCATAATACCTACCTGTATCAAGTTGTCCCATCATCTATTAACCGACGTAGGTATACCTATGGTGATAAGGTCATTGTTGAGAATCACGCCTTTAATTATATCTCCAGACAATTAGAAAATCTTTGGATGGGACCATTTACAATAGAACGGTTTGGAGGTAACATGTATCATCTGTTTACTGAAGACGGTCGCAGATTCAAAATCCCTGTAAATCAAATTTATTTAAGTGACTATATCCTGGGCATGACTTAGCACATTATGTTGTTCACTATCTGTTAGAGTAGGTAGGATTGAATAAGCTCATTTTGAGCAGTAGTCTTTCTCTGTCTGATTGATGCATGTGTCATAAGTCTTATGAGTCTTCTAGTTACTGAGTTTGGTTTGTGGTTAGTTTATTTACTGTATTTGAATTGTTTAGAGTAGAATTTACTTTTCAACATTTTACTTTCAGTATTACTTCTATTAGTTTATTTGTTTGCATATATTTTTCCCATACATGTTGCTCTGGTATCTCTTGCTTCCATGTGCGCAGAAACAGGTAACACTTGGAGAGGAAGCGAAAAGCTGGAGTGCTAGATTATTTGTTGTTGATGGTGCTGCGGACCAGATATTTCTGAGGTTCTCAAGCACCCCCTTCATTAGAGCACTTGTCCCAGTTGGAGCCAGATGTTATCTCATATATATTGTAGTTGGGCTACCATGATGCAACATACAGATTGATCTCTTTATTTTTTCCGAGCTATTCATTCACATGGGGTTTTAACATGGATCATTATAGCCTCAGCCATTTCAGAGCCTTGCTTAGCAGTGTTTCCTTGCCAGGATTGAGATTCACTTGTCCATTGAGATGATTTCAGTGGCGACCTAGTTCATTTGAGCAGAGTAACAGAGCAGATATGGTACACATAGTTACAGAGGGGCTTATCAGATGGAGACAGGTATATATGGTGAGATCAGGTATATGTTTTCTTGGTTGTTTGTGCTCTGTGAAGTATATTAAATACCTAGGCTTGTCTTGTTAGGATGATCATGGTGATCTATGCTTATATATATACTGATGATTAAACTTGTGCTAAGATTGATCAAAGAGCTCAGAGTTGAAGACTGTTGCTCATGCCATGATTTACACAAATGATTAAACATTAGTTCTATGCTGGTTCGATGTGTCATTTGTCCCCATCCATCCAATTCATCTGTTATTTGAATTTTTACTCCATGGCTTAGATTGACTGAGACTTGTGAGATTGAAGATCTTTTCCCCATCTTGACCTCTATGCATGATAGACTCCATGTTGTTATGTGTCTTTGGCTATGAAGTATGTGGCTTGGCTAGTTTCGTTGGGTTCATTGGGTAGTTTTCCTTTAGTCCTCAAAACAAGTGCTGCACCAAATAGTGTTGCTAAACACTAAAGCATCGGAACGCATAAATGCTATATCTAAATGATGCAAAGTAAATGTTTAAAAGGTAGTCAGTGGCAAAGGGGTTGAGCACTCATTCTTTGTATAATGTAAGGCTCATCTACCCTCCACAAAGGTAGCAGGGAGAGGCAAACCCGTCTGGGATATGGACCGCTCGCTGGCAGCGGGGTTGGGCCTTAGTCATCTACTAGAGCCCAAAAGTCTTTCCAGGGCACCTGCTCTTGTAGGCTGGATACTAACTTATGTAAAAGTGAAAGTTATTGAAAAAGGTCAATGGTCAAAGGATGAGCACTCATGCATTGTATAATGTTCGACTCATTTGCCCCCACAGGACAACAGGGTAAGACTATACTGCAAAGGTTATGTCTTAGTCATATACTGGAGCCCAGGAGGCTTCCAGGGCATCGACCTTTGAAGGTTGACCTATATTGCAAAGTAATGTGAAGGAAAACTTGCTAGAGTCTGAAGGAAACAAGCCTAAGCACTTTATCCATTTGTGAGACACCACCATTCCCTGTTATTATCTGTCATGCATATGTCTTTTTGGTTGAGTGTATCGGTTATCATTCGGAGAGATAACTTAGTCAAAGTGAGTCAGAACTCATAAGTCATTCCCCTTTACCTTAAGTCTTGTTCTCCATCTTCACCCAACACTAGTAGATTGCTTAAAATTTGTAAGGATGGCATGCACAAGAGACTTCCGGAAGGTTCTTAGATCTTTTAAAGGCACAAGTATATCTTACTTATTATTATTATTTTTGTCACCATGATTCTGAATGACATGACTTAAGTTGGGTTTTGATATGCACCATTGGAACATTTCTTACTTTGGATACATGCAGGATCATACTAGTACCGTATCTCACCTACAGTTTGGGTACTTTGACCTGGTCAACCCAGTTGACCAAGTCAAACACGGTTCCCAAGGCAGTGACTCAAAAAACAACAGTGCTTATATTTACTCTAGACATGCTCATGATCAATACTACGGTTTCAGTTTTCAGAGTTTGGCCTTAGATTGCACATTCAGTGATTATTATCACTTTATTATTGGCTAAATTTTATTATTATAGCAGTGATTTTGGTTCTCCTAGAGAATTGCTGTGTTCTAGGGGGTATGAGTAGTCACTTATACCATTTTTCTATGTCTTCAGATCATCCAGGACAGTCAGTTTTCCCCAGTTCTCAGCTTGGATAGAGTTATGATGATTTTATTAAGTTTCAGAGGATGTACCAACCAAAAATGAACTAGGAAGTTGACTGAAAAAATCGATTTGGTTTGTTGGGTCAAGGAAATGGTAGGGAAGCTTCTCAGATGACATATTTTGGCTCCATGGACAGTTCCTCAGCATTTGGTCTGGGATTATTTTGTTTGGCTTAGCTAGTGAGGGCCTCCCCCAAGGGGCGTCCCTCACTTGGCCAATTGATGTATTTCAGTGTTATATCTTATGATATGAGGTTGTAATGGGGCCTAGGGTGAATTAAGCCCCTAGTGACCCCCTTTTTGATGTATTATCATGATTACATCTTATGTTATATTTTATTGACTTAGACAAGGTGTTATTTTGCAAAAGTGTGCCCCCCTTGATCTAGTCAATGTGATCCATGTGTTGATCCTTGTAAAGTTAATCTCCACCATTGATGATGTTATAATCTCAACCCTTGGATGCAAAAGTGAGTTAGAGTTATGTCTCTCAAAAGCTATATAAGACGAGCCAGCCCCCGACCCATTGTAAAGCATGAGCTCTGGCATTAGAATATTGAATAAAGAGATTTTTTTGGGATTCACTACTCGTCTCTTGCTAGATAGATGAATGTGACGATGATTGGCTCTACATTTATTTTGCATTGAGATAAATCCTACATAGTTTTTGTACGTTTTTCTTGTACCAATTAATCTGCAGTTGAAGGAGGTGATTCTGAGGGAGGCACATTGGTGGGGAGACTCACTCTGTTGCTGAAACTTGGTTTGATTTATCAGGGAGCAGTTATTTCTTTATGACTTTTTATCCTGTACTTGTTTTACTTCGTAGATCTCGTTTTATTTGTCGTGCTAGTTGTTTTTATTTTGCATGGCAGGTAGAAAGGGGCGTTAGGGACACTGAGCAAAACTTCAACTCATCAAATTCTTGCTTGGAACTCTCACTTGATCGAAAAGAAGGCATTCTTCTGTTGGACACAATGGCCACAGTAAGAGGGGGGGTGAATCAGTGTGAGAACAATTTAAACAATTTCAACTTTTATCAATCAATAAGAGTATATCAAGCATTATGTTCTCAATTACATAATCATATTCATCATGAGTCATAAGCACAAGAAACACATCAAGGAGAGACACAACAATATATGTAATGTAAGCTTTATTTATGGTAATGGAAGACTTCAATCTTTGCAATTACAATCATCACCAACTGATGAAAAGAGCACCAACTCTTATAACAGAACCCAACCTAGTTTTCTTAGCTCCAACTAAGAAAGGGTGAGGAGTCCAATCCTCAAGTTTGCAAGGCTCTGCTTGCCAATCAAGAGCCTGTTGTCCGCTGATTGCACACCTGCAGCAGAAATCAATTGAAAGTTGTCTCCTCACTTAGGAAAGTGGGAGAGGTGTGACCTTGGGGCCAAGAACAGAGCTAGGTACTGTCACCTACTCCTAGCTCCTCCATTTAGGCTAACTCCTAACGAAGCCAAGGGGGGTAGTCCCTACAAAAGGGTTTTCTAAGGCTCTTAAGTTGTTAAAGTGTATTTGAAGGTTGCAGATGCGGATGGGTGTTTTTTAGGAGTTATTATGATTAGAAGGTGTTTTACTTATTATGAATGTGACACAAGATCAAAAAGGCAATCCACGTTGCAAATGAGAGATTAAAAGATAAATTTAAATTCTAGACAGTAATTATGCATTTAGTGATAACAATTATATTAAGCCATAGACAATTGATCATATAATTATGCAAAACAAAACAAGGACCAGTGCCTTATGGAGTCGATGAAACTGAAATGCGCTGAAGAAATAAACACAAGTCTGGAATTTAAACCAATGAATGTTAGATTGTGTGAGTGTTCTTGGTAAGTTTTAAGGATTTTAATGGTGATCTTGCTTAAGGTGTCCGGAAATCCTAACCGGAAATACCTTCAGTGGCTTCGTTCGAAGACATGATAGATCTATCTGGAATCACAAGCTAGGTGTTCAATAACTTAACCAACTGTGTCCAGATTGGGTTGTCCGGCGCCCACACTTGGAATTTGCCCACTACCTGAGTATTTTATCGAGACAACGCCGGTGCGTTGGTTATGGGGTAAAAGTTTTAATTATGTTGTTATTGCGGTCTTAGCAAATCCATTCACCGTTCTGAGTACGAGCCCAACTCGAAAGTCGGCAGAGCATACTAGGTGAAGGAGATCAACGAAGTAAATTAATTGGAGGGAGTGTGAGTTGAAAATTTTTATTAAGTCAATTAATTAAACTCTCCGACAGAGAGTGCTCTTGACCTTGTCTTATGACAAAGGTTCAAGAGTCTTATCTAATCTAGATGCCTAATGTAAGGATATGCAAGACTAATGATGCTCTCCGATAGAGAGTACTCTTGACTTGTGTTTCTGCAAGTTCAAGAATCTTACTTATTGATTAACTAGATTAAACAATATGATGCACGAAAATAAAGTGAAGATGGTTTATTAAACTCTCCGACAGAGAGCACTCTTGATCCACCTTATGGTGAGATTTAAGAGATTTCTACTTTAAGCAGTTGATTTACTTACAAAAAATACACAATTGAGAGATGAAGTAATCAACTTATTCAATGAATCAAATATGTTAATCTAACAATTAGTATTCTAAGAGAAATGATGCAAGTATTATAAGCAAAAACACATCTAATCTAAGCACATAAGAAGATGAAAACACCACAAACCTCCCCAAATGGGGGAGGCTGAGAGTGGGGGCTTAAAAACCCCACTCAAACAAAATATAACTTTATTAAGATTTTACAACTTGCCTTTAAGAATTCAACCTTTGAAAGGACTTTTGAAGGAAAGTATGAAACATTATTATTGAACTTTATGTAAAAGGAGAGTGATTTACTTTTTATTAAAGACCCTTTCTTCAAACTTGCCAGAAGGGTAAAAGAAGAAGATAAAAGAGCAAAAAGGATGAGGCAAAGGAAGGCTGAAACAAATGAGAAAGGAGGGGAGAAAGGGAGGAAGACAAAAAGACAATTAAAAACAAGAGATGGGAAGAATAGGGCAGCGAACTAGATGACCAAAGAAATGCAAAAAATAGTGAAAACAGGGCAACGAAAGAAGAGGAAGATGGCTGTCATAAAAATGCAAAAAGAGGACAGTGAACTAATTAATCGAAGGACTGCAAAAAATGATGAAAATGGGGCAGCGAAAGAAGAGAAAGATGGCTGTCATAAAAATGCAAAAACAGGGCAGCGAAGAAAAAAGAGAAGAAAAGGCGCACAACAAGGTGGAAGGAGGCCAACAAACAATAAAAATGGGGCAGCGAACAGTAAGGAAGAGGACTGAAAAAACGGGGCAGCGAAAGAAGAAGAGGAAATAAGCCAAACAAGGCAAGGAAGAAGAGGCTAGCAAGCAAGAAATTGAGAAAATCAAGGAGCAAATAAGAGAACTAGAAGAGGGAAGTTCGTAGATCTAGGTAACCAAATGTGTTTTTTAAACTTTGTTGATGGAGGGAAGGAGAAGCTCTGATTGTTATGTCTCTTTCTTGGATTGGTTGGGAAGTGCTTAGAAAGACCTGCAAAATGAAGGAGTTAGATGGAAAAAGCCATTAGTTCATGAAGAAAAGTTTGATCTCAAACTTGTTCTTCACCCCTAATGATCCCTGCAAAACCCTTACAAACAATATCAAATCCGAACAAGATACTCATAAACTAGATTGTTAGCCCTTCTAGAGTATATAATGAAGAATGATTTAATAATTGAAAAGGCAAGGTAAGAGAGATATCACCAAAGACAATGTGAATCCACAACTCCAATAACTCATGCATGGACCTCCAAAGTCACAACTTTATTCCAACTTTAAACAAATATTACAATAATTTTGGCAAAGTGTTCATGCCCAAAATCTCCATGCTGTAGAGAGTGCCAAGCACCTCTATTTATACAAAAAACCAAGCCCCAGAGGCTTTTAATGAACCAGAGATCAAGTCGAAGTTAAGTGAGCTTGGATTGAGCTGAAGTGAATGCTGAACTGAGGCTGGACTGCCAACACACTACCAAACTCATCAATCCAAATCGGCAAGTCATCCAACCTCCTCACCAAACTCCACCCACGCGAGCCCCATCCTCTTATGCGATTGTACGGAATTAATAGAGTGGGTGTTAATGGTTGGATTAATTAAAGGTTCAAACATGAGTTATTTCCCACTCAATATAACCAAAGTATCAAATAAAACCATTCAACATGTGGGGATGGGTCCACACAACCCACTCGCACCCATAGGCTAGCGTGAGTCCCCTTTCACGTTTTGACGTCATCACCCTTTTGAAATAATTCACATGGTGTGCAATATGATTATGGTTTGTAACTTCAATTTAATTTTCAATTTAACTTGAAACGGGTCCACCCCACTCCCACATACACCATATCTCCACATAAGCGTGAACCATCTCCTCACCCTCACGTCACTTTCTTATGGAATGATTCAAACTTTGATTTTTAAACCAAAGTCTAATGCTATGTCACCTTGAAGAGGATCGTAACCCACATGGCCCACATGCCAATTCACCATTTACCATTAAAATATTCAAATTGACTTTGATTTTGACTTTTTAAATAATTTGACCAAGTGCCAAAATGTTCATTTTTTGCATTAAAATGCTACTTTGACGCTCTGTTAGCTGAATGATGATTTTCGGGATGCTTCGGCTGACTGAAACTTAGTGAAAGTGGACCCTAGGGTAATGATGCTGCTCCGGTCTTGAAAATGAGCCGAACCACGCCAAAAACGGACTCCGGATGACACTTTTATTACATTTTGAATTTTTCCAATTAAACCATTAAAAAATGGCTTAAAAAAAACCGGAAAGATTAAATTTTCTCGGAATCCAACGAAACTCTAGGGGGACCTAGTACATGTTCATACGACTCAATTGGAATGCCTAGCATGACAAAAAACACTGACACGAAGGCTCTAATAACCTCCCAAGGCCGAAACAACAAGACAACTACCCCAGCTTTGGAGGAGCGAGTGAAAAACTCAGAAATTATTGGTCATTTGTTCAACAGCCAATAATAACCAAGGGAAAAAACACTTTGGGCTAGTCGGCTTGATGCCCAAGTCCGGGAAGTCGAGCCTTTTATAAAAAATTAAATGGTAGGACATTTTTTACAATCTCCCCAAGGGGGTATGAACATGTATTTACCAAAAGTTCTGAATAGAGTCCCAAGAAAAGGCTGGCGGACTTTTGAATTTTGATCACGAACAAGTGTACTTGTTCAATGCTTTGGCAGCTCACCGAAAAATCCACTAAGTGCAAAATTAGTGGATAACAGAACTACTTCTGCCACTCAATCAACTGCTGCTCAATCAAGTCAAGGATCTGGTCAAACAACTAGCTCAAGTATCACATCATGCCAACACAATAAGAAATCTGCCCATACTCTGCTCATACTTCCTTAAACTCAAGTCTGAAGTTTTTGACCACTTCAAGGTTTTTAAAGCCTTGGTGGAGAACCAGTCTGGGAGGAAACTCAAGATCCTCAGATCTGATAATGGTGGTGAATATGTCAAGTTTGAGTTCATTAAATATTGTGAAGATGCAGGTATCCAGATGCAACATTCTATTCCTTACACACCTTAGTAGAATGGTGTTGCTGAGAGGAAGAATAGAAGTCTCAAGGACATCGTAACTTGTATGATGGAGTCTAAGACTTTGCCACCAAAGTCTTGGGCTGAAGCTATAAACTGTGCATCCTACATCCAGAATGGGGTGGCTCACAAGCAACTTGATGGAGTTACTCCTTTCGAAGCTTGGAGTGGACACAAGCATGATATGTCTCATTTCAAGATTTTTGGCTCAAGGGCATGGGCTAGAATTCCATTAGATAAAAGGAGGGCTTTGGAACCCCAAAGTCAATAGTGCCAATTTGTTGGGTATTTTGAAGACTCTAGAGGGTATAAGCTGATCAACATGAACAATAAAAAAGCCTTCATTGAAAGGAGTGTTCAGTTTGAAGAAGAGCCTATGGTAGCAGTAGAGATTGGAGTCCTCTTCACCTCCTCCACCTTTGGTTGTAAGTGGAGGAACTAATGAAATTTCTGATTCTGATATGTCTGATAATGATGGTTTAATTGTAGATCCAAATAGATCCATAAGGCCAAGGTGGGCAGTAAAGACCATTCAAGCAATTGGGGAACTAGCTGGAAATCCTAGTG
Source organism: Pseudotsuga menziesii (assembly GCA_001517045.1). NCBI lineage: Eukaryota > Viridiplantae > Streptophyta > Pinopsida > Pinales > Pinaceae > Pseudotsuga > Pseudotsuga menziesii. The sequence continues at coordinate 65,276 of LPNX010411961.1, read as the reverse complement.
ATTCTAGAAGGACTAGATCTCAATTCGAGAGTGTCCTTTCTGTCAAGGACCCTTTCTTTGCTGATAAGTGTTTTCTAATGATTGAATCTGACCCATAGACATATGAAGAATCATTTGAAGACCCAATATGGTAAACAACAATGAAGGAGGAATTTCATTCACTCCAAAAGAATGACACATGGGAACTAGTCATTCTCCCCCCAGGGAGAAAGCTAGTCAAGTGTACGTGGGTTTTCAAAAATAAATTTGCTGCTAATGGTTCTCCTCTGAAGTATAAGGAAAGGTTAGTGGCCAAGGGCTTCTCCCAAGTCCAAGGCATTGACTACAACGAGACCTTTGCAAAAGTTACAAAGATGGACACCATAAGACTAGTTTTGGCCATTGCAGCTTCCAAGCAATGGGAGGTACATCACATGGATGTGAAGAGTGCCTTTCTACATGATCTAAAAGAATAAATATATATGCAACAACCAGAAGGGTTTTTGAGTAATCCATCTCTTGTGTGCAGGTTGAGGAAATCATTGTATGGGCTAAAACAAGCTCCCAAAGCTTGGCATGCCAAGATTGATGGCTTTTCGCTATCACTGAACTATTGTAGATGCAAGTCTGATCCAAATATCTATTTGAAGCTGATTCATGCTTCTTTAATCATTATTGTATTGTATGTGGATGACCTTCTAATCACAGGAAGTTCCAAGAAAGAATTTACCTCTTTGAAGAGTGGAATGAACCATGCCTTCTCTATGACTGATTAGGGATTGTTAAGCCAATTTTTGGGGCTTGAAATTTCTCAATCAAATCTTGGAATCAAGGTACATTAGTCCAAGTATGCTTCAGATTTGCTAAAGAAGTTCAGAATGAAGGATTGCAACCCAAGCAAGACTCCTTCCCTTTTAAGAGTTAAGCTTGAAGAAACACAATCAACTCCATTGGAAAACAACAACCTGAATAGGCAACTAGCTGGTTGTCTTCTTTATTTGACTCATACTCGACTTGATATATCTTATGTAGTGAGTGTGGCTTCCAGACACATGGATCAGCCTCATGACATCCATTAGAGGGCAACAAAGAGAATCCTAAACTTTGTACAAGGAACAAAAAATCATGGGATTCACTATGTTGCACAATCTAGCCTAGAGTTAGTTGGTTTTACTGACTCTGATTGGGCAGGTGATAACACTGATAGAAAATCAACTTCTGGATATGTGTTTATGCTTGCAGATGGACCAATCAGTTGGTCAAGTGAGAAGCAAAGTGCAATTGCACTTTCATCTACAAAGGTAGAATACAGAGGAGCTATGAATGCAACTACTCAATGTTTGTGGTCGTAGGGAATACTTGGAGAGTTTGGGATCGAGTTAGAGATTTCTACAATCATCTATTATGACAACAAGAGTACCATTCAAATCTCAACTAATCTGGTACTGAGGCAGCAAACCAAACACATCGAGATCCTTATGCACTACATCAGAGGACTTGTGTATGATGGGGTCATTGCTCTGCCCTATTGCGCATCCTCTAAGCAAATTGCAGACATCTTCAACAAGGTGTTTTTTGAGAAGGCTTTCTGCAATCTCAAATCACTGCCGGGGATAGCTGATCGTGTGGTAAAGACTGATTGAAGACAAGATTTCTTACACTTTTGTTCATGTCCATGTTTAAGGGAGGATTTTCCCCTTTGTGGTTTTGCCTCTTTCCTTGGTTTGTATGGACAAGCAATATGTAAAGGGTGACTAAGCCTTGTTGCCAGGCTCTATATTTATGATATTTTCTGATATTGCACATAAAGTCAAGCTTAAGTGGGGGTGTTGGAATAATCAAAACCCATCCCAAAACTTAGGATAAAATAATTAATCTTTTTGATTAATTTCCTAGGTCCTACACTAGATAGTTTGCACCCAATTCCATTTCTGTGATCAAACTTGCCCGAACTGTCTCATTGAGCACTTTAGAAAGATTCTGGATAAGATTCTGACAACTCTGTAGTCTTCCCAGATTGGCAAGTGCGCAGTTTTGCTTTTTCCAGAGTTTCCAGCTTTTCTACAGTTTTAAGGCAAAAGCTAAAGCTAGTTTTAAGGTAGACTGCCTTGTTTTTTGCATTCTGACAACTCTGTAGTCTTCCCAGATTGGCAAGTGCGCAGTTTTTCTTTTTCCAGAGTTTCCAGCTTTTCTACAGTTTTAAGGCAAAAGCTAAAGCTAGTTTTAAGGTAGACTGCCTTGTTTTTGCACCAACGCACCTCCCTTCTTTTCCTCATCGAAAAGCATGATAAAGTCCACTTTCCATCACTTATGAGCTGTATCTACTCATTAAGCAAATTCGTGAGTATCTTGACTGATTTGGAAAGTGCTTTATGCACCGATGGGGGATTTTGACTAGTTTAGTAAGCCTTATTTTGTACTGATTCGAATAGCATCTTTGAGCTTTCGAATCCTTGGAGCATCTACATCATGAGCAGCCTATATCTATTTAATGATGGCTGATGTAAATTAATATTAACAACAGTTTGTGTTATTCAACATATTCAGTCTCCTTCTTAAGTGTTTCTTGCATATTTTCAAGTAATTTGGTGAGTTCAATTGATCTAAGCTTGGGCTTAATTTCCACATGACTTGGTCAAAGGAGGTGCACCACTGTATGTCTACATTCATTGTACTCCTCTTGTAACTTGTACTATAAAAGAGACTAAGGGCACTTCATTGTGATGGTTAAATAGTTTGATTTCCAACTACTGTTTTAGCTAGTTGCAGATGTAATTCTTCTTTCAGTGAATAGAAATTTGTAATTGTTTGCAGCAGATTTAGATCTAGCATTCCTCTATCTTCTGTTTGGTAGGTGATTAACCAGTTTCAAATTCCTTGCTTAGGGTTTTGATTCTTTAGGAGTGCAGATCTGGTTACTATATATTCAAAATGTAACAAGGAACAGTTGCGAATTGTCATGATAGAATCAGTATGGAGCTTCCAAGTGAATTCCATTTTTGGCTTCAACTGATTGCTGGATTGTTTTGATTGACATTATTCTACCAATCATTGTGAGGTTGATAACCTGACAAGGCAATTCTTTTGATAGACACATACATTCAACATACCTCCTTACCTCAGCCCTTATTAAGGATGAAATTTTCCAAACTATGTTTGGAACTACTTTCATCATTAATGCCCTGTATTCCAATTGTAGAAATAAAAGCAATATAGTGTAGCCTTCCAGGAGACTAGACTATGTATTAGGAAACAATGGACCACTTAGTTTTCTTGCAATTACAGATCAATGAAACATACTGGAGTATATCAGAAACTGCAGTGTCTGTTTCTCTGTGGAACTCATTGTGTGAATCAATAATAGACTTGGACCCATTGCCAATAGTGTAATTCTATTTTGAATTTGCTTTACCCAATAAAAGTTTGAGGCGACTTTGCTTTACAAAATTAATTAATTTCTTTCAAAAGCATGATATGTATGCGTACTTCTTCATATTTTATTTAGAAGTATAAACATCTAATGATATTTGTATCTTTTGTGATGGTTAGGTAATGATGCGAATTGAACAGGAGCAGAGGGTTGCTGAGGATGCACGCAGAATGGCAGAGCAGGATGCAGCTGCACAAAGACATGTTGCTGCCATGCTTCAGGTTTTCTTTATGAAGCTTGACATAATAGTTCTTTGCAAGGTCATTGCCTTTGGTACATAGTTGCAAATATGAATATGCTTGTGGACTTTATAATGGGTTACAAAGCTTAAAAATAGCTTAATTATCCTGGTCCTCATACTAAATGGGATTGAGAATATCTACGGAGAATTGAGACCTAGTTGTGAAGATTTTTCATGTAAACAGAAATAATCTTTGAGTAATCGTTGTCTTTGTCTAGTCAACCATTGTTCTGTTATTATTAACTTCATCTAAAAGAGAGAGCATGTATTTGTCTTCATTGGTAAAATAAATTCTGATTGTGATCCACCCCATAGTTGGGAAAAACTTAAGGGGCTAATATTCATAAATTCATTATTTTTTAACAAAATTTTCCTTAAAAATACCATAAAATTAAAAATTGTAAGTCGTCTTTCAATGTCACCCAAAATTTATGTATATAATGGTAAACAGTAAACAATTCACCCCAATTCGTCTTAATTATCAACAGATTATGATAAAAAAAATTGTACATTTACCCGTGAATTTTCTTATTTATGCTCTCAAATGAGACTTCTCTCTTAAACTTATCCCTTCTAAGAGTCAAGTAATTATTCCATTAATCTCTTTGGATATATAAGATCGTAATTTCTATGATTTTTTTTCTTTTAGAAAATACCACTTACTTGATACAGAAAATATATACATTCATAGCAAGGAAGATTTTCCTTAATGCAGTCAGCTCTGCAATAAGATCAGAATAAACATTAACAGATACATTCTTAGGATCAGAAGTGGCAGAAAACCCTTGTCTTTGGCTTGAACACTTCATCTAGAGCCACCTTTTAAAAAGAAGATACAGTATTGAGTCATTGACCATCCCTTCAAACACATGTATTTTTCTGGAAAAATGCTGCTTATATTAACATAAGAAAAAATGATATAAAGATAATATAAAAACAGACACAAGTCTACCTAAAGGACGAGACAACGGCTTGGATTAAACTGCACCTCAACCTCACAACCTTAATGTTTCTCTTAACTGTTAGTTTTTACAAGATTATAGCAGTATAACTTAATTGCAAATAAACAATAGGATCTCTAGATGAAAGACAAAGCACAAAAACAAAGAACACAAGAATTTATCCTGGGAAACCCAATTGGGAAAAACCCAGCAAACCTTCGTATAGAGATAATAGCTCCTGAGAACAGAGAGAAGAAGAAAGAGAGAGAAAATTTCTCTCTAAGATACAACCCTAGAAAACACTCTCCTTGACTGCAGTAGTGCACCTTTTTCTGCTGGAGCAACTTGGTGTGAGTGAATGAAATAATGAGGGGCGCCTCCTATTTATACTGATTTTCCAAGTGAAAAATTACTGGGGCCGACCTACCTTGGGGAAATAGAATTTTTTTTAATTTTTAGTCTTTTCATGTGTGTTCTTTCCGTAGGGTTTACATTGATTCTTTCTAGGGTTTACATGAGTAATTTCATTAGTATAATCTCCTGTAGGATGTACAAGGAAATACAATACAAGTACAATAAGAATAACTTCTAAGGTTGCACAAATTCCAACACTCCCTCTCAACAAGGAAGGTATTCTTCAGATATGGTCATCATCAACATCACGAACATTTGGGTCTCTTCTATACATCTCTTCTCTCTCAATCATCTCTATACATATTGAAGGTTGGCACCACTGTCTTTGTCCATCGAGAGGTGTCATAAAAAATCTGATCCACTTAGTCCGTCGGTAGATCTATCAACTATGCAACTCTACACAGTCCGTCGAAGAGTACAACAATCAACATCTCATCTTCTATGAGTCCGTCTCTACCTAAGAACCAGGACATGCTTCACACAGCCATCTACTATCAGTTCATGTCAAGTGTTGGCGGGGATTTTCCTACACCAAGTTGATAACCAGGGCTAGCGGGAATTCTCCAAAAACACCAAGTTAATAACAAGGACTTGTTATCACAAATCTTGTAGGTGCCCCGTGATATGATCCTATTCAGGATGGCAAAGGAAAGGCAACTAAAGTCGTGACCTACGATATCCAAGACTTTCGAAAGAGCTCGGATGTCACGCCAGTCAAGGATACCGACACTTTGGACCGAGTAAAGACTAAGCCCAGGGGGCGTCCCTAAGACCAAGAAACCTTAAAATTATCGATACAAAATAGATAGCTGAGGGAAACTTGGTTGAATCTCTTAGTTAACTAATTAATTATAGTTTGAAACAAAAACTAAGAGATTCAACGCATCCAGGTGAAAAGCCCTAAATTTGCTCTACGGTTAATGCAGGAAAATTGGGAGATAGGGAAAAAAGGTGAAATTAAGTAAAGCTAGACACTCGGATTGGTTGTTGGGTGCAAGATTAGGCGATTGGAGAAGAAACCAACACTACCCAGTTTGCGGTTTGCTGAAAAATACCACTTTCCCCAAGGGGGGCGGTTTTCTCTAGCAACATGCCAGTGCTTTGGATGGGTAAATGGAGTCTGATCAAGCCGGAAATTTAAATCCAGGGGTTTTACGTTAAATCAAAAGTGGGTTTTTAATTTCGTAGATTGTCGCAAGCTAGAACTCATAGATTTACAAAACGAGGGTTTTAATGATATGGAATGATGAGCAATGCATGTACAAAAAATAAAAGAAGAGAAACTCACCTATGAGACGTACCTAGAATCTGTAGATGGATTGAGAAATGATGAGGAATGTCGATCTCCTGTCAAAATAAACCTTCTCAGGCTAGATCTTGGTGTTGCTATGTCTCAGACAGTTACCCTTGCGCCCCCCTTCAACCTGCTAGATTTGAGGAACATCAACCGATCAAACAAACGAATGAGATCTGCAAAATACAGAAAGGAAAAGGGAACAAAAAGTCATAAAGACAAAAATACTCCCTGAACCAAACACCCCAAAGCCGAGACAAAGGTGAGTTGCCCCACAAAATTGCCCTCTCTCTCCTAGCGTGCCTCCTTCTTCTGCAAATGAAATTGGTAAAGAAAAATGCAAGATCTATCCCGAATGAATCTCAGTATGGAAGAATAGCAATGCCAATCATCAAATCAGAACATCCACAAGATACACAAATAAATAATCCCAAGCAAAAAATCTCTTTATTGATATTTCGGTGCCAAAGCTCATGAATTACAATGGGGGGTCACCTCTCTTAAATAGTTTGAGAGAGACATAAACCCTAACTCACTTTATCATCCAACGGTTGAGATTAAAAGGTCATCAACGGTGGAGATCAACAATACAAAACTTATCACATGGATCAAGTGACTGAGTCAACCAAAGGGGATGCACTTTGCTCAAGGACGCCTATCTTAAGTCAAACTCAAAATATAACATAAAGTGTGATACATCAATATACCAAGGGGGGTCACTTAGGGGCTTAATTCACCCTAGGCCCCTTTACAACTTCAAATCATAAGATACAATCATGAAATATATCAATAGCCAATTAGAGGGGGCGCCCCTTGGGGGGTTTTTCCTCATTGGCTGAGCCATAACTAAATAATCCTGACATCTGCTGACTGAAAGTTGTTGAAGGACTGTCCGATATGCTGAGAAACATCATCTGTCAAAGTTCCAAACAATTTCCTTTACCCAGGAGGCCAAATCGATTTTTTTAGTGAATTTCTAGTTCATTTTCTGCTGGTACAATCCCTGGAAACTGATAAATCCATCATAACTCACTCCAGGATGAAAACTGGGGCAAACTGATTGCTCTGGATGATTTGGAGACATAGAAGAATGTTATAAGTGACTACTCATACCCACTAGAACACTGCTATGCTCTAGGAGAACCAAACATACTGCCATCTGGAATAAAAATAGGTCATTTGGCCAATAATTAAGTGATAATAATCAATTTTCTGGACAACCAGGGCCAAACTCTAAAAACTGAAACTTTAGTATTGGTCTTGGGCATGTTTTGAACAAATCTAGACCATGTTGTATTTTTGAGTCACTGCCTTGGGAAATGTGATTGACTTGATCAACTGGTTTGACCAGGTCAAAATACCCAAAATCAAGGTGAGATACTGTACTAGTATGATCCTGTAACATTCCTTGGTAAGCCATGCTCCAATGGTGTATATCAGAACCCAATTTGAGTTAGTTATTCATAATCATAGTGACCAATAATAATAATAATAAAATATACCTTTGCTTCTGAAAAATATCAGAGTCTTCTGGAAATCTGCTTGCTCATGCCATACTTACAAAGTGTAGCCAATGAGCTGTAGATGGGTGATGATGGAAGAACCAGGCTAAGGCAAAGGGGAAATGACCTTGACTGACTTTGACTTAGTGATCTATCTTATTGACAACTAATAAAATCTACCAAGGTGACATATGCCTGACAGATAGCAATAGGGAATGGAGGTGTCTCACAGATGGGTGAAGTACTTAGGTATGCTTCCCTTAGACTCTAGCAAGTTTTTTCCTTTGCAACCTTTTTGCAAATATAAGTCAACCTTCAAAGGCAGGTGCCCTGGAAGCGTTCTGGGCTCCAGTACTGACAAAGACACGGTCTTTCTAGACTAGTCTCAACCTGTGGTCCTATGGGGACCACTGAGCCGAACACTATACAAGGAGTGAGTGCTCATCCTTTGACTATTAACCCTTCAATAACTTTCACAATTTTTATAAGATAGTAGGAAGCCTACAAGAGCAGGTGCCCTGGAAATCCTTCTGGGCTCGAGTAAATGACTAAGGCTACTTGCTGCCCGTGAGCAGTCCATAGCCTCGATGGGTTCACCTCTCCCTGGTGCCCTTGTAAAGGGAAAACTGAGCCTTACATTATACAAGGAATGGGTGCTTAGTCTCTTGGCCATTGACTACCTTTTTCAATATACTTTTGGATCCTTTAGATATAGCTTTTATGCGTTCCAATGCTTTAGTGTTTAGAAACATTGTTATGGTGGAGCACTTGTTTTGAGGACTCAAGGATGACAACCCTGTGCACCTAGCCACACTGGCCAAGAAACATACTTCATGGCCCGAGACACATAACAACATGGAGTCTGTCATACACAGTGGTCAAAATGGGGAAAGGGTCTTCAATCTCAGCAGTCTCTATCAGTCATAGTCACAGGGTAGAAACAGAAGTGGATGAACTGGATGGACGGGAAGAAATGTAATGGAACCAACCTAGCACTTAGGGTTACATTTTGTTTGAGCATGGCATGGGCAACAATCTTCACATTGGATTCCTTGACCAATCATAACACAGGTTAGAGCAATACAAAACATATATCATAGGTCACCATGATCATCCTAACATGACAAGTACAGGCATCTGAGATACATCACAGAGCAACAACTAAACCAAGGAAATATACCTGATCTGACCATGTATACCTGTCTCCAACTAATAAGCCCCTGACTGTGTGTACCAACTCCTGATCTACTGAAATGAACTAGATCATCACCAAAATCATCTCAATGGACTTTTGAGTCTCAGTCCTGGAGAGGAAAATATCAAGAACAAGGCTTTGAAGTGGAATGAAGCTGTAGAGATCCATGCTGGTACCCCATGTAAAAGTAGCCTGGAATACAAAAAGAGACAAGTCTGTATGCTGCATCATGGAAGCCTAGCTGAAAATGTAATATGTGATAACGGGACCAATAGAGGTCACCGAAGTACACAACCATCTCCTACCAGTTCATCTCAAGAGCTGGTGGGAATTCTCCAAAGAACATCATATTGAGAATCAGAACGTATAGTGGTCATCAGTGCACACATCCGTCTATGTCCTACTCGTCTCAAGATGCCGATGGGATTTCTCCTATACCAAGCTGAGAACCAGGACGAGCATAGGCCACCAATGTACACAACCATCTACTACCAGTTCATCTCAAGAGATGGTGGGAATTCTCCAAAGAACACCAGATTGAGAATCATAACATATAGTGGTCATTAGTGTACACGGTCATCTGGTACCTGCCCATCCCACAATGCCAATTGGATTTCTTCCATACCAGACTGAGATTCAAAACAAGTAGAGGAACCAGTGTGAAAGCATCATAGATATCAGTCTTGACTTTCCCTCTCCACGAGGGATGCATTTTCTTCTACTCCAAGTCTTCTGCGAAAGTATTCAAACTTTGTCTTGAGAAGAGGCTTGGTAAGAATATCTGCAGTCTGGTCATTTGTCTTAACATATTGTAACTTGACCGTACCTTTCTGTGCCATATCACGAATGTAGTGATATCAAATCTCTATAAGCTTCGTCTTATCGTGAAATACGAGATTCACTGACATCTGTATACAACACTGGTTGTCACAGAGAATCACAGTTGGTCCTGGAATCTGACCAAATATTCGAGCAAGGAGTTTTCGAAGCCATACTACTTCTCGAGCTGCTGTACTGGCAGCCATATACTCGGCCTCTGCGGTGCTAAGTATTACTGAGGTCTGCTTCCTGCTACACCAGGAAATCACTGCAGAGCCCAAGTACCCTTCCTATCTGCAACACACTCGACCCAATCTGAGTCAAAAAATTCTTGCAATATCATATCATATCCTGAAGTATATCTTATACCATATCCCACAGTGCCATGCAAGTATCTGAGAACATGTTTTGTAGAAACCTAGTGAATCTGTCTTAGATCACTCATAAACTGCCTGAGAGTATTCACAGCGAAACATATATCCGGTCTAGTGTTTTTTAGATACATCAGATGTCCAATCAAATGGGTGATACATGGTAGGATCAATCAAATCAGATTTTGAAATAGACTCCTTCAGTTTCTTGAAATTTGCATCCATCGGGGTAGCCATGGACTTGCAGTCCAACATCCCAAATCTCTTCAAAATATCAATGGTTATTTTCCTTGACTTAGAAAAATTTCCTTCTGCCTCTGCCATATTTCTAATCCCAAGAAGTAATGCATCAATCTGAGCTCCTTCAATTCAGACTCAGAGGCAAGCTTCTTCTTACACCATCCAATTAGTTTCTCATTTCTTGTGAGAAACAAGTCGTCCACATATAGGACCAAAATTGGGGGTTCATCATCCATAATCTTGTATTAAAGATTAGGATCTGCATCACTCTTGGTGAATCCCAAGTTTACCAGGTATTCGTTTATCCGTCCATACCAAGCACGAGGTGCCTGCTTGATCCATATAATGTCTTTCTCAGTTTATATACATGAGAATTTTTCTCGTGGACAATAAACCCTTCTGGTTGTTCATTGTAAACTTCTTCTTGGATAATACCATTGAGGAAGGCGGTCTTTACATCCATGTGATGCAACTTCCCTCCCATAGCTGAAGCAATAACAATGATGGTTCTGATGGAATTATATCGAGCCACAGGAGCAAATGTTTCATCATAGTCAATTCCCTCTTTCTAAGCGAATCCTCTGGCAACAAATTTGGCCTTGTGTTTTTCCACGCTACAATCTACTCCATGTTTAATCTTGAAAAGCCATTTGGAGGTCACTACTGACTTCCCCTTCAGATCTCGGTAGAACCTTCCATACGTCATTCTTCATGATGGATTGTGTTGCCACCTAATTCGCACCTCGGGTAATGTGGCAGAAATCTTCAAGCCACTGGGTGCGACCTTGGGGGCAAGCTCGAGCCAAGTGCTGTCACCTGATACTCAGCTCCTCTGTCTAGGCCAACTCCTAGCGAAGCCAAGGGGGTAGACCCTAATAAAATTAGTCTAAGGTTGTATCTAACTATGAAAGCATGAAACACAAGTTTTCTAGAAGTTTTTAAAAGGAATGAATTTAGAGATTACCAATTACTAGAAGTAAGATTTACTTCAGCAACCCTTGGTTCAAATAGATACACAATATTCAAGACACATTGTGGAATTAACTTATGCAAAACACAACAAAATAGATCAGTGCCATAATGAAAAGATTGCTTTACAAATGTGGGTTGCTAGTGTAGTCTTAGTGAAAGTATTGCAGTGTCTTGGTTGGTAAATTTTAGATTATGAATGAATAATTAAGGGAGTGGGTAAATTCTTGGTTGGTTTTATTAATGTGGTAATTATCTGGATTATTAGCAAGGAGGGGGATTCCCGATATACCACGAAGGTACAAAGAATATGTCCAGACTCACAAAATGTGGTAGCACACAAGGAAATGTGGGCTGAATGGAGTCACCAGGGTATGTTCAACACTACACCAACAAGGATGTAGCCTAATAGGCCCCCTCGATCGCTTTTCAGTAGTTCCCGCTTTCTCTGTACAGTTTCCCCTCACGAACAACGCTGAATTTCCGTTGTTTGGGAGATTGATTAAAAGTGAAACTAATTACTAGTCACCTAAATCCCTTTCTAATACAACCAACTGATCAGAGGAAACTGCAGTGGAAGTAGAGCATATGAGGATGAAGGCCTTGTTGATTTTAAATATTTTTGAACAAAGTTTTCTGATTAAATATGTAAATCCCAAGAACCTCTTTCCAGGTTCAATACTCGGGCAAGCCCTTGTCCATGAACTGTACACGGGAGAGCAAGGGGGTTTATTTTAATGATGCAAAAAACAGAAAGAAAAATTTTCTAATTGAATTCTACCACGAATCTCTTTCCCCTTTTTCAGGATACTCAGGAGAGCGTGGGGTAAGTATTTCTTTCGCTTTAATTATCAAAATAAAGCATAAACGTGAAAAAATGAAAGAACTAGCTAACAAACACAAAATCACGAAAAAAAAGTGCACCGACGTGGATCCCCCCAAGCGGGATGAGGAGTGGGATTTGATGAACCTACTTGAAACCTTATTTACTCTTTTACAATGATTGGAGAAATGCACTTTGGTCCACCAAATCGGGATCCAAAGGCTTACAATAACAATAAAAAAAATGATTTTTGATGAAAGGGGAACTCCGTTGAGCTCTTAATGGTTCATTTTCTTGCAAAACGACTAGAGTTTCCTTCTCCTTTTTTTTATACCTGCCAAAAATTAGCAAGCTATTAAATACAAAAAGATGCTCAAAGACACTTTAAGAGTGTCTTTGAAGAATCTCTGAAAAAATCTAAAAATATTCTAAGTCAAACTGCTTTAAAGGAGTAACAAAATAACACAAAAGGACAAGTCCTTTTGTGGATCTTGGCTCAGTTTTAGGGCAGCCAATAGAAAGCACTCTTATCTTGCAAAATTTAACTTTTTAAATACCATAAAATGAAACTTTCATCCTAGCCTAACAAGAAGGTAGCTAAGAACAAAGGATTTGTATATTAGATCTAGCTTGCAAATGATAATTCTTTGTAAAACAACTACCATTTATTTATGTTGCAAAAGAAACTAGATCTAATTATGATTTTAACTTTGAAATGATAGATCCAATTCAATTTGCAAATTAAAACAGTGACCAAAGAAAAGAAGGTACGAAGAGAAAGAGAAGAGCATCGTGGATCTTTGAGCAAAGAAGACTTTGAAGGTTTTAGACGTGTGGGACACCGAGGGTTTGATCTTCCGTAAGAGATCTGAAAGAACAGGAGCAAGCAAGCTCTTTGCTTCTTCAAATCGAGTAACCTGCAACTAGCAACATACTTGCACACAACCCATTAAAGCTAGAAATGGAATAAGACTGAAATAAAGAAAAATATGAGCATAAACAAATGATACATATAAATCTTGAATCTCTATCTTACTGCAAATGAAAGATTAACTAAATCAAACAAGTTTTAGTAATCCTTCCTACAAAATTGACACCGATCCTACCAGTAGGCTAGATTTTCATAAAGCAAGTGCACAAAGACCAACTACAAGTTACCTCATAAAATCAAGATCATACATCCACTCAATTGATAGCATCACACAACATGGACCTCTAAAGCCTCTTTATTTCTCAATAACAAAAGGATAGTACAACAATTACAATTCTCCAGCTTCTGCTCAGTAAACTCTGACTAGTTTGAATGAGGAGAGCAAAGCTTTATTTATAGCAAAAGAAGTCCCTGGGGGGGCACCACCAACACTGAAGATCAAGTTCAGTTGATAAGAGTGATTCAAGGGATGCACTGAAGTTCACCTGAGTTGAAGTTAAGAGAAATAAGAAGCGGTAGGCGCCACCTCTTGAGAGATGCGCCTACCTCATCCAATTTCAAAACGCATCCAATAATGGTATGCCACTTTTACAAAGCGTAGGTATGAAGATAAGGGGGCGCAAGCTTGAGGTAGGTGAAGCTTGCCACCTCTTCAAATCATTCCAATCAACTTGATTTATATGCCAATCCTCCATGCTTCACTCTCCAATCAAATCAACTCACATGCTAATCAACTTGTACAAATCCAATGACGTGAGCAAGGATACAATTTTGGGTTTTAAACCATATGGTATAACAACTTAATACATAACCAAATTTTATTTGGGAAATACATATTAGTTGGGGGGCACTCCTAAATGCTAGCGCAACACTCACTTGGTTGGTGTGAAACCCATGTAGGTTGATGTCACCTTCATTTCAAAAACATTCGTTACCTTATTTCATAACCAAACTTTGAATGCTTTTGAGTGGATGGGGGTCGTATGACATGGGGGCCCACATGCCATGTCATTTCCACCCCTTAAACAAGCCAATTTTGACTTTTAAAATTTTTGACCTTAGTGCCAAAATGAAGCACTTTAACATTAAAATGCCAATTCGATTCTCCTTTAGCTGAATAATGCCTTTCAGGATGTTTTAGCCGCCTGAAACATAGGAAAAGTGGCCTCTACGGTAAAGAGGTTGCTCCGAGTGTGAAAACGAGCATCCTCGCGCCAAAAACGGACTCCAGACCCATCAATTATTACATTTTGAAGTTTTTTAATTAAACCATTAAAAATGGCTTAAAAACGAAAAAACATATTTTTCTCAGAATCGGATGAAACTCTATGGGGACCTAGTACATGTCCATACTACTCAATGTTGATGCCTAACACGTTCATATACATTGACACGTGAACTTTAATAACCTCCTAAGGCCTACTCGCCAAGACAACCATTCCAACTTTGGAAGAGCGGTGAAAAACTCGAAAACTATACATCACTTATTCAACATTGCATAATTGACAATGGAAAAAACCTAAGTTGTAGGAAACTCGAGCCTGGCACTCGTTTCACCCTCGAAAAATCGGAAACACGTATGGTACTTCACGGAAACTTGTTTTCGTCTGTAAGAAATGCGTTTCCAGTACGAGAAACTCGTTTGTACAGACGAAAATGCGTTTCCATCACGTTTCCTCTCATGTACGAGGCGTTTCCCATCAAATAAAAGCCTGTCTCTTAAAAAACTGGCCAGTAAAGTCTCTTTCTGCCCACAAATTTAAGTAATTAACAATTAATACATAAAATTTAAAATAAAATTTAATTCTAGATGTTTCTAATTAGATTGAAGAAAGTTATAAAGGAGAACATCACTTCATTCTCTCCTCACACAAGCGACTTGAGCACTCAAGGCCCAAAATATAGTAGTGGGCCTTGTGCAGATCGAGATGTCGAGCTAGAATTTACTGACTTAGGTCTCTCTCTTGCTACACTAGGTATTGAGGAACCTAGAAGTGGAATTGGAAAATTGGAAATACTTCTTCCACTTTACATTTTGTTGTTGAGCGTGTTTCTTGTTCTATTTTTAAGGAAGACTATGAAGATGAGGATGACAATTAGTCTGAGCTCATGTTTTCCTTTTATTTCTATGTTAGTATGTTCATTGTTCAGAGTTTGATACATTATGCTTGTAGCCTCATACATAAAGACTAATTTTGGATATATATTGTATAGCTTTGTTTACAAAGGTTGTTTTTTTATATTACTGCTTGAATGAATGAAATGATATAGACTTGGGTCCATGAGTAAAATGTAATGTTATATATATGATTTAAATTTTATATGTAGCATTTATCATTTATCATTGTCAACGTTGATTGCAGCTAAATGTAATTAATAATTTATGGCTTATATATATATATATATATATATATATCGCATTTCCCCGTTTCCAAAATTTGGGGGGGTTGCATTTCCCCGTTTCCCTGTTTCGTGCAACTTAGGAAAAAACACCTTGGAATGATCGGATTGACGTTTAAGTCTTAAGAAGCCAATTCCTTTACAAAAAAAAAGGTCATGCTAGTACATTTATTACAACTTCATCGAAGGGGTATGAACATGCGGTAAAAAAATAAAAGGCCATGAAGGCCCGAATGGACTTCTGAACTCTGAGTTTGAACAAGTATTTTGTTAATCTTTGGCGGCTCATTGAAAGTCCAACTAGATGCAACCTAGTCGGTAACATTTGACTCCAACTGTGCTACGTGTGATGGATCTGAACCTCGTGGAAATCGATCATACGAGAAACCTAGAATCTTTGGTTCCTGCACAAAACTAGGATAAATCAGTCACATGTATATAGATAACCAAATGAAACAAATGAGCTGCAATATAAGATACAAAAATGAAACTTTTATACAACTAATATACACAACATAATGTACAAAGTTATATACAGAAAAATAAACTAAGCTAAGAAATAAAATGCGAAGAAAGGTTTAGAGAGCCATGATACAAAGATGCCCCCATGAGCATCGGATATTTTCACTGAAAAACAGTTTCAGAATCTATCTGTTGACTGGCAAAGTCTGCTTTTCCCCGTCCATGTCACTGAGATAAAAAGAGTTGTCACCAGCCACATCATGAATGATGTAAGGGCCCATCCATAAAACTCTCAAATTTTCCATGCTTGCCTGGGTTTTATCTCCGTTTGTCCCAAAGTAACACTACATCTCCTTTCTGAAAAACCCTTGGTTTGGATGATTTGTCAAAATTTCTTTTAACCTTATCCTGATTTTTGATACTTTGATTAACAACCATTCTTCTAACCTCATCTAACTCTATCAGTTCATTTATTCTACTCTGAAAGTCATCCTGTTCTGAACCTGAACCTTGCAGAGTTTGATACACTGGTAACTGAAGATGAATAGGCAAAGTCATATTCATGCCATAAACGAACTCGAAAGGAGATTTTCCTGTTGCACTTTTCTTCGTAATTCTATCTGCCCAAAGTGCAAACTTGATTTTACTATCCCATGCCTTCTTGTTGTCACCAACAGTCTTTTTCACGATGGTCATCAGGCTTTTATGGCTCGACTCAGCAAGACCATTTCCTCGGGGATAGTAGTTTGAGGAATGAGATAGGATAATGCCACATTTAAAGCAAAATGAAGACATTGCTGCTGAACTGAAGGATTTGGCATAATGATTTGTGGTTATCTTAGCAGGCACCCCAAATCTAGTGATGATTCTGCCTTCAAGGAAGTCCATAACCACTTTATCGGTTGCTGCTTTAGGAGGTATGGCCCCTAGTGGTTTGATGTCATCCTCCATCTACACACTCGATTGCATTGGAAAGACATCTGATAAACCATGTCTTAATTTTATAAGTTTTAATGTGGAGAGGGTCCACCCCAATCCCACTCACCTTCACATGCTTTAGCGTGAGTGCTCCCATGCTGACATCACCTCTCTTTTTATTAATTCACAGCCACTTCAAAATTTTAACCAAAGTTAAAGTCCACTCCATGCTAAAGAGGGCCGAATGGCATGAGGGGCCCACTTCCATGACATCCCCACTTTTAAAAGATTATTTTTTTGACTTTTTTGAATTTTTGACTTTAGTGCATTTTCTCAGAATTTAGCATTTAAATGCCATTCTGGTGCTTTGTTAGTCAAATAACGCCTTCCGAGATGTTTTAGCTGCCCGAAACATAGTGAAAGTGGCCACTAGGGTAAAGAGATATTGCCCTAAGCTTGAAAATGAGCCCAACCACGCCAAAAATGGACTCGGGATCATACTTTTTTTTTACATTTTGAATTTTTCCATTTAAACCATTAAAAATGGCTTAAAAAACGGGAAAAAATATTTTTTCTTGGAATCAAACGAAACTCTAGGGGGACCTAGTACATGTCCATACGACTCAAAAACAATGGCTAACACGCTTATATACGTCGACACATGAACTTTAATAACCTCCCGAGGCCTAACCAACAAGATGAAAATTCCAGCTTTGGAGGAGCAGTGAAAAACTCGAAAATTATACATCGCTTATTCGGCATTGCATAGATGGCAAGGGAAAAAACACCTTGGAATAGTCGGATTGATAGCCTAGTCCTAGGAAGCCAAGTCCTTTACAAAAAGTTTGTCGTGTTTGAGCATTTATTACAATGCCCCCAAGGGGTATGCACATGCATTTTATTAAAAAAGAGGCCCAAAAAAAGGCCTTGATGAACCGTGGAACCTTCTGAGCACTGATAACGAACCACTGGATTGTTCATGACTTCAACGGCTCACTGGAAATCCAGTAAGTGCAAAATTAGTGGATAACACACACGAATCAATATCGATGCCTAGCATAGTCATATACATTGACACGTGAACTTTAATAACCTCCGAAGGCCTACCTGCCAAGACGACCATTCCAGCTTTGGAGGAGCAGTGAAAAACTCAAAAATTATACATCGCTTATTCAACATTGCATAATTGACAAGGGAAAAATCACCTTGGAATGATCGAATTGTCGATGCCTAGCATAGTCATATACATTGACACGTGAACTTTAATAACCTCCGAAGGCCTACCTGCCAAGACGACCATTCCAGCTTTGGAGGAGCAGTGAAAAACTCAAAAATTATACATCGCTTATTCAACATTGCATAATTGACAAGGGAAAAATCACCTTGGAATGATCGAATTGACGTTTAAGTCTTAAGAAGCCAAGTCTTTTACAAAAAAAGGTCATGCTAGTACATTTATTACAACTTTCCTGAAGGGGTATGAACGTGCGGTACAAAAATAAAAGGCCAAAAAGGCCTGAATGGACTTCTGAGCTCCGAGTTTGAACAAGTAATTTGTTCATCTTTGGCAGCTCACTGAAAGTCCAACTAGATGCAACCTAGTCAGTAACATCTGGCTCCAACTATGGGACGTGTGATTGATCTGAACCTCATGGAAATCTATCATACGAGAAACCTAGAATCTCTGGTTCCTGCACAAAACTAGGATAAATTAGTCACATGTATATAGATAACCAAATGAAACAAATGAGCTGCAATATATGATACATAAATGAAACTTTTATACAACTAATATAGACAACATAATGTACAAAGTAATATACAGACAAATAAACTAAACTAAGAAATAAAATGCGAAGGGAGGTTTAGAGAGCCATAATACAAAGATGCCCCCATGGGCATCATATATTTTCACTGAAAAACAGTTTCAGAATCTATCTGTTGACTAGCAGAGTCTGCTTTTCCCCATCCATGTCACTGAGATAAAAAGAGTTGTCACCAGCCACATCATGAATGATGTAGGGCCCATCCATAAACTGTCAAATTTTTTGTGCTTTCCTAACTTTTCTCTCCGTTTGTCCCAAAGTAACACTACATCTCCTTTCTGAAAAACCCTTGGTTTGGATGATTTGTCAAAATTTCTTTTAACCTTATCCTGATTTTTGATACTTTGATTAACAACCCTTCTTTTGACCTCATCTAACTCTATTAGTTCATTTATTCTACTATGAAAGTCATCCTGATCTAAACCTAAACCTTGCAAAGTCTGATACACTAGTAACTGAAGATGAATAGGAAAAGTCACATTCATGCCATAAACCAACTCGAAAGGAGATTTTCCCTTTGCACTTTTCTTAATAATTCTGTCTGCCCAAAGTGCAAACTTGATTTTACTATCCCATGCCTTCTTGTTGTCACCAACAATCTTTTTCACGATGGTCATTAGGTTTTTATTGCTTGACTCAGCATGACTATTCCCTGGGGATAGTAGTTTGAAGAATGAAATAGGATAATGCCATATTTAAAGCAAAACGAAGACATTGCTACTGAACTGAAGGCTTTGGCATAATGATCTATGGTTATCTTAGCAGGCACCCCAAATCTAGTGATGATTCTGCTTTCAAGGAAGTCCATAATCACTTTCTTGGTTGCTGCTTTAGGAGGTATGGCCTCTACCCACTTGGTAAAATAATTTGTTGTTGTTAAAATCCAAGTATAACCATTACTTGAATTGTCTTTAAATTTTCCAATGAAATCAACCCCATTGCTAAAAAGGGGCTTGGTCTACTACTGGCTTTAGATGTAATACAACAAGTTTTTGTTTTCCTGTGAAAAGATGACATTTTTGGCAACTCCTAACAAACTTGTTCACATCAGTAAATAAAGTGGGCCAATAGTATTTATCTCTAAGGATCTTGTGAGCTGTAGTTTTAGCTGCAAAGTGGCCACCACAAAATCCTGAATGAAACTCCTCCTGGAGTCTTCGAGACTCCTCTTCATCCACACACCTAAGTATGAGACCATCAGGGTTTTTCCAACCCAATCCTTCTTGTGTGAGGCAGTACTTGGTGGCTTGCAATCTTAATGACCTTCTCTTGTGGCCAACTAGATGATCCAAACATGTCAGGTTGAGGAGGTAGAGTATAATGTCTGAATACCACTGTTGTTGTTGAAGATGCTGAATTCCTGTTGAAATGGCTAATGCTGATGAACTATTCTGGCAAACCATACCTAAGGCTTGTTCATTTCCCTCTGTTATCATCTTGGAAAGTCCCTGTCCTTTGATTAAGTTAGTGGACTTAATTTCCAAGTCATATTCCTGGATCTTTGATACCCACTTTCCCCTTATGCCAAGGCAATTTTGTTGAGACAAGATATCCTTCACTGTTGAATGAGGGACATAGCCAACCACTTTGAAGTAACCTATATAAGCTCTGAAGTGTTTTAAAGATTTGACAAGGGCATAGGCTTGTTTTTCCATAGTAGTGTACTTGAGTTAAGAATTTTGTAAGGATCTACTCATGAATGCAATAGGATGTTCCTAACCCTCTTTGTTATTTTGCAACAAAACTTCGACAATTGTGTCCTCTGATGCAAATGAAAAAATATGGAAATATTTGGAGTAATCAGGACTTATCAAAACGAGAGACCTAGAGATACAATCTTTTTTGGATGCAACAACTTCTTTTCCTTCTTTATCCCATTCAAACTTAGTATCTTTTTAAAGCAATTTCTGCATAGGTTTCATTGGCTCGGCTAAGTTTGGTATAAATCTTCTTATGAAGGTTATTTGGCCATTAAAAGATTGTAGGGCTTTCTTGTTTGTAGGAAAAAGGACTCTTTTTATGGCCTCCACCCTCTCTGGGTCAATTTTGACCCCATCTTTGGAAATGATGTGTCCCAACAGTTTACCTTCATTAACTCCTAGTACTGACTTGTTAGGATTTAGAGATATGACATACATTCTACATATTTCAAAAACTTTTATGAGATGGGCTATGTGATCCAATCTTTCCTTGCTATGTGATGCAATCTTTCCTTGGAAAAAACAGTAAAGTCATCTTGATAGATTTCTATAATTTTTCCAATTAGCTCATTGAAGGCATAGTCAATGGCTCTTTGGAATGTTGCACATGCATTCAAAAGACCAAAAGGCATTCTTAAGTATTCAAAAGTTCCCCAAGGTGAAGTAAAGGTGGTCTTGTGTTGATCTTCTTTGTTGACAAACCCCTGATTGTAACTTGAAAAACCATCCAACATAGACATTATCCCTGACCCCGTTACCCTCCGAAGTAATGTTTCCATATCTGGTAAGGGGTAATTGTTTTTCATGCATGAGATATTTAAGTTTGGGAAATCTATGCATAATCTCAGTTGTCCATTCTTTTTTCTGACTACAACCATGTTTGAGCACCATGATGAATGCCATGTTGATGCGATAGTGCCCACTACCAACATCTTTTGTAGCTCCTTTTGGACCATGGGTGCAAACTTGGGATTTATCCTTCTAAGTATTTGTCGAAAGGGTTGAGCTTCGGGTCTTAATGGGATTGAATGTTGGAATATATCACCCCTATAAGCTTTTAGCTCATCATAAGTAAAAGAAAATACATCTCTATATTTTTTTACAAGATCAATTAGGTCCTTTCTTTTTTTCTTAGAAGTACATTTTCCAATTTTTATGTTTCTTGGTTCATTTTCGGTACCAATGTTTATTTCTATGAAATCTTCAGGTTTTATCATTTCATTTTTCTTATATCTACCCTATCTATCAAAGGTACTTTCTCATTCAACAACATTCTTTGGGATGCAGTTCATAGGTTGATCTTCTTCTTTGACATCAGTATTTTTCTCATCCTGAAAATTTATCTGACAGTCAAAAAACTCATGCATGTTGTTGATGAATTTTACAATCTGACTATCATCTTTAAACACTTGCCAATTATTTATGTTGTCTGGTGTTGAAGGTTTGAAGTTTATTTCAAATTTCCCACCCCCTTTGACCAATTCTTCAGAAAATTCCAAAGTCGAAGCTGCCACAACAAGTTTGTCTGCTTTACAGTTTTCAGAACGTGGGATGGCCACAATGTTCAATACCTGAAAATAATTCCAAGTGGCCCACACAACATTCCTATATTTCTTAAGTCTTTCACTTTTACATGCAAATGTACCTTTGACTTGAGAAATAATCAGATTGGAATCACCTTTAATACTGAGCACATGAATTCCCATATCTTTAGCAATTTCAAGTCCTAGCAATAGTGCTTCATACTCTGCTACATTATTAGATGCATCAAACTAAAGCTTGTATGTGAAATTGAACTTTTTTATTTGATGGTGAAGTTATAACAATGCCTGCCCCTTTCCCTACCTTGGAACAAGCTCCATCAAAACTCATTCTCCATAGCTGATCAAACTCCTCATCATTAGCTTTTTCTCTAATGGGTATAAGATAGTTAACATAGATTGCATGGCTTCCAAGATTGTCTGTTTCACAAATATATTCATTATGTGGCTCATCAGGATCTTCTACATGATATTTTCTTTCATTTTCCCTATATAACCTGACATGTGCATCTTCAAAAGCAAGAATCATGGCGTAAGTCCAATCCATTTGAATAGATCCTCCTAGAGAGTTAGCCCATTTTCTTGATAATAACTTTCCTCATCTGTCAGGCACCATCTTTGACTACTATGTCCATGGTTTCACATATGTCAGGGTATGCTGCTAATTTGACTGGGAAATTTAGAGTTATACCCACAACATCTATTTCTCTTGAGTCCAAGGCACATACATTCTGATATGGCCTTGAGAGAGTTAATCCCATTTGTTCCATGACTTTTCTAGTCATGATGTTTGATGATGCACCCGAATCAAGCATGCAATTGTGCACCAATTTGTTATTAGCAATCAAAGATATGTAGAAGGCAGGATGGTCTTCTTTATTAGGATCCCTACTATGCAAAATAATAGGGACATCTTCATTGAAGTTACTTTGTTTCTTGGACAATTCTTCTTTAGGTTTATCCTTTACATTCTCCTTTGAATTGACTAGTTTCTCTTTAGGTTTCTCAGTAATTGTTTCCTCATAATTTTCAACTATATTTTCCTTAGGTTCTGCTAAGGTTTTCATGAAAATATCTCTTTGACTTGGAATTTTAAGGATCTCAATTACAATGACAGAAATCTTAGCACTTGACAACCAATTACCCAAATCAATGTTTAGATCTAAAGGGGGAGGATTTTTTACCTTTGGCATATGCTAATTTGACTTGGTTGGGATCATGTTTTTCTTTCTCTGATAAACAACACCTTTGTACCTCTCTATAATCTGTTCAGGTGAAGGTTTTTCACCAAAAATATTCGTATCATTATCCTTTTCTTGACTATAATCCTTAGCCTGCTTCCACTTTTCTTTTGAAATATGATGAACTTGTCCTACATTGTTTATGTAGTCATGACTTCTAGGATGTCCCACAAAGTTATTCATTTCCATTTGTTCTTGTTCCATAATGTAGCAAAATATTGGACAAGTGGACATGAAGTTCATCACAAGGACGACAATAGGGAGGAACCTCATCAATCACCATGTTGTTTGTTTCAAGTTGATTTGGAGGTCTCCGCTCATAGGAAGGATATTTCTTTTTCCACTCATGACCTTGTCTAGGTCGAAAATTTCTATGATTTTGAGAAACTTGTGCCTTTTCCATGTTGTTTATCCTATTCTGCATTTCATTCATCTGGGAGGTGCAATTTATCATCATTTGCTTCATCATGTACGCTACTTCTTTCATGGATTCTTTGGCCTCATCTTTTCCCTCAGGTTCTATTGTTTTTCCTTTGGAATCATGAGGTTTGGAAGATGACGCGGTGCCTCTAACAAATCCTGGGATGTTAGACTTTCCTAGTGATTGCATGTTTTTGTCTATCTTTTCAGCTGTTTCCATGGCTTTCTTTAGGTCATCAGGCTCTTTGTCTCTACGCTGGTACCTCATTTCTCCCTCGAATGCTTCTGTGTAATATATGAGAATTGAGGTATCTGATGGTTTTGTTACCACCTGAATGGTAGCATGATGTTCAAGTGATTTGAGGTTACGCAGTATGCTGCAGGATCCCGTATCAATCATTTCGGATTTGCAAGTGTTTGGCAGCTGTTTCACTTCAAAGAAAATTCGGCTCTCAATGTTATGGCGTTCAATGAGAAATATTATGAGATGGCTATTGTCTGTTTCAAAAGAGTTGGGTATTCTCATTCAAATATGGCCAAATGGGCAAAGGCTGCAAGTCTCCAAAGATCTGGTCAGAGACTTCTAGGGCTCAACCCATAAGCATCGAAGGATTTATTGAGAAAAGCAACTGAATGTTTTCTGTCTATTAACCAGACTTGGCTATTGACTGCTTCTTTATAGTGGGGGTTTGGAACATTTTGCTTTTAAAAGTTAATTGCCTTACTGGAGGATGCTAGCTTTGTGGCCACTGCATTGTATCTTACAAGGTCTGGAATTGATCACACACAGACAAACAACATCTCAACATGTGAGGCCTCTTCTTGATTATTTGGAAACTCTTCCTGAGAATGATAAAAGTCATTTTAGCTTGCCATAATTTTGGTGGGGCATGTATACCTTCTGCAATGGAGTGCTTTCCTAAAAAGATAGCAAAAGCGGTCTTCATGGCTGCAGCACATGGTAAATGATAAGCTGGATGTTATCTGTAATGCCCCTGTTGTTCATGCAGACTTAAGTGCTTCTGGTGCCTTAGATGAAAGATGTCTCGAGCTTGCAAAGTTGGCAGCAATGGATGGCGATTTTCATGAAACTGGAGAAAGGAAATATCCTTATCATGGGTCCTACTGGCTATGGGAAGACATTGCTTGCAACTTTAAAAAATAAAAAAATAAAAAAAATAAAAATTGGCTAAAGTGCCCTTTGTCATTGTCGATGCAACAAAACTTGACACATGCAGGATGTAGTAGCGAAAGCTAAAGATGGAACAGGAAAGACTCTATCATTTTTGCTTCTAGCAATTCAGGTGGTTGAAAAAAAAACGCTTCCTCCAACCCAGGATCAAAGGAGGTCTCCCATTGTTGTGCTAGTTGTTTGTCCAACCCGTGAACTTGCCAGTCAAACTATTGCAGAAACATAATCTGAAAATAACCATGGAGCATAAATTGTTGTAGCTCAATTTATCTTACACAAAGTTCCAGCTCCAAGCATTGTATTCAAAGTTGAAGAGAGAAAATATATTCAGAATATTATTAACCGTCCCAGCTCATCAATGCCAAAAAGCTCAAAGCTTTGAACACCAAAAAGGAAAAAAAAAAAGAGACTGTAAATGCTGCTAGCTATGCACACGTATCTTTGGTATTTTCTTCGTGTATTCCAGAGCCGTGAAGTTGGGTCCTCTGCGTGTATCTTCATATCACCGGCATGTTTGGAGGGGAGAGTCTACATGGAGTTTAGACTTGAGAACAACCAAAGCAAAATTTGTGGAATGGAGCCACAGGTTTTTCTCTGCCTTGAAGTCGCAATCTCATGAGATGAGATTCCTCATTAACTGCCAAATGATGGTTGCAAAAATAAACACCACGATTTAAACCAATGGGCATATAATACTGAAGCTTACTCTAATATTAGAATCAGTGCCTGGGTATCAGCGAAGTTAAACTGCCGAGCTTAAGGAATTGACCAGACGTCACAATGTCATTAATGGTTGATTGAATGAGATCGTCCATTATCAAATTCGATTTGGCAATCGTGCTGCAGTCTCAATTTGTCACTTATTGTGGTCAATCGGCTACTATGAGAAAGCTGTGTTTTACATGCAGTTGTTCCTGACAGCCGATTTCTAAGAAATCTTTCACCTGGCAGTTGTTTTTTGGGGAGATAGGAACTGAGCAGAAGATTAAAACCCACCGATTCTTCTAGAGCACGGTGACACAGTTTTTTCCACGCTGCCGAGTCAGGGATGTGGGGATTTACATCATGTGAATTTGCCACTAGGAGTTGTCTGCCAGAACGTTTCTTCTTTCCTCTCTCCATATATGAGTGGTCTTATCGGCGTCTCTTTATTATGAAGTTACATTGGCATTTGTTTATTCTAGAGTTACATTGGAGTCCCTATCCTGGCATCTACTAGTTCCATAAAGTTTTCAAACTTTCTAAATCAAAGATGGTGTCAAACTAATATTTTTGGAGAGATTTTAATTGAGAAAAAAGTGGATCTAGGATCCCAATTTTTCTCATTTATTTTATTATTTTATTTTTCTTTTGTATTTTAGATGAGAATGGCTTTGGGCCTATAAAAGAAGCAAGGCTTCTTCATTGTAATGATGGAATGTTTTTGGGCTGGGAGGATTTTTCCCCAGAGTCAATAAAGAAAAAATATCATGTTGAGTATTTTGGGGATATGTTGGGCTTCTTCGTTGTAGCTTTGGCTTTTCATAAAGTTATAGACCAAGCCAGCATAGAGGGCTATAATCTAGCACATTGGGCAAGCATTTGCGGCTGCCAAGTTGTTTGTCGCCGTTGTGTTCTCAGAGGTATGGGAGTAATGAAAAGTAGTCGGTTATACTTCCATTCTCCTGGCCTCTGGTTATGAAACGGACCAGCTTAGTCTCACGTCCACGAAACACAAAGCTCTTCTGAGTCCCGTTCTGACTCCATTTACCCTTCTGGTATCGGCACTGGCCTTCCCTCGAGGACTGATCCTCCCTTCCCTTCTTGCCCATCAATCCGAATCATTTTCCTTTTTTGCTACCCGAGTTTCTCTAAGGCAACCTCTTCAGATCACCCTGCCCTCAACTGCACCTGCCTTAGCGATCCGAACTTAGGGAAACCCCCCTAGAGCTGGAGAAGAGCCAGCCTGAAACGAGGAGAGAGAAGGTGTGGTGACATTGGCCTCTCTCTCGAGAGCTGTCGCAGGGTCGGCAGTCCCGCAGTTTGGGATTTCAGCACCCACATGCCAGTTTCGGGTGACAACAGGTTTAATATCTGCGTAGAGTTCCCACCATATTATTGAACTTTTAATGTTCTCCTTCGTTTTTTGTGTTTGTTAAGGCATCCAAGAGGCACCTTTTTTCTTTCTTATCCCCTCATCTTTTATTGAAAGTAGTTTCAAATTCCTTAAAGGTCTTGATACCGTTGTCGTCCAGGGAGGTGAACCATTCAAAGGCATTGATTTCAAGAGATAAGGCGAACAACCTCATCTTTACATCTTCGTGGTTGACGTTGTGACACCATTTATCGTAACACTGTGTAGAAGCCAACAAATGAGACTTAGCAATTATAACATCGTATCCATAAAAAGATGGAACCTTCTCAATGGCTTTATCTGGGATGTTATGAGGCTGCCCAATTACGACATCATAATCCAAAGGTTTAAGTAAAGTACCCATGGTACTATATGAATTGTTTGATTGAGAATTATCAGCAAATAAAAAGTGAATATCTAAGTTTGACTCAGATGAGAGATCGTCAAGGATCTTACGAGAAGCTAGCTTGCTTTTCCTCCTATGGTAAACCTGTTCAAGTTCAGGAATGCACTGAAGCAAGCCTTCAGAGTTTCTTCTTGTAGAACGCCTTGGTAAAATTAAAGGTAGTGGAGTCGCTAGATGATCTGAGTAAGTTTATTGGACTACAACATTCATCAAACAACGCGGTAACAAGAATGAAAACTCAAAAGTCATATTCCGAGAATAGAAAGATTTATCCCCGGCAGGGGCGCCAAAATGTTGCCGCCTAATTCGCACCTCGGGTGACGTGGCAGAAATCTTCAAGCCACTGGGTGCGACCTTAGGGGCAAGCTCGAGCCAAGTGCTCTCACCTGATACTCAACTCCTCCCTCTAAGCCAACTCCTAGCGAAGCCAAGGGGGTGGACCCTAATAAAAGAAGTCTAAGGCTGTTTCTAACTATGAAAGCAGGAAACACAGTTTTTCTAGGAGTTTTTAAAAGGAATGAAATTAGAGATTACCGATTACTGCAAGTAAGATTTACGTTTGCAATGCTCAGTTCAAATAGATACACAATATTCAAGACACATTGCGGAATTAACTTATGCAAAACACAACAAAATAGATCAGTGCCATAATGAAAAGAGTGCTTTACAAATGTGGGTTGCTGGTGTAGTTTCAGTGAAAGTATTGCAGTGTTTCGGTTGGTAAATTTTAGATTATTAGATGAATAATTAAGGGAGTGGGTAAATTCTTGGTTGGTTTTATTAATGTGGTAATTATCTGGATTATTAGCAAGGAGGGGGATCCCGATATACCACAAAGGTACATGGAATATGTCTAGACTCACAAAGTGTAACGAATATAAAATAAATTATTAAATAAATTAGTTAGTTATGAAAGGGTGTGACCCTTCACGCTCAAAGCCTATAAAGGCGAGCTCCATTGTACATTTTATCCATCATTTAATATATTATTTACTATTCATATTCATTATTACAATGATAGTCGGATTCGACTAACGGACAACTGGATTCGGTTGCTCCATTTGGTATCAGAGCTCGGATTCGGCTCCTTCGACCTGAGCTCGGATTCAACTCCTCAGCACCAAGCTCGGACGCAAAACCGTAATACGTTATTCGAGATGTTACAAAGGTTCATACCCAGTCTGGGCCACGTCAGCAGTCCAGACATGCTAGATGCCTCATTTCATGTTGCCACCCAGGAAACACTCGCAAAGAATCAAGAAGAATTGCAAAAAGAAATAAAGATTAACAATGCGACACTTAAGCAAGAAATAGAAACACGAGTACTACCAGATATGGAGGCACGATTAAACAGAAAAATAGACGTTCTAAGTAAGATAGTAGAGAAAAGAAAAACTAAAAATCACCGCCAACAACGAAGCAATTCAGATATGTCACTTTTATCGTCCAGCAGTTTCGAACCACCATCAAACCATAAGGCAAAAGGAAATCAACGGCGCCCTTACAAAGTGCACCCACCTAAGGCAAAAATAGAGTTGTCGAAATACAATGGGAGTGAAGACCAATGCGTTGCTTGGCTAAACAAAGCAGAAGAATACTTCGACATTTACAACATTCAATTTGACGAGTAGAAGGTGAAATATGCGTCAATGCATATGGAAGGGTACGCCTATAATTGGTACTTATGGTGGAAGAGAGATAATTTTACCTGCACTTGGAACTTGTTCAAAATTGATTTTTTTAATAGGTTTCAAGGAATCAAAGAAGATGAATTTTTCAGTAAACTTACCAGACTACAGCAAGTCGGAAACGTTGAGGAATTCACTCATCAATGGGAATCCTTATCAACACGAGTATTTGGGTTGTTTGACAAGCAAAGACTCAAAACCTATTTAGGAGGTCTTAAACCACACCTCCAAAAAGAGTTAAAGCTACATGACATACCTAATGTAGAAGTAGCAAGACGTAAAGCAAAAGCCGCAGAATGCAAATTGGAAGGAATAAAAACAAAAGGTGATAGCCATTATCGACAAGAAAAAGAGACACAATGTAGGTACTGTGCAGATACTTGGTCTCTCGGCCATCAATGCCACAAACCTCAATCATACACCTACGAAATGGAAAATAGATCAAAGTCATCTAACGGTTACTCTGATAATGAAAAGAAAAAGAAGAAAAACATATGTCGTCGATGTGGTGATGATTGGACCCCTGGTCACAAATGTAGGAACAATGAGACAATACAGTGCAAAATCATCAATGGAAAGGAAGTGCAAGTCTCTGTACAAGAGACCTCGTCCGATTCTAATACCGACACCGAGTCAGAATGAAGAACAGCACTAGGAAAATACTTAAGCTTTGAGGACAAAGCTTCCTTAAAGGGAGTGGCAATGTAACAAATATTAAATAAATTATTAAAATAGATTAGTTAATTATTTGAAAGGGTGTAACCCTTCACGCTCAAGCCTATAAAAGGGCGAGCTTATTGTACATTTTACCCATCATCTAATATATTATTTATTATTCATATTCATTATTACAATGATAGTCGGATTCAACTTACGGACAACCGGATTCGGTTGCTCCATTTGGTATCAGAGCTCAGATTCGGCTCCTTCGACCTGAGCTCGGATTCGGCTCCTCAACACCAAGCTCGGATTCGGCTTCTCCCACTTGAGCTCGGTTTAGGCTCATCTCACATCACCCTTCCGCTCACATCTCTCAGACATACCTAATCCAAACATAAAAAAAAATAAAAAAAAATTATTATCCACACTCTCCTACGTCCAAACTCCACCGATTTCCTCCTGCTCTCACGTGCCCTGCTCCGCCGCCCTCCTGCTCCACTCCACTCCCCACGCGCTACTCCCTCCTGCTCCAGCTACTCACGCCACCAACTCCTAACCCCTTCAACCTCTGTTCTTCCCTCGGCCTCCTCCACTCTTCCACCTCCATTCTCTGCCACTGCACACCCATTCACCACATGGCCCTCCTGTCTTCCATTCACTCTCCAACCTTTGCTGTCCTCCTCCCTGCGTCCACCAGCCCAGCCCTCAGCTCCGTCTACTCCTCTGCGCGTTCACCCTCTGCGCATCCTCCCACCCGCGTCCAAATCCGCCCTTCACCTCCTTCACGCCTGTGCCTCCATCCTTATCCCATTCCCTCCTCTCATTTGCGCTGGTCCCCACCTTCCAGCAAGCTCCCGTGCCCAGCCTCCATTCCCTCCACGCTGTCGCTCCTGTGCTCACCCTCCCCAGCTTCCCAGACGCGTCCCATCCCTCATCCACCATTCTGCAACCCTTCGTCCATCCACCGTTCGCTCCACGACCTGCAACAAAGCAAAAAAATAAAATATATATATTATAATAAAATTATTATTTCAATATTTATTTTTATAAACTATATAAAAATTAAATATTATATAATAAATTACTACAATATTAATTTTATAAAAAAAAAAAACTATATACAAATTATTGTATAGTTTACAAAAAAAAAAAAAAAAAAATAATATTAATTAATTAGTTAATTAATATATTATTCAAAAATTCATCCTTCGAAGCCAAAATAACTTTGAAATACACACCTCCACATACAAGGTCCAAGACCATGGCAGAGCTAAAAGAGCAAATCGAAAAAATGGAGAAGGACATAAGGTCCCTTGCCGCTGACCTAAAATGCGTGAAGGAAAAGATGCAAAATAACAATACATTACTCAAAGACGAGCTTGTTGTGGAACTAGAAAGGAGGCTCGACGACAAACTTGACATCCTGAACGAAAAACAAAAAAAAATGGATGACAAAATGAGTACCATAACGCAAAACATAAACACCTTAACACAAAACATGTACACCATGACACATAACTAGAATACAATGATAGGAATGTTACAAAAACTAAGGTTTGGTACAAACCATATCAGCAGCTCAAATATGTTGGACCAGTATGTCAACAAAAATGAGAGAAACCAAGTCGATCAAGACAATAAACAAGACAAGGAGACAAAATATCTTAGGAATGACCAAAATACCAATAATATAGTTGATAAAGATGAGCTCGACCAAGATCATAATGGGATTCAAGCTAGTATCGTTGATAATAAAGACGATCCATACAATGAAAATAGATGTATCCTACAGTATGCCAAGGAATCCAAGTCAGACAAATCAAATATCATAGATTCATCTTCTACCTTAACTGTTCTACCACCCTCGAGAAACCTAAATGTAACACTACCTGGTGACTTTGAGTGTGAGAAGCCTCAAAAGACGCCACTTCTCGAGATAAACCATAAATATAATAAAAGGAAAACATTACATGATGACATCTTAAGTATCGTGGGACAAGCGATTTCTAAAACAAAGTTTGATATGGTCAGTCACAAAAATGTTCCTCATATTCATGTCCATGGAAAACGAGACAACAATAATAAACAGAATGGAGTACAAATTCAAGTAACAAATAAAAGGAAATTAACAAACTATGGTGTAAAGAACAAGCACATACCTAATACAAGTTCTAAAACAAAAGACATAAAGGAAGTAATGACGTTGTTTCAACACAAAACAAAAATGAAAAGACGACAACAATAATCTAACCTTTGAGGACAAAGCTTCCTTAAAGGGAGTGGCAATGTAACGAATATAAAATAAATTATTAAATAAATTAATTAATTATGAAAGGGTGTGACCCTTCATGCTCAAAGCCTATAAAGGCGAGCTCCATTGTACATTTTATCCATCATCTAATATATTATTTACGATTCATATTCATTATTACAATGATAGTTGGATTCGACTAACGAACAACCGGATTCGGTTGCTCCACAAAGTGTGGTAGAACACGAGGAAATGTGGGTTGAATGGAGTCACGGGGGAATGTTCAACACTACAGCAAGGATGTAGCCTAATGAGGCCCCGCGGTCGCTTTTCAATAGTTCTCGCTTCCTCTGTACAATTTCCCCACATGAAGCAAAACACAACGCTGGATTTTCGTTGTTTGTAGATTGATTAAAAGTGAAACTAATTACTAGTCACCTAAATCCTTTTCTGATACAACCAACTGATCAGAAGGAACTGTAGTGGAAGTAGAGTATACGAGGATGAAGGCCTTATTGATTTTAAATATTTTTGAAAAAAGTTTTATGATTAAATTATGTAAATCCCAAGACCCTCTTTCCAGGTTCAGTACTCGGGCAAGCCCTTATCCATGAACCGTACTCAAGAGAGCAAGGGGGTTTATTTTTAATGATGCGAAAAACATAAAGAAAGATTTTCTAATTAAATTTTACCACGAAAAAAAAGGTCATGCTAGTACATTTATTACAACTTCCTTGAAGGGTTATGAACATGTGGTACAAAAAATAAAAGGCCATGAACGCCTAAATGGACTTCTAAACTCCGAGTTTGAACAAGTACTTTGTTCATCTTTGGCGGCTCACTGAAAGTCCAACTAGATGCAATCTAGTCGGTAACAGACTATAACTCCTCTGTCATGGCATCCTTCCAAACTTGGTGTCTGGATGCTTCTTCGTACATGATAGGTTCCGAGTCAATGATGTGACTCATCAATGCTACATAACTCAAGAACCTCTGAGCTCTTTTTCTTTCTTGATGGATTCCGTGTCAAACTTCACGCCCCTCTACATCCTGCAATTTTTGTTGTGCCCGTCTAGGTCTTTTTCGGCTTCTTGCCATATCTGTGGGAATATCAACTGGATCAATGGGATCGATCGGTTCATTCTTTTCTTCAGAATCCCTCTTAACTTTTGGAGGGGGAGATGATCTCATCTCTTCTTCATCATCGATCTCCATTTTGATTATCTTCCTTTTCGGATAGTCATCTCTTCTTCAAAGGTCACATCCCTACTGACTTCGATCTGCCTTGATCTTGGGATGTATATTTTGTAAGCCTCTGAAGACTCACTGTATCCCACGAATATTGCCTTCTTGCCTGAAGGTTCTAGTTTCATCCTTTTATCCTTATGCACGTGAATGTAGACTAGGAAACCAAAGATACGAAGGAGACCCACTTCTGGCTTCACTCCTGTGAAGGATTCTTTCGGAGTCATGTTCTTCAAGATTTTATGAGGGCATCTGTTTTGTACATAAACAATCATTAGAGGAAATTTCAACTCAAAATGGGCCTCCTAAAATGAACTTATAAAATAATAAAATAATATTTATTAATTTTGGAGGAAGAAAAGAAAAAAACTACTTTTTTGTTTGTATTTTTGACATATCTCCTCGTGTTTTTACTCAAATTTCGATTGGGAGAGCTTGTTGGATGCGGAATTAAAATGAGTACGCACTCGGCATACTTTTGACAGACCCCACTATCCCAAAAACAAAAAATACCTGAAAAAATGGAATGATGATGTCATCATTTCATTTTTTCAAGTATTTGTTGTTTTTGGGGTAGCGGGGTTCGTAAAAAGTATGCCAAGTGGGTACTCGTTGGATGCGGAATTTAATTCCGCATCCAACGAGCTCTCCCAATCGAAATTTGAGTAAAAGCACGGGGAGATATGTCAAAAAATACAAACAAAAAAGTATTTTTTTTTATGATACCTATCCCCAAATTTATATTAAAAAAGTGTTTGAGACCTATACAGTATTTCAAATTTAAAGCAATTTCATTGGCTAACACATGATGACATGGAATTTGAATAAAAGTTAAAAGGCCCATTTTGAGTTGAAATTTCCTCTAATGTGTTTTGGATGCTTCTTCCCATTAGAACATTGGTAGACTCTAGTCACGTATCATGGCTTTGGCTGCCTCCACAACTATTCAATTCTTCCTTTCCACAACCCCATTTTGTCGAGGGTTGTAGGAAACTGTGAGCTCCCTCTTAATTCCTGCTTCCTTGCAGAAGTCATTGAATTCTATAGAGGTATATTCTACACCATTCTCTGATCTCAAGATCTTAATTCTTCTTTCTAACAGATTCTCGACTTGTGCTTTAAATTCCTTGAATTTGCTGAGTACTTAATCAGATTCTTTGGTCTTGAGAAAGTATATTTACATCTTTCGTGAATGGTCATCAATAAATGTTATGTAGTAGTTGTAACCACCCAATGAAGTAACCGTCATGGGACTGCATAAGTCAAAGTGGACTCGATCTAGTATTCCCTTAAATTTGCCTTCACTTTTCGAAAAGGAACCCTTGGTATTCTTAACAAGTGCACATCCTCTGCATACACCATCATGGTCTACATGAAGCATTGGTAGACCTATCACCATATTCCTTAATGCTGGGAGAGCTTGATAGTTTAGATGAGCTAGTCTTCTATGCCATAGCTCATTGATGTTAGTGGAATCATGGACTAAAGCTTGAGCTAGTAGAGTGCTCAGACAATACAAGCTTTGCTCCCTTACACCAATCACTTTTGTTGTGTTCATGCTAGAATTCTTGTGCCATGCAAGCACATTTCCATCTGCAATGTAACTCTATATCCCTTGTCTTCTAAGGAAGAGATGGAGACAAGGTTTCTTTTCATAGTAGGTACATACAACACATCATTTAGATGTAGTAAGTCATTGGATTTCAACTGAAAAGATGTATATCCAAATCCTTTCGTAGTGTAGTTGGCATCATCTCCAAGTACAAATGGAGATGGGATTCTTTCTCAACAACTTTTGAAAGGTTCTCTTTATAACCAGTCATATGCTTGGAAGCACCATTATCTATAAGCCATGTATCACTAGTGGTGGGAACTGTTCCTGATAATGCTGATATGAAGAAGAATTATGTACGATCTTCATTTTTTAGTTTCTTGTGATGATGACCATCTTCCACATCAGCTGTTGAAGCTTCATGCTTCCTCTTGTTTGAACTAAAACACTTGCTTGCATAGTGACCATATTTCTTACACATAGCATTGTATGTGTGATAGGTCCTTCTTCTTTTCCCGATCTGGAAAAGAACTTGGTCTCCTAGCTTGGTGCTTATGATTGTGAAACTTCCTTCCTTTTCCCTTCCTTTTCTTGGCATGAGTTATGAAGGCTTGATTCTCCTCAACTTGAGGACGATGGAGTCTTTGCCTTGTTGCAATCCTGGTCTCTTCCTAAGTGCAATCTTCCCATAGCTTGTCAAATTTGGGCAACTTGGTTCGACCACTTATGGTTTGGATGAAGGACTCCCAAGATGCTGGAAAACCATGTAGAGTGGTCATGACAAGCTTCCTTTCTTCAATGTTATCTCCACTAGACCTTAGCTTGTCCCGAAGTTCGATGATCGCCATGAAATATGAGGCAATAGATTCAGACTTAATCATCTTCATATTTGACAGTTGGTTCTGTAGACACTGAGAGGGGGGGGTGAATCAGTGTAAAGCAATTTTACAACTTTTCTTGACCTGTCACACTTAACTACCAATTCATCATTCCATTACTCTACCATATTTCATAAACATCTTTCACTTCATCATTCACATAGCATAAGCATTTCAATCATAAAGAACCATAACACAAAAGAACACAACACCATATAATTTTGTAATCTTTTTGTATTAGTTTTGGTTCGGCTACAACCGTTAGGCAAAATCAGCACCTACTGATACATAGAGCACCTACTCTTAATCCAGGACCCTGCCTGGTTTTCTTAGACCCTACTAAGAAGGGTTTGAGGTGTCATAACCTCAAAAGCAAGACAAGCTTGCATTTACAATTAAAGCTTACTATTGTATCAACATCCTCTGTTTGCTGCTGGTCAATACTGCTGATCATCTACTCAACTCTGATTATGCTCATCTGATCATCATCGACGCTGCTCACTATCACGTCATCATACAACTCCTTATCACTGATCATCAATCTCTGTTCTTCAATGCTGCAGGTCACAGGTCTGCTCGTCAACACCTCAATCCACTTTCCAACTCAATCAACTGCTGCTAATCATCAATCAGTTTTGCTGCTCATTGTCATGAACCTGCCAAAACATCACTGTCTACTGATATATCATTTCTCTGCTATACACTGCTCATGTATCTCTGCTGGTCATTCTCTGAAAACTACTTGGTCAATTTCTGCTGCTCATCAACATCTCTGCTCATCATTCTTTACTGCTGAAGTACTAATCAGCAAAGCTTAGAGCATCAAGGAATATATATGTCATCAAGGTTCCAATGTTACCAGGAAGGTTTGGAACATCATGGGGTACACATTATAGTGTTCAAGGCACTATCATATGATCAACACAGCTCATGTCATCACTCTACAGTTAACCACTTAGTACAGACTTCTGTCCATCATTATTGCACATCACAAATATTTATTGCATATAAAGCATACTGTTTATACACTACAAAATTCTTCATATATACACTGTATACCTGTTACTGCATTCTTCATCACAATACAACAATTTCTGTTTTGACTATGTATTCCAGTCATCATCCTAGGGCAGTCAACAACATAGCATGTCTCATATTCACCAAGTCTGTAATGTTTGTCTGCTGTAGGTGTATTGTTTATGCACCACAAGAAATCAGTTGTGCATACATCACTCTCAACCATTCCCAGTGAAGCATATCACTTGGTCATCTCTCATCAACTTGTTCATAGTCAAGTCGTTGTTTTGTCATGTCACTGCATGTTAATTGGTTCACTGTGTAAACCAAGGACTGTCATCCTAGGGCTGTCATACAACTTGGGGCTGTCAACTTCCTGTCAAGCAACACATCTGTCTCATTGACACTTGGTTTGTGTATATGCTGAGGTGGAACCCTAAATCAATACCAACACCCAGACTGTTTGTGAAAGATCCAAACTCAGACTGGGATATATGCTGAGGAAGATTCCCGAAACAAGTCCAAAACTTGGACTGTGTATGCTTGCAAGAACTCCAAAAATGTCAAATGTGGACTGTGTATATGCTTAGGAAAACCCCACACACAAGGTCCAAAATCGGATTGTGAGTATGCTGGTAAAAACCCCTAAAAGATGTCAAAGCTTTGGACTGTGTATTAGCTGTGGAAGATCTCGAAGAAGGTCAACTCGAGACTGTGTAATATGTTGTCAAAGAATCCCAAACAAATCCCAAAACTGGATTGTGTAGTCTTGCAAACTTGAACTCCAAACAATGTCCAATTTGAACTGTGTATTACATGACAGTCACCCTCGCAGTCAAACTCGGGACTGTCATCTACCTCGAACTGTGGAAGAAGGCTTCAAAAACCTAGTCAATATTCAGACTGTTTGTTCATGCTGGGTAAAGGTCAAGACCTAGGGTCAATGTTTACTCTTGATCCATTCTCTGTCATCTATCAAAGTGCTGCTGCTTAGTATCCCTTCTCAGTACAGGATCAGGTTAAGATATTTCACAAGTGATGTGGCTATGAAATCAGAGATACCAAGTTTATCAAACATACCTGATTATCACTGCTATATCAACATCATATAGTAGTTAAGGTTTGCTGCTTTGCGTCATAAATAGATAGGGCATATACCTTCATAACTGTTCAAGCAAACCCCAAAAATATAGACTGTTCGTATTGGAATTTCGGGACTGGTGTATGGACTGTGGAAACACTTGCATTCTCCTTCTTTAGATTTGAATCATTCTTCAAACTTCAAAACTTCTGAACTGTGTAAACTTTGGTGACTGCCAAAATGATGTGGTGTGTAGATTCCTCAAACAAGAAGAGGTCTGCTACCTTCGTCCTGAAGAAGACATTTCTGCTGCAAAGATTAGGGCCTTTAAAGACTGCTGCTCCTTTGCTTCTTCTCCCAAAATTTTCTTCAAACTACTACAGAAAACACCAAAAAAAAAAATGTCTTGACTGCTCCCACGAAATTTCCACAATGTGCTGCAAATTTCGGGACTGTTTTCCTTCCACGAATCTCCACAGTCAAACGAGCTGCTCCCACGAAATTTTCACTGCTCCTGCGGCTGCCTCAGACCCTAGACCCGAAAAATCTCAGAGCCTTTTTCCCACCGAAATTTCCATAACCAAAATGAAGACTTGCGAGGGGTATTTATACTAATTTTTCACCTCATTTTGGGGCCGACCTGCTATATAAAAAATATTTTAATTTTTAAATATGAGCCGACTTCTAATGTTTTTATTGGGCCGACATACTAAAAAATTTGATGTTTTTTAATATTAAATGGAGCCGACCTTTGAAAAGCTTCCACGCCATTTTACACAGTGACTTTATCTGGTGTCTAGGAAACCCTTGTTAGGGCTTAAACAAATTTATGTTGTCAAGGAAGCCTTATTTAGGGCTATGGCAGACCAAGAGAAACAGAGATGAATAGCCTAAATGCAACCCACTGAATTTGAACCTGCTGTAGATGATGTCAGCCCTTCAGTAAGTAACCAACAGCCTTAATTCTTGTTAACGTTGCATCTCCAGTTTTGTCTGAGACATGGCAGCCCTCTTAGGGCTTTAATAAATTGTTGATAGCCCTGCTAGGGCTAGAATGGCCCCTTGGAAACCTCGTCTAGGGTTAGAATAGTCCACGACAGCCTTAGTGGTAGCCTTCTAAGCTTCAGAACCCTCTTCTAGGGCTGGAACTGTCCATGCCAACCTTAGTAAACCCCACATTAGTCCTATTAGGGCTTGAACAGAGCATGACAGCCTTCTATGAGATTGGATCTGAACTTGGTGCCCACTAATTAGACCTCGATAGCCTTTGTGAGGTTGAAATAAACTTTGTTAGCCTCAAGAACAAAGCTTGACAGCCTTCATGAAGTATGAGTAGACCTCGGCATCCTCTTCCACTGCTGCCACCGAAATCGCAGTCCACTAGCCTTAGTTACGAGCTCATTCTTCACTTGATCGTTGGATATTCTATGGGGCCACTGCAAGTCACATGTTGGCATCAATGACAATTTCATCAACAGGTTCCTCAATGTGAGAATCACATTGATGCTACTATGTTCAAATAACTTCTTCAAGGTCTTGAACATCTTCCTAGTTGTCTTCTTTTCTGAGATTTGCGAAACCAAGTGATCTTTGACCAAGTCCACTAGAATCCTTCTTGCTTTTGCATCACACTTCCTCCACTCAAACTTGGCTTCTTTCGCTTCTGGTTCTGGATCTTTCTCATTGGCAAAATTCAAGAGATTATTTTCTTCTAGGATGAGAAGAACCCTAGGCTTCCAGGATATGAAGTTTGTAACCCCAAACTTTGTGTAAATTTCTTTCTTTTTAGAGAGAAAACTGTTGGTTCTGTCCTTGTATGGTATGTGTTATCATGGATCTTATAGTTGCCCCGGTATAGATATCCAATACAAGATGGCATAGGGGATAGGCAACCAAAGCCATGACCTACGAAAACCCTAACCCCCAAAAGATGGATGGTTGTCACGTTGGTTAGGAATTCCTTCGCTTTATACCACTAGAGAAGCCCAAGTGACAAAGGGGGAGACCCAGATCAAGCCTGAAAGGAAAGATCCAAGACAAATCAACAGATCAGACTCTTGTCGGAGAATTCGTAAGGTGAGTGTCTAAAACCCTTGATTTAAGGATGAGCCACAAATTAAGGATACCTGAGTGGGATGGTTATTCTAGATTGGAAATGTTACTCAGGTGATTAAATCAGATGGCTTACAGAGATTTGAGTAAGATCTAGGATTTTTGTGTGCTGGTTCAAATGATCAAACTTGGGCCCAAGGGGGATTTAAGCAGATAATTGAGAAATCCCCGAGAGGTATCTGATACTGATAATTGTGGCTTTCTGCACACTAACTAGGATGAGAGATTCAACAATGAAAAATACCCAGATGAAACCAGACAAAAAATAGAGGGAAAATGGATGACTTACTGAAGGAAGGGTGTTTTCTCCCAAACTGAGACTAGTGCCTGGAGGGGTAGAGGAGTCCAAGCTTGACGTTTTTGATGGAGAGGGGGTTTATCAATATGCTGCACAAAACCCAAATCACCAAATTTGCAGATTCCAAGTATAAATTGGTCCGGTGATTTTTCCTAATGCTAAATGAGGGTTTTTCAATGAAAATTATTGATGGGCAATGCATGAAAATCAGAAGATGGAGAACTTACCTGAGAATCGTACTTGAATCATTGCTGATGACCTCCTGGATGATGAAGAATGCATTTCTTGAGATGAAATAAGATTTTTGAGCAAGCTTTTGATGAAGTGTTGCTTCAGCCAGTGTCCCTAGTGCCCCTGTTTTTCTGCCACATCAAGGAGAATCAATTAGTATGACAAATAAATGGGAAATGCAAGCTAAAAGAAGTACAGGAAGAAGAAATCATAAAAAAGTTGCAACTCCTTGATAACTAGTGCTGAGTTCCGACAACAGGGTGAGTTCCCCCGCCAATGTGCCTCCCTCAGAATCACCTCCTTCAACCTGCAAGTTAAACGGGTACAAGGAAAGATACAAAAAATATGCTGGATTTATCTTAGTGCAGAAGAAAAGCAGTGCCAGTCATCAACTCATTCATTCATCAAGCAAGTAGACAAGAGTGTAGTCCCAGACAAAATCTCTTTATTTCA
Organism: Pseudotsuga menziesii; assembly: GCA_001517045.1. NCBI lineage: Eukaryota > Viridiplantae > Streptophyta > Pinopsida > Pinales > Pinaceae > Pseudotsuga > Pseudotsuga menziesii. The sequence goes on along the minus strand of LPNX010411961.1, from coordinate 24,442 downwards.
ATTCTGGTGCTAAAACTCATGAATACAATGGGTGGGTCACCTCTCTTAAATAGCTAGAGAGTGTGCCCACATTCTAACCAACTATCATTCGACAGTGGAGATTAAAACATCTTCGATGGTGGAGATCAAAACTACCAAGATCAATACATGGATCAATTGATCAAGTCAACATGGGGGCGCACTTTGCTCAAGGACTCCTAGCCCAAGTCAAACTCACAATATAACATAAAGTATGACATAGTAATACATGAGAGGGGATCACTTAGGGGCTCAATTCACCCTAGGCCCCTTTACAACTTCAAATCATATGATATAATCATGAAATACATCATTAGCCATGAGAGGGGGCGCCCCTTGGGAGGCTTTCCTCACTAGATGAGCCTAATATAAAATAATCCGGACATCTGCTGATTGAAAACTGTTGGAGGACTGTCCGGGGTGTTGAAACACATCATCTGTCAAAATTCCAAGCCATTTCCTTGACCCAAGAGGCCAAATTGATTTTTTCAATGATTTTTCTAGTTCATTTTGCTGGTACAGTCTCTGGAAAATGATAAATCCACTAACCTTTGTCCAGGGTGCAAACTAGGGAAAACTAACTGCTCTGGATGATCTAGAGGACATAGAAGAATGGTATAAGTGATTACTCATACCCCCTGGAACACTGCTCTTCTCTAGGAGAACCAATCATACCGCCATCTGAAATAAAATTTGATCATTTGGCCAATTATTAAGTGATAATAATCACTTATCTGGAGAACTGGGGCCAAACTCTCAAAATTGAAGATACAGTATTGGTCATGGACATGTCTGGAACAAATGTAGACCATGATGCTTTTTTGAGTCACTGCCTTGGGAATCGTGATTAACTTGGTCAACTGAGTTGACCAGGTCAAAGTACCCAAAATCAAAGTGAGATACTATATCAATATGATCCTGCAACCATCCAAGGTAATAAATGTTCCAATGGTGTATATCAAAACCCAACTTACATCAGTTATTGATAATCATGGTGACAAATAATAATAATAATAGTAAGATGTACCTGTGTTTTTGAAGAATCTTGGACCTTTCTGGAAGTATGCTTGTACATGCCATAATTACAAAGGGTAAACAATGTGCTACAGATGGGTGAGGATGGAAGACCAAGGTTAAGGCAAAGGGAAATGAATTTTGATTGACTTTGACTCAGTGATCTATCCGAATGATACACAATACACTCTACCAATGTGACATATGTATGACAGATAGCAATAGGGGATGAAGGTGTCTCACAGATGTATAAAGTACTTGGATATGCTTCCCTTAGAATCTAACAAGTTTACCTTTGCACTTTATTTGCAATTTAGGTCAACCTTCAAAGGAAGTTCCCTGGAATCCTTCTCGGCTCCAGTACTGACAAAGACCCAGCTTTTGCAAGCTAGTCTCACCCTGATGCCCTGTGGGGGCACATGAGCCGAACACTATACAAGGAGTGAGTGCTCATCCTTTGACCATTAACCTTTTCAAATCACTTTAAATTTCATAAGATAGTAGCCAACCTACAAGAGAAGGTGCCCTGGAAATCCTTTTGGGCTCTAGTAAATGACTAAGGCCTAGATCCGCTGCCAGCGAGCAGTCCATAGCCCCGACAAGTTTGCCTCTCCCTGGTGCCCCTGTGGGGGGAAGATAAGCCTTACATTATACAAGGAATGAGTGCTCAACCTCTTGGCCACTGACTACCTTTTAAGCATTTATACTTTTTGCATCCTTTAGATATAGCTTTTATGCGTTCCGATGCTTTCGTATTTAGCAACACTATTATGATGGAGCACTTTCTTTGAGAACTGAAGGAGAGCTACCCTGTGGCCCCAGCCACACTGGCCAAGCCACACACTTCATAGCCAGAGACACAAAGCAACATGGAGTCTATCATACATAGGGGTCACAATGGGGAAAATGATCTTCAATCTCACAAGTCTCAATCAGTCTAAGTCATGGGATAAGATCGAAGGTGGATGAACTAGATGGATGGGGACAAATGACATGGAACCATCCTAGCACCAAGGTTTACAATTTGTACAAGCATGGCATGAGCAACAGTCTTCACATTAAAATTCCTCAATTAATCATAATACAGGTTAAAGCACAATAGATATAAGCATAGGTCACCATAATCATCCTAAACTGATAAGCATAGGTGTCTGACATACATCATACATCAAAATCAAACCATGAAAGTATATACCTGATCTCACCAAATATACCTGTCTCCAACTGATAAGCCCCTCTATAACTGTGTGTACCAACTATAATCTGCTGCTATGCTATAATGAGCTAGATCATCACCAAAAGCATCTCAATGGACTCCTGAATCTCAGTTTTGGCAAGGAAAATCTGATGAACAAGGCTCTGGAATAACTGAAGCTGTAAAATCCATGCTAATACCCCATGTAAAAAGTAGCTCAGAATAAAATAAGAGACAAGTCTGCATGCTGCATCATGGAATCCCAGTTGCAAATGTATATGTGATAACATCCTTTTAAAGTATATCCTTTTCATTTCATGGAGTTTTTCCTTCTCCTCTTATCCTTCTTTTTTAATCTTTGATATGTATCTTAAGGATGTCATTTTGTCTTCATCTTTTGAATCCTGTGTGTAAATTTCTTGCCTTTTAGAGAGCAAACTGTTGGTTTTGTCCTTGTATGGTGTGTACTGCAGAAATTCTTTTGCGATATTTAACTTCTGGATTGATTTGGTTGTCTATCCTTAGACAAAAGTCCTCCACTTTCCATTTCCAATATGTTTTCCTTCTCCTCTTTGTTATCCACTAATTCTACACTTAGTGGATTTCCAGCGAGCCGCTAGAGTATTGAACAAGTCAATTGTTCATTGTCAGTGCTCAGAAGTTCCATGGTTACATAAGAACCAGTTGTGGTCCATTTTTTTTAATAAAATGCATGTTCATACCCCTTGGGGGTGTTGTAATAAATGCTCTAACACAACAAACGTTTTGTAAAGGACTTGACTTCTTAAGACTGGGCTATCATTCCGATTATTCCAAGGTGTTTTTTTTCTTGTCAATTATGCAATGCTAAATAAACGATGTATAATTTTCGAGTTTTTCACCGCTCCTCCAAAGCTAGAATTTTTGTCTTGGTGGTTAGGCTTTAGGAGATTATTAAAGTTCATGTGTCAATGTATATAAGTGTGTTAGGCATTGTTTTTTAGTCGTATGGACATGTACTAGGTCCTCCTAGAGTTTCGTTTGATTCCAAGAAAAAATAAATTTTCCCGGTTTTTAAACCATTTTTTAGTGTTTTAAATGGAAAAATTCAAAATGTAAAAATAGCTATGTTGCACGAGTTTCCGGAACGCGAGAACGTTGGGAATGCGGGTACGAGTGTCCGATACGGCCATAAGTTTCCCCTAAATTTATAGGAAACAACGGGTTGGGAGCGGCAATAATATATATTAAAAAATATAAAAAATAATATAATTAAAAAACAAAATTATATTAAAAAGTATAAAAAATAATATAATTAAAAAACAAAATTAAACATATGGCATGCTATTTAAGGATTGTATTATAAAATTAAAATATCATGCACATTATAATTCATTGATAAAGGAATCCATACTTCATAATACCATTTTCATCCTCCAATAAAATTAAAATACCATAAACTTTAAAGTATAAAATCAAAAATGTTGAAAGTAATACATAGTTCAAAATTTAGCAAAAATGCCTAAGTACTACATAGTCCAAAAGTGCCCAAAGGCCAAGGCCCAAAATGTATCAGAGTTACAATGAAGATGATCATAAAGTATGATCTTCAACAACAAGGCTATCCATATAAGCTTGACCCTCACTAGGCATTGCATCTCTATGGTCACCACCACCATCATCATCATCATCACCAACAATAGATGCAATGTCATCTAAGGGTATGCCAACCAAACCTGCATTTGGTGGAGGATTTTCATCATCATCATCAATTTGAGCAGCATCTTTAGCATCCACATCCCACCGTGCTGCAGGGCCCTCTAAATACTCAGGTAGCTTCCTGGAAAAAAGTCGAAGACTACTGTGCACATAAACCAGTTTCTCTGCTCTCTTAGAAGTAAGTCTATTACTCTTAATAGAGTGGATGAAACTATAAGTAGACCAATTCCTTTCAGCTGCTGATGAACTGGAAACTTGAGATAGCAAGCATGCAGTAAGTTGTCGAAGCTCTTGGACATCCCCCCCATACATTCTCCACCATCCTATGGGATTCTTTTGTGCATAAATCTTGATGTCCCGCCTTGCATCTTGAGTGAATGAAGAAGGACTTAAGGTTCCAAAATCAATAAATTGCCCACGCAACACATTTGCTTCATCTAGGGTATACATCTTGTTTATGGCATCAAGAAAGCCATGTCTTACCTCTTCATCATCAATGGGTAGAAATTTGTTTGGTCTCTCCATATACCACTTTGGATTAAGGGCATATGCAGCCATGTGAGGAGAGGTATTGAGTTTGTTCCATCTCTTCTCTATAATCTTATGGATTTCTTGGAAAAATTCCAAAGAAGGGTTTCTCTGACGAATTACATTTCTTACCTTTCCTACCATACAATCCATACATTCATATATTTCCTTAAGATTAGGGGAATCAGAATCTGCATACCTAATCAACTCCACAATTGGAGATGTAAAAGAAACAATATACTTACAATCACACCACCAATCCTCATTAAGAAGCATATCTTTTATCTTCTTTGCTTGAGTTGATTTAGACTTGGACCATGAATTCCACTCTTCTGCAATGACAGTGGTTTGTAAGGGTGCATACACCTCAACCATACACTCAAGAAGAATGAAGTATGTTGCATACCTTGTTTCTACAGGCTTCAAAAATTGTTTCCGTGATTTCATCCTGTAGATTGCCAATGAGGCATGGTGGTTGCAAATTAACATTTGTGCCTTTTGTGCCTCTAAAATGATTTTTGAAATCCAGGATATTTTACCAATGTCTTTGAGAACATTGTTAAAAGCATGTACACAACAAGGAGTCCAAAAGATATGCTTGTATCGGCTTTGGACCATCAATCCAGCTGCTTTGCAAACAGGTGTTGCATCTGTGATAATGTGTACAACATTTGAAGGACCAATCTCATCAATTGCATCCTTCAACACTTCAAACATGAAAGTAGCATCTTTCAATTTTCCACTACAATCTATTGCTCTTAAGAAGTAGGGTCCTGCAGGAGATGTAACAATAATATTCAACAATGGCCTATGTCGAATGTCTATCCAACCGTCCATGACTATTGAACACCCTGAAGAAGTCCATGATTGTTTGAGGTCCACCATACACCCCTGCATTCTTGTCACCCCCTTGTCTAACAATGATGTCCTCATTTTGTTGTAACCTGGGGGTGTATATCCTTGTCCAACAACTAAGATTTTTTTCACCATTTCCTTGTAATATGGTGAATGGGTGGCATTAAATGAAATCCCATTTGCCATGAAAAAATTAGCGACAGCATCGTCAGCCTCATCCCTATGTACAACATTGTAGATTTTACGAATTTGTTCAACAACAGCAGCAGCAGTAGACCTGTTTTTCTCAGGAGTAGAACCAGCTTGAGACTCAACTTGGTTTAGTTGACTTTGATTCATTGAATCTTGGACATCATTGGAGGATGATAAAACCCTAGGTATCTTAAAAGGACGATCATTGTTTAAGTCAGTTTCACAGACACCTATGGCATCCATGTGAAGCTTGGTCAACTCCATTCTTTTTTCAACATTACATGTACAACCCTTAACCCCATCACCAACTATGCACAAAAGATGATGCCACACTCTAGTATAGCTCCCCTTAAACACATGATTGCACAACATGCACACCCATTCTTCACAACCCCCACTATTCTTTTTCTTATTTTGAGTAATTTTCTTCACAAATTTTAACAAGGGTTTCTTGGGGTCTGTTCTTTGGCTTGGGCTTGAGCTTTCAATTGGACTTGGAGTAGAATTAGTGTCTTGCTCACTAGATGGTATGCTCCCACTCTCCATGACTTCCTTGAATAGTACTCAACATAACATGTTTAAAATTTAGTTTGATGATAAATGTGCATAGTTAAAACTTAAAACTTAAAACAAATTGAAAATTAATTATTGAGATATGAAAAGTGAAAAATAAAAAATGTATGCAACATTGAATCTGATTTATAATTTATTTATTGAAAAGTGTGTTCATTTATACATGCCAAATTGAAATAAATTATCATTGATCAATGAACATAAACTTATAAAATCATAAATCATACCTAACTAATATTAAATATAGTTTAACTTAAAAACTTTAAAAGTGTCATTTGTTTTAAAATTTTAATTAATATGGAATTTGAATAAAAGATTTATGAAAGTAAAGTTGTAAAGTGAAATTTGGCATTGGAGATTGAACATAAATGATAATAAAAACATAATTTATAAATTTAATTGTAACTAAGCTAGATATATAGCTTATATGATTGTATTGTATCTTTCAATCTTTGCCTCTTTGTATATTTAATAAAAATTAAAATGATTCAATGATCCATAAAATTATATTATTTTGATTTTTGTATATATACTCAAAATTTAAAATTGTAACAAGTTATGACAAAATAAATAAAAACATACATTTAAAAAAATGCAATTGACATAATAAAAATTCTAAATAAAAATTGCTAATTAATATTGTGATTGATATAACTAATTATAAAAATAAATTACAATTGTTATCATAATATAAAATTATGATTGTTATCATAATAAATTACAATTGTTATCATATTACAATTGTATCTTTCAATCTTTGCCTCTTTGTATATTTAATAAAAATTAAAATGATTCAATAATCCATAAAATTATATTATTTTAATTTTTGTATATACACTCAAAATTTAAAATTGTAACAAGTTATGACAAAAAAAATAAAAACATACATTTAAAAAAATGCAATTGACATAATAAAATTTCTAAATAAAAATTGCTAATTACCATTGTGATTAATATAACTAATTATAAAAATAAATTACAATTGTTATCATAATATAAAATGCAATTGATTCATTCATAAAAATTAAATGCAGCCATATACATTACCATTTGGCATTTACTAAATAAAAAATTTTAAAAGTTAAAAACATAATTTGATAATTATTAATCTATAAGTTTATAACCATTCACTGAATTAAAAAATAAAAAAGTTAAAAACAATGAACATAATTGAATAATTTATAAAAATTAAAATCATAAATTGAATATTAAAATTTTAAAAATTAAAAAAAAAACTTTAAAATAAAATAAATTAAATAATAATAAAATTTAAAACTTTAAAAAAATTTAAATAAATCATGGCCGATTGAAATTTTTGGGCTATTGAAATTTAAAAAATTAAAAAGAAATTTTAAACTAAATTAACAATCAAATTTAAAACTTTAAAAAATAATTTTTAATAAACAATTGCCCATTGATCATTGAAATAAGTTACAAAACCATGAACCATATAAACCATAAAATTAATAAATTATATAAACCATAAACTATATAATATAAATAAAATTTAAATTGAAAAATAAAAAATTAAAATTAGTTAAAATTTAACAACTAAAAAGTTAAAACCTAAAAATTAAAATTAAATTATAATTATAATTTACAATACCTGCCGTTGAAATAAGTTACAAAACCATGAATGATATAAACCATAAAGTTTAAAATTATATAAACCATAAAGTTTAAACTATATAATATAAATAAAATTTAAATTGAAAAATTAAAACTAGCTAAAACATAAAAACATAAAACTTAAAAATTAAAATTAAATTTTAATTATAATTTACAATACCTGCCGTCTACGACTGTCTGCCGGCGATTTCTGTGCGTATTTGATCAGTTGTCGATTTATATGCCCCTGGCTCTGCAGATTTGATCAACAATCCTGGCTCTGGCGATTTCTATCAATTCTATGTTTGCGACTATCTGCGTTTTGAGTTTTGACAATGTGGAGGGCCGAGGAAAGGAGGGAAGCGTCCAAAGCTCAAAGCTCTAAACTCTGGAAGGAAGGGGCCAACGCTTCCAAACTCTGAACATGTGGCTTGGCTTAGCTCGGCTCAGCACCCACTAACAACGAACACTGAACGAACACCCACACTTAGCTTGGCTCGACACCCACACTCAGCGAACAACGAACGCTTACACTCACACTCACACTAACAGCAAACACTGAGGACACTCACACTCACACTCAGGCGAAGAAGACACTGAACACTGTCAACATTGAACTGGAACGCTCAAGCAGAAATTCAGAATGGTTTTAACAACACCCATGCATTTTATTTATAGTTTTTTTCTTTGTAGATTAGCGTTGGCGAGAAGAGGGATTAACCTTGGCAAGAGAGATTAACGTTGGCAGGAGAAATTAGCGTTGGCGGGAGTCAATTGCATTGGCTGGATGGTCAATTTGCCGAAAATTTGGGGCCCATGTAATCCGGAACGGCTGGGCGTTCCTGCTCGATGAGGAGCATGTGGAAGCTCCCAGAAGACGGAACCCCAAAAAACACATTCCCATAGTTTACTATTCCACGTTCCCAAAAGGTCTGGCAGCTCCCGGAACCATTCCCATGGGTTTTGGAATGTTTCGTACCCGTTCCTAAGCTCCCTGGAACGCGGGAACTTCTGGAACGAGTTCCCTGAAGTCTGGTAGCGGTTCTCGTGCAACATAGAAAAATAGTGTGATCCAGAGTCTGTTTTTGGCTTGGTTGGGCTCATTTTCAAGCTTAGAGCAATATCTTTACTCCAATGGCCACTTTCACTATGTTTGGGGCAGCTAAAACACCCCAGAAGGCGTTATTTGGCTAACAGAGCATCGGAATAGCATTTAAATTCTAAATTATGAGAAAATGCACCAAAGTCAAAAAGTTAAAAAGTAAAAAATTCAATAAAAAATTAATTGGAATGACATGGCATGATGTCGCCATAAGGCATGCGACCCTTTTTTAAAGTTATAACTTAAACTTTCGGTTATAATTTTTGAAGTGGTGAATGAAATGTTTGGAGGGTGACGTGAAGCTGAGAGACTCACGCTAACATGGTGAAGGTTGCGCTTGAGTGGGTTGAGGGTGGACCCCTACCCATGCATTGAATAAAAAAATCATGGTTTAGTTTATATCTTTTTTTGGAGTGGTTGTTTATTGTTATCATTTGAATAAAGTTGAAGGCTTTGGAGGCTTATGAATGTGATTTGGTGGGTGCATATTTTTGGTGGATGAGGTGATATTGCTCCATTTCTGTCATGCTTTATTATTTCATAATCGATCTGGCTTAGAAGGTTATCTTAAAGCACGTAGAGTAAATATTTGCAGTTGTCAATTTATTTACTTACTCTTTACTCTTAGCGATTTAAGAAGGCATGTTTTATTAAGTTGTAGCTCATGCTTTTTTATTTTATTTCTAACCGTGAAAAGTATCAGACCTAATATGTTTGTTGCAAGTGTGATAGCTTTTGTTTGCAGATCACAATCCCGAGTAAAAGGTTGAGCTAAGATGCATCTCATTTTCTTGAATCTAGATCAAAACACTTATGCGTTCACCTTCAAACTTCCAAGTTTTCCTAGAGATTCAAGCTTGAGTAACTGTTTCCTCTTCTTTCAACAAAAAACTACAAATCTGTTTCTTTCCGGTAACTTTCATTCACATTCAACAAGTAAATCATATGCTAAAGTTCATCATTTTATTTACTTGTTTGATTAGATCTAAGAAGTGCTTTGTTTCATAATCAGAATCTTAGATCTAGTTATCTCTTTCCTAGTACTCAAAGTAATAAAATCTTTCTATCTTTCAGCAAGTACTAGGTTCTATTTTTTTATTGTATTTTTATTTGACTAACCCACTAATTTACAGATACATAGCTTCTTGGTTTTTGTCTTTTCGCGTCAGGTTAAGTAGAAATGTTGGTGAAATTTTGAGGTTTCAGGCTGCTCAAATCACCTCTAATTCTCCCTTTTTTATTCCTGTAATGTCCTCTTTTGCCTAGGCATTGAGGACCAACCTGCTAACCTATGTGATTCCTGTGGGTTCGAGCGGGTACTGACAGTCAAGGAATCAGCTGAAGACTGATGCCATCTACAGAAGATCTAGGGCATCAATATTATATCACCATTGGGTTGAAGAGGGGCCACTAGAGCCAAAGGCCACCTGCATGCATGACATTCGAGCATTATTTAATGATGCATGCACCCGATCAAGTCTCCATTCGCATGCATGCAAGTCAACTGCAAATTAGAAGTTACACTGACCTAATTAGGTCAAAAGTTAGGCTTTTCACAGTTGAAAGTTATAAAAGAAAGATAAAGTGAATTGAGAAGATACTTATGTGATAATTGATTTGTGGAGTTGAATTGGAGAGCTCGACGAGCTAAGTTGGGGTTGAGCGCATGCTCAGCTAACTGGTGTATTTTGGCAGCGAAATCTATCTGCCCTAGTTCATCATCAGGTTGGATCATACAGGTTCAGCACTAGTTCATCATCAGGTTACATTCAACAGTTATTTCGAGAGGTTGATTATTCATCCAGCCAGAGGGTTTCACCATCACACTGTGTCACCGTGATCAAAGACAAAGAAAGCACATCATCCGAGCTCCCAACAGCAGCTTATTTATTTGATTTATATACTGGTATGTACATGCATTGATTTCTCCTATTTTATAGCATCTCCGTATTTTTCTAGGGCACATATTTGGATGCAACTGCATGTATGCAAAGTTCGGGGTTTGTTTTCCTATTTGATTAAGGATTAAATCTATTAGCCATCTACAATATACCCATAAACCGGAAAATATCAGTTTGGGATACTACAGTGGTATCAAAGCTGGTTTTCTTGCTAGCCCAAGGAAAAAAAAGAAGCATTTAGGTGAATCCAAGCAGGGTTTCCAATTGAGCATAATTGTGTTTTACCTTCAAACTCGTGAAGTATTACGGGGTCGTTTTCATTAGTAGTTGCAAAACGTTGGAGAAGACCCATTTTTGCTTTGGGGTCGATTTCATATTGGGGACCAATTCTCTGGTAGAGGTCGATCTAAACAAGACAATTCCATTGCTAAGAGTCAATTCATCAGAGAAGAAGATCACAGACAGTTTGAGGAAGGCCGAATTCATCTACAGGAGGCCGAGTCTATCATCTTGTGGGCCGAATCCATTGCTTGAGCTCACCAATTTGAGGAAATCGTGGTCTTTTCCGGAAGAGTATCCGAGCTGATTGGAGGGGTCGAAAACTCATGAAGATCGATTTGGAAATCGAGATAGAGGTCACATTTTTCAAGAGGACGTGATTGCAAGAAAAAGGGTTGGAGATTTTATGAATCCAATTTCCACCTATAAAGAGGTGTTGTCCATCCCAGGATCGATTTGCTTCAAAAAGAGTCGGTTTTGATGTGTACCAAGTGCCTGAGTTCATTGTTGTCACGTTGAGCACGATTACGTGGAGTTCGAATCAAATCCAAGCAAAATAGTTGTTTGAGAGGAGGCCAAAGGGGATCCGATCCGGTAGATAGGCTTTCTTGAGAGGAGGGTGCACTTGTTCGGTGTGTATTGGCCACTAAAGAGGGTGTATATGCTAGTATCTTCATCTATAATCTACATTCAGACATTTCAGTGGTTGGAAATCGAGTTGCTTGCTGACTGTAAGGAGGGCGCAACATAGGGAATCACCATTCTCAAGATTCATTTGTACTGAGTTGTTAAAGAAGGGACCACGCACATAGGAGTGTTAGAAAACAGGACCGCAGAGCAATAACAAATATACAGTTAAATCAATAAACAAGATGCAAAACACATTAAAACATTACAGAGAGACACAGATATAACGTGGTTCACCCAAACGATGGGCTACGTCCACAAAGAAATTTGCCAATCCTTTTATTACAGTCCAGAAAGATGAAGGGATACACCCTGCAGCAAAACCGTTGCGCTTCCTCTTCACGCTCTCACAGTCTCTCTTCCAGTACAATACAATACCATATCCATTCGATTTACAATGCTCTCTTTTATAGGGGAAATACCATGGGAAAAATTCTAGGGTTAACCCAATACCATGGGTCCGCAATACTGTTGGCCAACACACATCCCAAAAAAAAAAATTTCGGGGGCTTCGCCCCCGAACCCCAAGGCAGGGGGAACGACTGTACAATACTCCTGGGTTACAATCACAACTGAATAATATCTCTGGATCTGGAAGATTAGGCTCCACAACCAACAAGGAGAGGGCAACCCTTGTGACTATACACAACTTCCATTATCTCCAACCATTGAAGATAGGGCTCTCATTCTGCGGTCGTGAATTCTTACTGCTGTTGGGTGTCTTTGGAGCAAGAGAAACTACTATGCAAATGTCCTAGATTTTCCCATAGTGCATTGTGAATGTTAGAAGACTGTATTCCATGGCTTACTGCTATCAAATTATGGAGTCATCTCCATTACTATTGATCATCAACTAATACAGGAAATTACTTCATCTTTATCAGGAAGTATCTTAGAAGACAAGAGAAGACATATTCACACAAAGGACCATATATTCCAGGCCTGATTTCTCCTTGTATTGCTGTTGTTATTCATATAAAGTGGAGTTACTATGGTTACATTTGATTTACAGCTGTGGGCATGCAAAAGTTATAAATGAATCCAGGAGACCCATACAACATTACTCATAGGAGACAGAGGTATAGAGACAGAGAAGAGGAGTTAGAGGACATAGATTTGGGGAACAGAGAGTATCAGTTTGAAAAAGACAAAGAAACAATGGCCGATGATGATAAAATAGCTCTTAATAGTCTCATATCAGCCATAAAAGAACTCACCATTGGGCAAAAAGAAATGATGAGCACCTTCAGGCAAATGACTGAGAAGAATGGGCCCACCCCACACAGTCCCTTATTTCCCAACAGTGATAGGGTATCCACCAGCAGTAGTAGGGAGTACTTATATACCAACATGCAGAGCCATCCCCATATACACAAGCCTTTTCAACCTACCATGCCTCAATTCTTAGATAGTCTAGCTGTAGTGCCTCTAGCACAAGCAGAACCAGAAGAACCCATGAGTGCCTATCTGAGAGAATATAGAGCTTTAGGAGAGGACTTCCATTCAACCATTACCTTCACTAACTTCTGCCACTTTAAAAGTAAGAACAAACCCAAAGCTTACAATAGGCCATTTACCCAGAACTATGAGTTACAGCGCACTGTAGGGAAACTAACTATCCCTGCCTTTGAGGGCACTTGAGGTGGCCCAGCCAAGAATTGGGTACAGAAGTTGGATACATACTTCCAGCTCAACCCCATGATTGAGACAAATGCCATTAAATTGGCTACTTTGCATTTGGACGGAGAAGCACATGAGTGGTGGTATCACGGGTTAGTGACACTGGGTCACAACACCATCACATCGTAGCCAGATTTTACACAGAGGCTCATTGAGCGATTTGATCGGAAGGATCCTGAGGTACACTTTAGAGAGTTGGCACAACTCAAGCAAACAGGTAGTGCAGATGCATTTATTTCAAAGTTTTAGAGGGCAGCAATCATGGTGACAGATATATCAGAGAGCAGGTTGATTATGTTGTTCACTGAGGCTCTCACTGAACCCTTACGGGGATGGGTCAAGTCTTATAGGCCCACCACCCTAGCAGATGCCATCAGACGGACTAGAGATTTACAGGATGCAGTACCCAAGATTAGGCTTCCTCCCAAAACCAATTCCCCTATTGAAGATGAAGAGAGGAAACCCATCCAGAAAGAATGGCCCAAGAAAGAATGGATGGACAATGATACCCGACAGGACCTTAGAAGAAAAAAGTTATGTTTCACTTGCCAGGAACCATGGGTACCAGGTCACAGATGTTCAGGGAAGGGAAAGGCTTACTACATAGAGGCCTATTCTGACAATGGGGAGGATGATGATTATCCAGATCAGAAGCAGAGAGAGACACCAGAGATAGTTAGGGAGTTTTCGCCCTTAGGAGGTACCATTGCTACCATGATAGGGGTTGCTAGATTCCACACTCTCCGAATCAGAGGTACCGTACAGGGCCACAGAGTGGGAGTGCTGATAGATGGTGGGGCATCCCACAACTTTATTGATGCTGCATGGGTTAAAAGGAGAGACATTCAGACTGAGAGTTTTGATGGGTTTTCAGTAGTTGCAGCAAGTCACACCATGGAGTGTAGTCAGAGGATTCCTCAATTAACAGTAACACTTGGGAATTATACAGTGATGGAGACATTCTATGTGGTGGATGTACCTGACATGAAGGTGGTATTAGGAGTTCAGTGGATGTATTCCCTAGGGAAGTATTCCACAAACTACCAGACCATGGAGATGGAGTTCACAAGTGCAGAGGGACAGAAGGTAGTATTGAGAGGGATGAATACCTACCCTCCCACGCCAGTGACATCACACAGGATGGAGGCAGTACTCCGACAGGGGGATATTGAGGGAGCAGCAGAGTGTTTTGTTACCTTCAGGAAACCACCAGATAAGGCCACACAACATCCAGCAGTATTTGGAGACCATCCAACAGGTCGACCTCCAGATAGGGGATTTGAGAGCTAGCCCCCACTTGATGATGAGGGGCAATTAATTCTGATTCCGGAGCGCATCCTAGAGGTGCGAGAGCGGAAACTGAGGAACAAAATCATCAGAGACTACTTGGTTCAATGGAAAGATCTACCTATAGAGGAGGCCACTTGGGAGACAGAACAAGTATTACAGCACCCAGCTTTACAGTTGCTTGAGGACAAGCAAATTCGAGCGGGGAGGACTGTAATGTCCTTTTTTGCCTAGGCATTGAGGACCAACCCGCTAACCTATGTGATTCTTGTGGGTTCGAGCGGGTATTGACAGTCAGGGAATTAGCTGAAGACTGATGCCATCTACAGAAGATCTAGGGCATCAATATTATATCACCATTGGGTCGAAGAGGGCCACTAGAGCCAAAGGCCACCTGCATGCATGACATTTGAGCATTATTTAATGATGCATGCACCTGATTAGGTCTCCATGCGCATGCATGCAATTCAATTGCAAATTAGAAGTTAAATTGACTTAATTAGGTCAAAAGTTAGGGCTTTCGCAGTTGAAAGTTATAAAAGAAAGATAAAGTGAACGCAGAAGATACTTATGTGATAATTGATTTGTGGAGTCGAATTGGAGAGCTCGGCAAGCTAAGTTAGGGTTGAGCGCATGCTCAACTAACTGGTGTATTTCGGCAGCGAAATCTATTTGCCCTAGTTCATCATTAGGTTGGATCATACAGGTTCAGCACTAGTTCATCATCAGGTTACATTCAGCATTTATTTCGGGAGGTTGATTATTCATCCAGCCAGAGGATTTCACCGTCACACCGTGTCACCGTGATCAGAGACAAAGCAAGCACATCATCCGGGCTCCCAGCAGCAGCTTATTTATTTGATCTATATACTGGTATGTACATGCATTGATTTCTCCTATTTTATAGCATCTCCGTATTTTTCTAGGGCACATATTTGCATGCAACTGCATGCATGCAAAGTTCGGGGTTTGTTTTCCTATTTGATTAAGGAGTAAATGTATTAGCCATCTACAGTATACCCATAAACCGGAAAATATCAGTTTGGGATATTACAATTCCCCTTCTCTGGGAAGTTTTGTAAGCCTTTTTTTATCACTTTCTAGGATCAAAAGGCAGCCCCATTCATAAGGAAAGCATAATGTAATAAAGTTAATAAAGAGCAAGTGGGATAAAGGCTCCCACACCCCCTTTCGCCCATTTCGGAGGAGGCCTATATCGCCCAGTGTGTGATTGATCTTTGATTTACCGCTTTCTTTTAAATTCTAGATTAGTTCAAAGATTGTTTGCATCTAGTTAGATCTAATTACCAGTATATATGTGTTTGTTTATAGATCTAACCCAGTCTTGACCTCCTGAGTAAGGCTTTGTCTTGAAAGAGATCTTTGACTGTAGTTTCCTTATATGCAAAGCTGATATACTACTTAGAATAAAGCACAAGCACACAATTTGTCCTCCAAGGGCTGTATAGATTAGAATTTACTTTTCTTCAAAATTGGAATTAATATTTGTCATTTCGGTGTATGGTCTTTCCCATCGCAGGTTTGCCTTGAGCTTTGGGATAATCAAAAGCAGGAATGCGCACTAATTAATTTCTCACATCTAATCAAGCAAACACATTGCACATAAAATCCTTAAAACTTTACCAAGGCTTCGTTGTGTATGCTCTGCACCGCTGCAGTTCGAATGAACAGTTGGTTACATCAAAAGCAACGTGGGTGACTAGCTTAATTAGTCTTCACGACCCAATTAACCTCCCAGGCGAAAATCCAATGCCTTGAATTAATCCGTTGCGGTGGCAGAATCTTCAAAGGAAGCAGGAATAACTGGGTAGCGACCTCGAGACACCGTTAGGCTACACCCTTGTTGGTGTAGTGTTGAACACGTCTCAGAGACTCCAACCAACCCACATATTCCTTGCTGGGAGCCGCATTGGATAACGTTTTTGGACATACTCCTCGTACCTTCAGGTATATTTGGAGTTCCTTTTTCCCCTTAAGTTAATCAACTCATTTCCACATTAACTTAAAATTTGACCAAGAGCACTTGCAACATTTTCCTTTCAGCAAAGCAACAACACTTTATTTGTGGATTCCATTTGGCACTAGTTTTCTTTTATATAATCATCTGTTTCCATGTGCTTTGATATATTATACCTTGATACTCATGCTGTTGTACTTAAATTTCGTTGCAAATATCTTGTGTTAAGTATTCCCTTTCATCAAAACTCCTAAATAACTCAATCATCACCGTAAACACTAAAGCCTTAACAACCTTAGCAATTAATAGGGTCTACCTCTCTTAGTTTCGTTAGGAGTTGGCCTAAACGAAAGAGTCAAGAACAAGGTGGCAGCCTTGACTTGAGACTTGCCCCCAAGGACACACCGAGTGGCTTGAAGATTTCTGCCACGTTCCCCCCTAGGTGTGTGAAAGGCGGCAACACTCTTCTTTGTTGGGTCATTTCTTAAGGATTCTCTCCCTCATAATCTAACTTTATGTTATAATATATATTATGTTCTTGTCTTCTGACTTGGAACGTTTTCTTTATTTAGGTTCAAGCTCAAAGAGATTTATGGTAATGAACTACTTGGAATTATCATTATTAAAGCTTTCCCATCTAGTTGTAAATTGAATCCTCTTGAAGAAACATGGATAATCACCCAAGGTTGAACACCTTGAGGTCATTCAGTCACACACTAGTCAAAGAAAGTGACAATAGATTCAGGGAGAGTGGCTCAGACCATGTAAGAAGAGCTCAGGCCCTACACACAAAGGCCAACAACAACAAAACAAACCCTGAAAAAACACAAAAAACACCAATACCTTGATGGAAAACCTCAAATAAATGTGGGAAATATTGGTTTTAGCAAATAAAACACATGAGACAAAGCGAAGCTTACTAAGTGTTGCCGCCTAAAACACACTTAACCACAGAAAAGCCTCCCAACCGCTAGGTGTGTTCTTGAGGGAAACTATGATTTTAGAACCCAATGTCACCTCGATTCCTAACTCCTCCGTTTAGACCCAACTCCCTAAAGGTCAAGGGGGTTAGTCCCTACTTTCTTAGTTTCTTAAAGATTTTAATCGGGAGTTAGATTTTATTAAGGTTTAAATTAAGTTTAATGACAAGCAACCATGCAGAGATGCAATAGTTTTCAATGACAGGCACACCTTGCTTTTGAATTAAATCAAATGCAATTACAAGAAAGACAAAAACAACTATTCATGTCCAGTGCCTATTCTATTGGGCTTTGGAAAATACAATACATAATAATGTAAAAATACAAGATAAACAAGAATTTGCAATGAAATGCTTCCCAAATACTTAGATCATTCAATACAATAAATTGCTCATTAACATAACTCAACTTGCATTAAATAAAATGTAACCATGAAATGTAACTTAATCTGAAAATGTAAATAACTTGAACTAAAAGAATGCTTTGAAAGAAAAATTGTGATTGAAACAAGAGATTGTAGTGTTTTGCAAGTGGTCCTGTAAGCTTTAGTTCATTTTAGGTCTCACTTGAACTTAAGGGAATTAATGTGTGAAACAATAAAATACAACCTATCTAATGTGTCTACCCCTAACACTTATCTCTTACGATTTGAGAAAGATTGTTGGGTGCTCAACAAGAAAACACAAGGTTCCCTTCTAACTCGACAAGTCAATCCCAAAGATTGTTGGGCGCTCAACAGGAGGACACTAAGTGCCATGAGGCTCCCAACAGTCTCTACCCCTCTGGCTCCACATGCCAACCTTTCTTTTCTCAATTTCTTCACAAGATAAGAGTTGGATGCCTACTAATCTAGCCAACTCAAATCTTCTCCCTTTCTTGTCACCCAAGGTCGGTCCAATCAACGAGGGGAGTGAATACGGGGCAAAGATTGGGGCAATATTTATCTACTTCCAAAAAAAGAATAAAAACTTTAAATATATTTAACTACACCAGCCAACACGATATTGCAAGAATGGCAAAGCCAAATCACTTACAATGTGTGGCCAAAAAAAAAAAAAAGCTAAAAAAACAAACTAATCCTAGCCACTCAATCCACTTTCCAAATGGAAAGGATGAAACAAAAAATAAACTTGCGGATATGAAAACTAATTACTCTATCCCTTCTTCAATTGCTATGCCCAAGAGAGGGGAACGAATAAACTTATTGCTATGTCAAATGGGGAGGAAACCACCATAGTGGGGCCCTTCCCATTGAGTTTAGCTCACCCAACTAATCAAAGAGAGAAGGGGTCACCCCCCTAGAGTTGGCAACTCAAAACTTGTTACTTTCTTGCTTGGGGGGGACCCTTTGGATCTTAAATTTATCTTAGGAACCTAATATAAACATTAGAACCTTTACTTGGCCACCCCAAATGACTATAGTCACTTTTCCAAAATTTGGCTCTCTAATTAATTGCCCATTTTCTTGATTTCCTTGACTGACTTTGGAAAATGTGACCAAAACCTTATCAAGGCTTGTTCGAATGACTTCAAACTTTTCCCAAGGGTGTATGGGGACTCATGCCATTGAGTTTGAGTACCCATACTCATATTCATGGGCATTAGATGCCATTTAACCCTTTTTTTTTAAAATAAAACTTTTTTTATGCAGAGGGACAATTTTTAATCACCAAAATTAAAAAATCCTAGGAAAAACTTAATGAAATTCCACAAGACTCTGGATAATGTCTAGCATGGTAATATAGAACATTCCTAGGTCCCAATCACCCCATTGACTCGATTACTAGAACACCTTTCACCACTTTGGAGGTAATTTTGAGTGAAAAACTCAAATAAATAAAATCTCTAAAAATAAATTTTAATTATCGAAGTGAAAAACACTCGATGAAAGGACTTCCCTAATGACTAAGTCATAGGTGATTAAGTTACAAAAAACTAGACCTTCATGATGACATATCCTTACAAAATTCTCCTCAGAGGTGCAAAAAATTTCATAGAGAGAAGAAGAGAAGAAGAGTTGTCTCGCTTGATATAATCATTAAGTACTTCATTCTTATCTTCAAGGCACATCCAACATGTGCGTGGTACATCGTTGTCCACCTAGTTGGTTTTGGTGGTCAACATTCTGGCTCCAACTCGGGGACGTGTGCTTGATCGTCAGAAAACATGTGAGAACCTCAGAATCTGTGATAAGAAAGCTCAACATGCCAAACATAAGCACCATGTGTGTTATGATAACAATTGCATATGTTACAAAACCAAGAATTCTATAATACATAAATACATCTAAGTCAATATATGCAATAAAAATACAAAAAATTAAAGAAAAAGTGAAAGGTCAGAGATACGTTACAAAGGGTACCCCTTTGGGCACCAATGAGTCCTCATCTGAAAAATAACTTGAGTTGTTTCCCATTCACTGGCAAGTTCATGGTTTCACCATCCAAGTGGTTGAGGTGGAAAGAATTTGGCACTGCTTCATCCCTGATGATAAATGGACCCAACCACAAGCTGTCAAATTTACCGTGCTTTCCTAGATTTTGCCTTCTTTTATCTCACAACAAAACTGTATCCCCAATACTGAAAACTCTTTGCCTTGTTGTCTTGTCAAATGCCCTTTTAACCTTTTCTTGGTTCTTGCAATTTTGTTCACAAGCCATCCTTCTATTTCCATCAAGTTTCATTATATGATTAACCCTGTTATCCATTGCACTTTCACCTGAAATAGAAGTCAGAAGTAGACCATGTACCGGAAGCCTAAGATGCACTGGTAACTGAACATCCAAACCATAAACCAACTCAAATGGACTTTTCCTTGTAGAAGCTTTCTCTGTTATCCTAACAGCTCATAATGCATACTTAATCTTACTATCCCATGCCTTCTTGTTTTCTCCAACAATTTTCTTAACAATGGTCATTAGATTTTTATTACTTGATTCTGCTTGACCATTTCCTTGAGGATAGTAATTTGATGAATGAGATAGAATAATGCCATAATCAAAACAAAAAGATGACATTTTTGCTAAACTAAAGGCTTTCGCGTTATCTGTTGTTATCTTTGCTGGCACACCAAACCTTGTTATTATTTTATCTTCAAGAAAATCCATAACTACCTTTTCAGTTGCTGCTTTGGTAGGAATGGATTCCACCCATTTAGTGAAGTAATTTGTAGCTATTAAGATCCATGAGTAACTGTTGCTTGAATTATCTTTAAATTTGCCTATGAAGTCCAAACCCCACTACTGAAAAGGAGCTTCTACAACAACTGGCTGTAAAGGCAAGGAGGCTAACTTATGTTTACCAGTGAAAAGCTGACAAGGTTCACAACATCTCACAAACTTGTGGACATAAAAAAAGATAGAAGGCCAATGGTAACCAGCTCTAAGGATTTTATGAGTAGTGGTTTTAGCTGCATGGTGACCACAACACAATCCAGCATGAAATTCATTTATGAGACTTTTAGCTTCATATTCATCAACACATCTAAGGATTAACCCATCCAGATTTTTCCATCCTAGTCCCATTTGAGTTATGACATATTTAGAAGCTTTTAATCTTAATGATCTTCTCCCATGACCCATAAGGTGATTTGGGCAAGTACCATGTTTAAGATAGAAAATAATATCTGCATAACATTCAACTTGCTCTAGCTTTTGAAGACTTAGAGAATAATTTGGTTCTTCATTTTGACACTCCATATCTAAATCTTTTTCATTACTTTTAGTCAACATTTGATCTAGACCTTGTCCTTTGACTAACTTTGTGGGTTTAATTTCTAAGTCACACTCTTGTATTTTAGCAACCCATCTTCCTCTTTCACCTAAACCTCCTCCTGGAGACAACACTTCTTCAACTGCTGAACTCGGAACATACCCAATTACTTTAGAGTACCCAATGAAAGTTCTAAAATGTTTAAGAGACTTAACCAAAGCATATGCTTGCTTTTCTAATATATGATATTTCAATTCTGAAGCTTGTAGGGCCCTACTCATGTAAGCAATAGGCTGGTCTTGACCTTGGTCATTTGTTTGAAGCAAGACACTTGTAATGGTATCTTCAGAAGCAAAGGAGAAAATCTTGAAGTCCTTGGAATAATCTAGACTCACCAGGACAGGGGCTTTAGATATGGCATCCTTTATTTCCTTAAAGGCGTTCTTGCCTTGTTCATCCCACTCAAATTTGGCATCCTTTTTAAGCAATTTATAAATTGGCTTAGCTATCTCAGCATAATTTGGGATAAACCTGTGAACAAAGTTAATTTTTCCATGGAAAGATTGGAGGGACTTTTTTGTTGTAGGCAAAGGGATCTTTTCAATAGCTTGGACTCTTTCAGGATCTATTTTAACCCCATCTTTGGAGACAATATGGCCCAAAAGTTTTCCTTTGGTCACCCCAAAGATTGATTTAGATGGATTTAATGAAATTCCAAATTCTCTGCATCTTTCAAAACCCCATTTCAAGTGATTTATATGACTGTTCCCATCTTTTGAAAAAATTGTTATATCATCTTGATATATCTCAATGATTTTTCATATCAACCCTTAAATGCAAAATCCATGGCTCTTTAAAATGTGGCCCTAGCATCAGTTAAACCGAAAGGCATTCTTAAATACTCAAAAGTGCCCCATGGAGTAGTAAATGTAGTTTTATGCCTATCTTCTTTTTTGACCATGACTTGGTTATAACCAGAAAAACCATCAAGCATTGACATCATTCCTGAACTTGTCACCCTTTGAAGGAGTGTTTCCATTTTTGGAAGAGGATAATTATCCTTTTCACCAGCAACAATTAGATTTTTGAAATCTACACATAATCTGATTGAGCCATTCTTTTTTCTAACCACAACCAAATTTGAGCACCAAGAGGAGTATCTTGTTGGAGCTATTATTTTGGCAGCCAATAATTTCTCTAATTCCTTCTTGACCAAAGGAGCTAACTTGGGGTTAATTTGTCTTAATTTTTTCCTAAAGGGCTTAGCTCCTTCTTTTAAGGGAATTGTATGTTGAGGTGCATCTTCCTTATGAACTTTAAGCTCATCATGTGTGAAAGCCAAAACATCTCTATATTCCCTTAATAGATTTATTATTTGTTCCTTGACTTCCCTTGGGGTGCTTTTTCCAATTTTTACCATTCTATGTTCTTCACTTGTTCCTATGTTGACTTCAACATGCCCACCTGGTTCCAAATCCTCTTTTCTCTCCTTTTTGTGGCCATCATGCCTATCAAACAATTGCTCAAGAGAAACAAGGCCTCTAGGGATTGGATTAATTTGCTGATCACATTCTGGATAAATGCAACCCTCCTCTTTAAGACCAATCTTGAAATCTGAAAACTCATTCATGTTGTTTAAGAAATTAATGACTTGTTTATCATCTTTGAAAACTTGCCAATGATCTACATTATCTGGAACAAAAGGCCTAAAGATGATTTCAATTTTAATTTCTTCCTTAGCCAAATCTTCTGAAGGTTGTAAGGTAGAAGCAGCTACAACAAGCTCATCAGCCTCATAATTTTTTTTCCTTGGAGTAGCAGTAAGGTTTAATGCTTCAAAGAATTCCATAGTGTCCCATACTGCATTTCTATATCTTTTTAATCTTTCAGATTTGCATGCAAATTGACCCTTAACTTGAGAAACAATCAAATCCGAATCCACTTTCATATTAAGCAATTTTATACCCATGCCCTTGCACATTTCCAAACCAAGCAACAAAGCTTCATACTCAGCTACATTATTTGTGGCATCAAATTCCAATCTATATGCAAATTTGAAGACTTGACCAAAGGGTGACTGGATGACAGTACCAGAACCTTTTCTTAATCTAGAATGTGCACCATCAAAATGCATATGCCACACTTCATTACGATTTCCCTTTTCAAACTTTCCTTCTATGGGTTCTAGAAAATTAGCAAGAATGGCATAATTCCCCAACTCATCTTCTTTATACTTAAATTCACTCCTCGGATGTTTTCGATCTTCTATGTGATACCTTCTTTCTAGTTCCCTGTTTAATCTAACCATGGTTCCATTTGGGGAAGGAATAGTAGCATATGTCAAGTCCATTTGTATATTACCCCCCAAATCAGCAGTTGTTTTTCTAGAAATTAACATACCCCAAGCATCAGGAACATCAACTACTACTATATCCATGGTTGACTGAATATATGGATACACAGCCAAATGCACCTACAAATCCTTTATCAAACCACATACTTCCATCTTTTTACTATCCATGGCACAAATGTTATGGTAAGGCCTTGAAATTCTTAAGTTAAGTTGTTCCATTACTTCCTTAGGCATGACATTTGAAGTTGCACTAGAGTCAAGCATACAATTGTGTAGGTGGAATTCATTCATAAGCAAAGTGATGAAAAATGGTTGATTCTTTTGATTACCCCTATCACCAACTTGCAAAATCACAGGTGCATCTTGGTAAGCTATTACTGGTTGCTTTTCCATGTTCTTTTGATCACTCCTTGACACACTACTGCTTGGAACAGGGTCTTCTAAGGCTTTGTAGAGCTTATCCCTTTGGCCATCCATCTTTACCATTTCAATTTTCTGTCAAAGGAACCATTACATTTACTTTACTTGCCCATGCTCCTAAATCAATATTTAATTCTTTATTTGAATGAACATTTTCTTTAAGGGGAGAAGATACCTTAGGGATGCTTGATTGAGTCTTATCTTGATTTTGCTTTCCTCTCCTTTGATAAGTGATCCCTTTATGCCTAGCCATTTCCAATATTTGCCCTTGAGTTAGCTTTTTCCCATAGACTTTAGTCACTTTATCAACTTGATCATTCACATAATTCACCCTGTTGCCGCCTAATTCGCACCTCGGGTAACGTGGCAGAAATCTTCAAGCC
>LPNX010411929.1:5229-19022 GCA_001517045.1 Pseudotsuga menziesii | reverse complement strand
GTTCTTTACCTGACAACTCTTACGACATATCAGTATGGTATGCTTCTATATATCCTTTTCATTCTAGAGCACACACTCTGTCGGTGATCATTGAATTTTATGAATCAAAATAACCTATTTAGTGTTTTAGATATGATAGATTTTCACTCAACATGTCTAAATGAGTGATGATATAGAATCATTTTGTCAAACATTTAAATAAAATGCATGCTCAAGTCCAAGTCAATCAAAGGACTAAAATGTAAAATATAAGTAGTTTGTGGATTCCCAATGGAGATATAAATCGCTTGAGAAGAACTCAGGACAATATAAAGGATAGAAAAATAATTTAGTTGTCAATTAAAAATAAGGGCCAGAGAGAAGTTCTGTTATTTACAAAGAACTTCATAAATGCAACAAGTGCAAAAAAAGTGTCTGATATGCTATATCATATCGTGCAATAGCATATCGAACCTTAAGGAAGAAAAGGCCAACTAGGTAAAAAGGGTAAAAAAAGGCATGACCTTTTCCAAAATATAAAATTGGTCAAAATTTCCAGGGAATTCCAAAAAGCAAAGGTTAGAGGTGCTCTGCAGTCAACATCGTTGTCAAAATCAGGGGAACTATATTCACTTCAAAAGAAGGAGTTCACAAAGGCTTGTAAGGATCTTCAAAAATCCCTTTGTCGAGGTGCTAGTTCACCCAATTGAGAGCTTCTTTGTGAGTAAATACATTTTCTGAGGAGGCTCCTTAAAGTCTTCTTTTCACATTCTCTATTATGGGGTTTTTCTTCCTATGTTTTTTTTCCCAATTTACAAAGAATAGTTTTTTGTGCATGAGTACCTAATATGACTGCAAATTGCTGAGACTCATTTATTTTCTTATTTCGTCTAGTTAGGATTATGGAGGGTGTTAGAACTAAAAACTTCTCATAGGCTCCTAGAACTTATCTTTATGACTCTTGGGGGGGAAACCACACTCATTTTGGCCACCTAGGGCTAACCACCACTCATCCCAAATCCTAATCACTAATTGAGCTTAGCTGGACTATTTCCTTCATTTAAGAGGGCACTCCTCAATCATATTGTATGACTAGTAGCTAGTCTCAGTTGGTAACTAGGTGATCCATTGCAACTTCACTCCTAAACTGAACTTACATACCCTGATTCGATTTCATGGACCTAATTAGGAGTTTTGCACTCCTTCTTAGTTTAACTAAATATTGAATCAATTAAGTAAACAATTAGTCAGATAACTAGCTGTTGTGAAGTCTAGAGCTAGTATAACTCAGTTTATGATAGTTAACATGGCTAAGTGAGACCATTCATGCCAAAATTCACCTTCATGGAATTAATTAGGTATTTTTGGTAAGTTAACTCAACATTCATTCAGTTAACTGATATTTCACTCACTTAATTCAACACTCCATCAATTAACTAGTATAGACTCGATCTAACTTAGTTTAATAGAGTTAGCATGACTAACTAAGGGTTTTTTAGCTCTTGTTAAGCCTAACACACCTCATGCAAGCGTGACAAATTCCAATTCCCTTCAACCCTAATTCAAATTGCTTGCCTTTAAGTAGTGAACTCTACCCCTAATTCAAATTGCTTGCCTTTAAGTAGTGTACTCTACCTCTCTTTCAATTCAATGAACTTGATCGTTTTTATTCTTTTCCGTTCTAAGTTTCTTATGTAGTTATTTATGTTATCCATTTATTACATAATGTTTTGATTGCTGATTTGATTCTCATTGCATATATATTTAGTTTATGTACCTAAATCTATACATGTTCAAATTTTATAATATTCACTTTAGTTTTTTTAACAAAAGATCTATACTTTGTGTGCTCAAGTTTAGTGCACACAATTGGCTTTTATGATTAAGTCTATATATCAATGAGATTTTGTGTGCCTTAGGGGCCTCAAAACTAAGAGGTATAGGTGGGTGCAATCTTAATTTTCTAGAATAATCTAGTTATGTGACATGTTTATGCATTAGATGAAAAGTATAACTTTGTTTCTCTCTCTCTCTCTCTCTCTCTCTCTCTCTCTCTATATATATATATATATATATATTGGATGCTCAATTTTAATGCACATAATTGGTTTTTATAACTAAGATCTTATGGGCCTTCCAAGCATCAAAACTAAGAAATGCAAATGAAATTGTAACTTTATTAATATTAATAAAATTGAGATTGTATATATATATATATATATATATATATTCTCTTACTCAAATTTACATAATTCAAATCATGTGACTTTGAGTTAAAATCTTTTTAATTAGTTTGTGTTGTGTCCCTATAAATCCCTACAATTTGTAAGTAAATATACTTACTATTTCATAATTTGTATTATTTTTGCTTAAATATCGTGTATACTAAATGACTATATTTATTAAGCTTTTAAACTATATTTTAAACTCTATTAGCAATATTATTCAATTTAAATTACAACTAACAATCTATTTTTAAAGTTATATATAAGTAAATAAATGATTATAAAAGAAAAAAAAACTTTAAAAACATAAGCACTCAAACTAAAAATGTGACCTGTTTATGTATGAATAAAATATAATATTAAAAAATCAAATATAGACCACATTCATTTGTTAGGATTTATGTAAAGTTAAAGTTCTCACCTTGAAGCTTGATTAAACCATTCACATCTTTCAATATGGGTAGTTCGGCCTTCTTAGATAGAGAAAGATGCATAGTCTCCAGCAAACCTTGCAATTCATAATTTAAACAAAATTATCAACACAAAGAAGCGTGAGTAAGCTAATCAAATCAATAAAGTAAATCAAACTGTTATAACATCCTGACATTGCACATAGAAATTTACTGATAAACTAATCTGAAACTAATCAGAAACATACATGAAATCCCATGCCATAGAAAATAACATCTAGCAAATGGAGAATATGCAATGAAAATTAACAAATCAGTCCCCTCACACAACCTCTCACATTTGTATATGTGTCTACTACTTCTCTTGGACCATCATATAACAAAGGGAGAAACAACTAGGTATGGAAACTCTTTCTACTTTAGTGACTGGAATCAATTCAAGTGATCTTGGTTTCCAGAATGAACAGGTCCAGCCTTCAATTTCTTTTGGCCAAGATAGATTAAACTCTCTTCTTATGGTCCCCATTGTAATAAGAGTTGCATCAACTAGAAGTATTACAGATTCAGTAACACCTTTGAACATTAACATTCCTTCCACCGAAACAACACATATGCCTAGTTTGGTAGCTAAGGTAGATCAACCTGTTGCAATTGTTAGTGGATCCTACACACTGGGGTGGTGGATCCAGTAACACAGCTAAAATTAAGTTATATGCAACATAATTTCACTCTATTATTGTTCAATAGAAGAGACAGGTGATTGTCTTTGATCCTTTAAATAGTTGTTGGGATTCCTGTAAATGTATGCTTGCTTGTCCTTTTACGACTGGTTGAGAATCTATAAGTGTTTGTGAAGTTCCTCTTGCAATTACAATACTAAATCATGTGGAAGCACCATTATCTGCAAATTAATGGATCTAGCAAAATATTTCATGCGAAGAAGATGCTCTGATATAGGCTTGCCTATGGATCCATAGGGGAAACTTATCAAATATATTACTATTTCTTCTTTGGATTTATGGTAAAATGATGGGTGGATTCTAGGGTTTCATGCACATGCAATATTGATGCTAGCATTGTTGGAAGAACACAAGCACAAGGAGGATCTAGGGTTTTCTTGGTTGCTCCATTGGTAAAGTTTGGTGAAATTATGCTTCTATGGATTGAATGGTGGTTGTAATGCTGCGGTTTCTCTGAATTAGGGCTTTTTACCAGCTTTTGTCAACTTTTACATGTTATAAAACATCCTCTTGAAGGATTTTTCTCTTGTTTGTCCTTAGATCTTTGAATTTTTCCCTAGTTAGGATCCTCCAACAAACCCTAGAGGTTGTTTTTGAAAGTCCTAGTTGGTGAGCCTTAGGGAAATATTCCAAGAGGGAGGCTGATCACCATCCCTCATGGCCTTGGGTTTGAAGTAAATTTCACAAAAACCATAAGATTTGCCATTTTGATCAAAATTTAGTATTTCATGTGTAAATAGACACATTTGCGTGATTAGTGTAGTGTTAGATTATATCTATGTTTTTATAAACTAGAAAACCTTAGAATTCTATAAAATTCAATAATCCAAAAATAACATCAATTTTCAAATCTAAGCCACCCTCAAATTTTGGCCTGCTTATTTATCCCTAGATCCTCCAGTGCGTCACCTATCTTCTTGTCTACATCCATGAACTTGAGAAGCAACCTAAAAAAACCAGTAAAAAATCAGAGTTAGGGTTTCATATTTGACATGTTTCAGGGGTTGGGATAATTTGGCCTTGATAAAAGGTTACTTTCTGCCTTACAACGACCCCATTTAATTGTTTAGTAGGGAAATTTAGGGATAATTTCCTTACTGATCAGTGTTACTATCGTTTCTAGCCCTAAAACCTATCAAACAGACCTGCAAAATCAACCAAGTTAGGGTCATATTTGAGTTATGGGGAAATATCAATAATATCATTGAATTATTCCTTCCAAAAGCATTATTTTCAAGCTAAGGAGTACTTCTATAAACCCTTAAAAGGATGGTTAACTCAACTAATAATTCATGTTGATATACAGTAGTATTTATAGTTAATCTAAATGATGATAATAATGCCTATGTGATGATACATGATGGTTGTTAATACTTACACTTGCTAGCTGATAAAATTGTCTACTACTATTGATTTCAAAGAAAAGTGGTTTAAATGATAATACTCTGTTGGTTATGATTCTGAAATAGCTTTTTCTTCCCTATATCCTTGGTGTGGCTATGAAACAATTATGCTTTACAACAATAGCATATCATGCATAGACCTAGAAAACACCACTAACTTATACAATAAATTTACAAAAGATTAAAGGTATGCATGCTTTACCGATGGACCAGCTAGCAAAGAAGTTCCAGAATATGCAATAGAAACACAACCTCTAGCATAGAAACCTGCAACAAAATATTCATAAAATGCCATCAATAGTTTCATAAGATTCCTTAAGAAGCAATCATGTGCCCAATTGAATAATATGGACTGTATGCTGACCTGTTGATTGATCATCAAAGAGGAAGTCTCCCATGTCAAACTGAAGGAAATAGAAAAATCTATTTATTAGAGTATATTAATACCATGACATACCTACTAGTAACTATATTGACTCATACAAAGAACATGGTATGCATGTGTTTATCCTTAAATACAGTCAATCTTAAACCTGGAAAACTAACATGATTCTATTACATACCTTCCAGTAACCGTTTAGAGTAACAGGAGCATATTGATGTTTACCCTTGAAGTGATAAGGATCAACAACACCAAAATTCATGTCTGCAAATGGGCTTTCTTCAATAAAAACATATTTTCCTTGGGAAAGAACCTCGAAATTGTTTCCAACAAATGTGAAAATGTTACCTTTAGCGAAAAGATGTCATACCAAATCTAGTGATCTATCATTGTAAATAAGTGAAAATGACTGATACTCTTTTTTAGGCTGTGGATACCTCTAGAAGATTGCTTGGAAAACAACAAAAATAAACAGTTTTTATAACTTAAGCATTCAAACAATGCCTTCCAGAAATAAAGTAGCAAATAGATCTTTATTTTTTCAAGCAGATCTCAATACTTTGTTACCATAATTATCAATGCAGTCATTCTTCTTTTGTATTCCAGAGTTGAGATGTTTTCTCTAGTTGACCACTGTAAACTCGGTGATAAATTGGAAGCAATACAGAAAGATATAAATGCCTAATAAAATATTTGCACAAAGAAGACTTTGTAACAAATCAACAATTATGAGTAATAAAGTGCACAGTGATGTTGGGGTGAAAAGTTACAATGGAAACTGAAAATACCAATGTGTACCATGCCCAACTCACAACCTACATGGATAAGCACAAATATAAACATAGGTTTTACACTGCACAATCAAACATGAAAGTTTAACAAGATATGCGATTAAGAAACAAATTACAAAACTATTGGAGAAAGATAAACTGGGGATAACCAAAAATACTATGTATATAAGGCCATCGATCTAATCAAAATGACATTTCTTGCCTCTTAACTATGGAAATGTTTCTCAACACTATCCGTAACAAGTTCCAATGGAGGAGTCAAATAGCAATAGTGAAAATTATACACTAAAATTATAGAAATAGATGTTTTTTAATGTATTCTTCCTTACCATTCATTGAGCTCCTCTTTGTTTCAAGAATAATTTAATATTCTCTACTAAACAGGACCAACCACGTGAAGGTGGAAGCTCTTATGGCCCCTCCCCTCCCTCACATCACTCTCAAATCCCCAAACCTAATGCATATACTTGCAAATAACAATTTATTTCACTATTTCACAATCCAATAACAATGCATCTACAGTGCAAATAACAATGTATCTACTGCAAATTATTTCACTCAATAGTTGAAAGATGCTTTAATTAAATCATTCTTTAAATCATTCATTAAACCATTCAATCATTCAACAGCTGAAAAACCATTCATTAACTCATTCATAAAACATTAATTTAGTAAATGGCAGAAAAAAAAATCAGTATACCATTCAATAAAGCATTCATTCAAACATTCATTCATGAAACAGAGGAAAAAACCATTAAATGTTTTTAAAAAAAATAAGAATTACTCAAAATTTGTTTAGTCACTTCCTTTTTACTTTTCTTCTCTTTAAATATCTAGTTAGAGTCACATCTTCGGGAATCTGATCATCGGTATCCCTACTAGTCTGCTCGCAAGGTTGAACTTCAGGCGAGGGGTGATGAATTTCTGCAATAATGTCAAAATATTTCATTAATATATTTATATTTTGATAAATACGAGTAATTCATTTAAAAAACATTACGAATGTGTGTTTTTACCTGCCATGGGCACATCAACATGTTCAACATGATCTCGTACAGGCCCAATCTATTCCGTGTTATGATCTGCATCTACATGCTCTATAGTTGAATTGTGTAGAATTAGAATTAATGTTCATCATCTGCAATGGTCTATAAAAAACAATAGCACATTAATAAATTCATTACCAGGATGAGAAGCATGATCTTCGTTTGGTTGGTCATGTACTACATCCTCGACATGAACGGGATCATTACTTTCCTTCACAAAAAGGAATAAATAATTTATGTTAATTTATTTATAAGGAACAAATTGCATGAGCATTAATAACTTATCATTAAACTATACAGTTTTCACATACCTGGGCACCAGATGGATCAGCAGAAGATCGTGCAGTATTCCCAGACAAGCTTTTCCGGTGTTCAACAACGGCGTCAAAGCCTTGTTCGAAGCCAAGCTTCATGTAATCCGCACTAGGCAATTCTTTGAACCGGTCGGCCTTCATATTTGCATGATGTCATTAATTTTAAAGCCTTTTGTCAGAACAAAACAAAAATAATAATCTGTATGATATTTGGATGCGGATTCAGGTTTTGCGATACTTACATATCAAGCCGCCAAGTTGGAGTAACCACCAGGCCCAAGCTTGTGTTGGCCAATTTTTTCAATTCTTGCCTTTGTGGCCTTAGATGTGTCCGAGAGCCTAATTAAGTTTTTCAATACATTAGTCGATGTACCAAAATTGATATAAAAACTAGTAATAATAAGGCTTACCACTACATTTTGGAATGTATTGCATACCTCCTTGTTCCACCTGGTGGTATCTTTCCTGATTTTCTCATGCCCTTCTCTTTTCCATCTTCCACCAGGGCTTTCCTCTCCATAGATGGAATCATTGGAGGGCGCTCATACCTAGGGTTCTTTTCTAGGTGAACCCTATACTAGTATCGGACAATCTTCAGATGTTTTCCATCCTTCTGTAGGACCTTCGATGTATCGAAGGTATCTTTTCTGAACAGACTAACCAAGCGATTAGTCAGATCATCCTTTAAATATTTTGGCTGCTTGTTCCACATTGTGTAGATGGTGGGCCCGAAGATCTCCAAGGCCAAATCATTCATATGTTTATAAAATATATCATTTCCTGCAAAACATTAATGCCATCATTAGTCAACATTAGAAAATATTATCGGTATATTAGACACAAATTATAAAAACTAAATTAAACAATCTATAATGACCTGGAATCCTCTCTATATTTATTGGAACTAGTTTTTCATTCACCAAAAATGTACACACTATTGAACTAGTGCTAGTCACACAAGAAGATCCAGGAAATGCTTCCACATCTCTATCTAACCCTGCATCCACCCCTTCTTCTACAACATCTGTTGTGAGTGGGGCAACATCAGCTGGACCCTCTGCTGCCCTCAGGGGTGTCACAGAGCATGTTTTCGATTGTTCAGTGGACAATATGGGAGCAGTATGTGGTGCACGTGGAGTGGTTTTGTCACTGGGACCAACATTTCCTTGACCACCACTGATAATCTCCATAGCGTGCTATAAATTCAAACCATTGTATTATAAGTTCAATAGCATATAAAATCAAATATTATAAAGTTTTTATAAATGAATTTGCATTTTTATTCAATAACTTATGTCCACTTGTTTGCGTTGTTGTAACAACAATTGAATGCTTTGTTCGATCCCTTCTGTTAGTGGAACTGCCAATGTCAGATGAATCAATTCCTCATTTTCTTTTTCCCTTTTCCTCTGTAGCAACCTCAATGGGTCTGCAGACTCTCTAATTTCACTATCTCTCATCAACCGAGAGACCTCATTCTGTAAAGAGTTTTGAGACGCTGTTTCATAAACATAATCCCCTGTCTGCAATTGAAATATATAAAAAATTTCTTAGTATTTGAAGTAATAGTGTGCGCAAATAATTATATTAGGGATTACATCTAGGATTACCTGACACCTAGACGAGGGTGTGGTTTGATCAACAGATGGGGATTTACCTTGATCAGACACCTGCAAAAAAAGTAGAGAACATTATCACAATGAATGCAATATGTAAAATCTAACAAATATAGAACAAAAATAAAAACTATGATACATGTTTTATATGTGTATATTTTTGAAGTATTTAGAATGTGGAATTACATTTAGGTTTAGTGGTTGCCTTGAGGCTCCAATCGTCTGATCAACAGTTGGGGACTTTCCCTGGTCAATTTGCAAAAAAGGTAGACAACATTACCATCATGAATGCAACCATAAAAATGAAAGAATACATAACAAAATAAACATAATGCGTCACGATATACATTTTTACGATTTTAAAGTATTTGAAATGGAGAATTACATTCATGTTTGGCTGTTTCCCTGATGCTGTATTCGATTGATCAATAGCCGGTTGGCTTCCTTGATTAACACTCTGCATGGAAAATAGATAATATTATATAAACGAACCTAATATACTAATGAAAATACATAACAACTTATCTATATGTCCATCCTAAATTTAATATTACATTGGCAATATCGATGTATACCTACTGCCTTAACTTGGGTCGACAAACATCTATGGAGATGGAGGTGCCCCTGAGAGAACCCTGCATAAAAAACATACTAAAAGTTACATAAGGAAACATGAAAAGTAGATAATTTCAACTATATGCTAACGAAAATTCCTATAGATGTTAAAATAATTAATAAAAGGGTGGTTAAATTGTTTGTTGTACCATAACCATACTAACATTGCTTGTATCTACACGATTCAAATTGTAATCAATAAGCAGTTCTTCGCTAGCAGCTATTGATTTAACTGCACATACAAAGACACGGTTTCCTTCACGTGACTCGAATATGCAGTTGGGTTGATTTAGTGTAGACCCTGGTTGTGTACTGTCTATAAACCCGACAATATTACCGGTTGTTTTGGGCCTTCCGTCCATGTACATCGTTGCTCCTTTATTTTGAGCTTTGTATTTCAGTTGTATATAATTCGCTGACAACCCATATCTACGCATACTTCGTGTATATTGGACCAGGCGCATCCAATCATTGTAGTTGTAACAGGGTCCAACATACTCCATCAATTCTGTACATCTACCGTATCCAACCTTTATGCCGTCCATGCAAAACAATCCCAATCCATGCAATGACGACGGTGCAATTTTATATATCCTCTCATTCACACAAAAACCAGTGTTTACTTTAGGAAGATCACTAGGCACCCATTTTTTCACTAGGAGTTGGTACCTTAAGGGCACGTCGATGTCTCCCACCGTCTCATCATCAGAGGAACATGACCCCCCTCCTTGGAGAAAAAAACTCATGCGTATGTCGAATTTTCTTCTGATCTTCTGACATCTAGTTGATTTAGCTCATGTAAACCTACTGGATGTCTCACTTTCCTCTAGCCTTCCCAAACTCCCTTCACTGGAGGAAGACATGTCTGACAAATACCTGTTTGGTTCTACCTGCACCATGGCCGAACAAAAATTTGGCATAAGCATAGCAAAATACTAGCAAAAAAAATTGGAAAGACTTATAAGCAAAAAAACTTGGAAAGACTTGCAAGCAAAAAACTTGTTAAAGAAAAAGCTTGTCAAGAATGAGTTTGGTTAATAGGTGTGGGCATTTGGTAGCCCTAAAAATTCTAATCTATGCCCCTCTTTTAGTTATATACAAGTTTCCATTCTCACTTTTTGCTTCCATTGCCTTTTCCTAACATGAATTGGGTAGGCTTCATAAGCTTCATATATATGCTTATGGCCATTGTACTTTGGCCTTTCAACGTTGTCAAGCTTGAGACAATATGTTATGCATCAAATATAACACTGCAATTTATTCCAATATATGTCTATACAAAACCTGCAAGTTCTCCTTTAATGGACTATCTCCTTCAAAGAACATATCTTCGCATTCATCTACAATTACTTCGGATAGAAGTGATACGGAGTTGGTATCACTTCCATCAAAAAGCATCTTTGACATGAGTTCATTTTTCAAGGAATCTTGATTAATCTCCTCTTCAAAACTTCTAGCTGGTCACTTTTCCACTCTACATTGGCCCGATTATTCATTTTCCTGGCCACTCCTATTTCCTTACTCTGCACTCGTTGTTGTTGTAACCCTTACTTTTGATGGTTGTAAGTGTTTTTTAGTTTTCCCATGAATTAAGTTGTGACGTTGTAGATGATTATCCATTTTACCTATTATGTTTTATGTTCGTTTCCATGTTTTCTAGGGTGCACATACTTGTTGTTTATGGATTCTTTTGCTTGAAATTTGAAGGGCCTAAAAGTGCACAGATCTCATCTAGGACCCTTTAAGAGTAATAATAACAACTATTGTTATAGGATTTTATTCTCCAAATGAAACACCAAAACCATACTTATCAGTTAATATTTGTGTAGGGATGTTTTTCTGATCTCTCCCATAATTTATGATACTAATGGGATTGTGACTATCAAGTCAATGCCTTATTTGCATAGTGGCATTCCTACAACAGTACACTGGAAATTCTAAAAATTTCTAATGTATGCCCTAAGAATTCTTATGTATGCCCCTCTTTTAGTTACATAAAATTCTCCATTCTCACTTATTGCTTGCATTTCCTTTTCCTAACATTGCCTTTTCCTTTTACTGGCCTACCCCCTTTTCAACAATAATAGTTGCAGATTTAATCAAGTGTGTTTCTACCGAGGTGGCCGAGTCAACCAAGTTGACCCCCAATCGAGCTGACTCAGCCTTTGAAACTATTGGAGTGACAAGTTTGGTACCGAACCAAGAAAATCAGGGTATGACTGAATGGATCGGTAACAAAATGGTCAATTCATCCCAATCCATACTAAATTGACCAAGTGAATGTGGGAATGCATAGGTCACACACATGACACTTAAATTCAAAAAACAAATTAACCTAGAAATATAAACATCGAGACTCTAAACCTACTTCATTGTTGAGTCAATTAGCTTTGTAGGATTCCTATACATCATAACACTATTTGGAGTAAAACACAACTTTCTTTGTAGGCCCTAGATGCCACCCATGTGCACAATAGTCAATCTATAAAGCAACCCCCAAATACAAAAATGTTCTTCACAAAATAGGGCATGAACCATGTGAACAACCTTCCAAGTGGATCAACTCAATGAGTAACCTCCAAGCATGTAATATCTCTTATGAAATGGTGTATAAAAGAGTGTAAGCATGCTTCAAATGATGAATTTCTCCTTTGGTAGGGCTGAACACTACCCTTATGCATGTGTCTCCAAAGGTGAATGTTCCTCAAATAATGAGAGAAGGCCTTCCTCTAACAATAAACCAGTACACCAAGGTGAATTGGCCCTATTTAGGGCTTCCAGAACAAACTTGGTATTTTCAATGTCACACTAGGAGCAATGTTGGGCAGTCCTATGGGCATAAACAACTCTAGAATCAAGTATGAGCATCAAAGGGACAAATCTGAGCACTTTGGGAGCATTATGAAGGTCACAACAAACAGTAAAGAATCTCAAATCAGCTATAATTAGGCCAAATTTCAGATATGGGCACATTGCAGCAATAAAAGATGATGATCAATGGCAATAGGAGGCGGTCTTTGCAATTCTGGCTGTGAAAATGAGAAATCTGTGGGTGAAAGCAGCTCTAAAATCTCATTCATATGCCTTATAGCAGCATCCACATGAATTTTGGGCACAAACAAACCTGTTTGGCAGTAAAAACTTGGTATGAAGCAACCCTATTTCACCATCTTGGGCACCCTTGTGCACTTATCCATCACCAAACAGGCGTACCTATAAATCTGGGCCAAAGTGGAGGGTTAAAAGGCAGTTCTGGGCATGAATAGCCCTATGAAAAGTGACGAACAATGGAAAAATAGGCTTTGAGAAATGTTTGGTTGAATTTGAGGGTTGAAATGACATTAACAAACAATTCTGGGCACAGATATGGACATAAAGAGTAGGCCTGGGCACTCCAATAGCCTCAAACCTTAATTCTGAGAATAAATAAGGGCTGTTCCAACCTCCTAAACAACAATTTATAGCAGTATCATGAATTATGGGTGCTTTTTCTCCACAAAAGGGGGGTAAAAAAACCTAAATAAAACCAATACCATTTAATTTCAGACCCTATAAACCAAGTTGGATTGTCCTTTAGGTGATTCTCAGCAGTCTCTTGAAGGATATCAATAGCAAATAACAATCTTTGGTGGCTTTCCTTGCAACCGTAGGTCACAAAACAACCCTAAAAATCACTAGACCTATGCACAAGAGAAGTAACAACCCCAGTTGGCCCTAAAATACTAAGTTTGTTCTGCATTAAGGGCCCCTGTCAATGCAATGATTCTTCCCAATGTTTGACAATTGCCCTGTGATTTCCATTACATGATTGCCATCTATAAACCACTATTGTGGTTTCATCATTGCTCCCATTCAAGAACAAAAAAGTAGACATGACTTCTCTCCCTACATTAAGTCCACGTGCACATAATGACTAGCTTTGGTACTTCCTAACTCTTCAGTATTCCTTTTGACAACAAAAGTGAAGATGTAGATATATATTCAAGTGAAATGACCGCTCTTCACCACCATGGATTATATATATATATGAAGAGGTTAAAACATCCACTATACATGATCGCCAAGAACTAACATCATTCAAGTGAAGGATGTATGCAGAATGCTGTAGACATTATATCTCTACTCATTCGATTTACTACAAAGTGTTGTAGCTTGCTTAGTGCTCCTCTCTGTTTATCATTTACGTTCAACTTCACCATGAAATCAACAAGTCCAAGCAAATCTTCTAGTACAATGCCTTTACAGTAATGGACAAATAGTGATGTTGAGTTC
>LPNX010411918.1:0-21995 GCA_001517045.1 Pseudotsuga menziesii | reverse complement strand
GTATATGTGGTAAGAATTTGGAGGAAATACAAGCTTGGGAATATGGAAAATTAAGCTACATTACTACTGTAAAGAAATGCACCACCAATGGATCCTCTCCCATAATGCGGCCAAGTTAGCCATAAAACTAATTCTAACAACATGTACAATGAGGACATACTCCAGTTTACATGGAATGTTTTTAATACTAAGAAAATACCTCCAACTATACTTCATATCTTGTATATTCGCACACATAGTATATCATAGCTAAATGGAGCTGCTCAACACACTACAACTTAAGGTGATGGAGAAACATATATGAGAAACATATAAACTAACAAATTTAAAAGTTACATTAGGAATCTTGCATGAATCTACCTTGCATGAGAGGGAATAGGCTGCGAGACAATATACTCTTCCTAGGAAACCTGCACAAAACATGTCAAGTATCAAAATTAGGATACATATTGAATACATTAAAATATATAAGTTATAAATATATATAAATAAATTTGACAAATTAACAAGTATAGTTCTTACCCCTATTGGTGAAGAACCAAACCCATAGGCAATATTGACAGCCGTATCAATGCTCTCAACATTGATCGACGGACTATGCGACTGTGGTGTGCCATGGGACACCAGCTGTATATTTGTTCAGAAATATTGTTAGATAATTAAATAGAAATAAAGTGTGAAACAATTTAAGATTTTGACATGAAACAAAGTATAATATTAAAATAATGAGTTTTACTTACAAAGCAAAGTAATCCATCATCTTGGAAGTCGGAAGCAGGGCCATAGCATATGCCTCCACACGATGTGCAAGGGTGTGGAGTAACACGACGCTCTGAAGACTCTGCATCTCCTCTGTGATCTGTAGATGGGCCCGCTGTAGAAGTTCCAGCCCCTTGGTCTGCATTGCCTTGGACATCAGTCCCATGCTCAAGCAATGTCTCTACCATGTCAAGTAATGCCTTCTGTGTATACTCAATGACAGGACCTGCAGGAGGGTATACCCGAGGGGGTTTTGGTGTGCGTGGTGGTCGTGGCACACGGTTGGGATCTCTCCTTGGCTCCTTCCCTATCTTGGGGCATCCCATGACCAAAACCCTGGTTGCCTAAGATATTGAAGTAGTTAACATGTTTCCCTAGGATGAATTCTGCATACAACTTCCTAAGGAAATAAAATGGGATGTCCCTATTCCCATGGGGGTCTTCATCGAAGACCATATACCAATGATCCATCCAATTATCCTTTATATTTGGTTCAATGCACCGGTCTATGGAAATGTGTGCTCGACTAGTGGGTGGAACCAATCCGGTGCTGGGGTCCCGAAATAATGAAAATAACTAGTCTTTAGGAATTTTAAGGGCTTTGATGTCTTTATGAGTCAATCCATCGGAGTAGTATCGCCTCCTAGATTCTATGTACGAGGTAATGTTGTACAGAGCTCCTTGGGCATCGGAATTTGTGTTTGTTATTGTGTCCAAGGCATCGGCTAAAGAATTTCTCAAATGACCCCCCCCTCTAATGGATGAGCTAAGGCGCCTCAATGATGGCAAGCGTGCAATAATCTGTTTGTTTCTATCTTGTTCCCCCTCCGGGTCTGGGTTTGGTTGTGGGTTAGGTTGTTGTGGGTTATTAGAGGGTGGGTTTTCCACATTATGTTGTTCATTTGTGTTGTCTGTTAAGATTTAAACATAAAATTGCAAGTTA
Source organism: Pseudotsuga menziesii (assembly GCA_001517045.1). Classification (NCBI taxonomy): domain Eukaryota; kingdom Viridiplantae; phylum Streptophyta; class Pinopsida; order Pinales; family Pinaceae; genus Pseudotsuga; species Pseudotsuga menziesii. The sequence goes on along the minus strand of LPNX010411918.1, from coordinate 20,293 downwards.
ATTTACTTATCTAATCATTATTTGATTGTTCACATTTAATTATTTTTTTAAATTTGTTCAAAATAATTCTATAAACAAAGAAATTATGAATAAAATTAAAGAATGGAAGGTTAAATGAAAAGGAGAGAACTAACATAAATACCTGCCATTGGAGCAATCCACCTCGGCTCCACCTCGAACTCGGCCTCGACCTCGAAAACGTAAAACCCAAATCGCACCTGCGATTTTTCACTCCTCCATTTTTTTGCTGCTGCATTATTTCACTGTCCCGATATTGTGAAAATGAGATCGCGATCACTGTTTTATTTTTTTCTGCTTTTGAATATCGCAAGTGCAATATATCGCATATGCGATATATCGCACTTGCAATATACTTCTTTTGTGGTCCCCTTAAAACAAAATAACATGTTACTCAGAAAAAGTATTATATTGGGAAACCTCCATCCACTATCTAGGACTTCTTATTGATAAAATTGGAATAGGTGTTCATCTTGCCAATGTACAAGCTCTTGTTAACCGGCTCATCCCCTCATTGTTATTGCTTGAAAAAGTATTTATCAGTGGCCTAAATTTTTATCAACATTTCACTACTCATTTATCTCACATTTCATACCCCCTACATCAACTCTCCAATCCACTTGTGTTTTCCTAACAAAGTTAATGGATGAGAGTTCTTGGAACTCAAACACTACATTGTATTTGAAATTGGTTTTGCACCTTTTGGATTAGCAATATCCCTTTGAGATTGAGACAAATGCTTCACACTATGCTACTAGTGCCATATTAAAATGGGTTGGTCATTCCACAAACTATCATTCCAAGACTTTGACAAACGCCATTATGAAGTACAACACATATGACAAAGAATTTTGAGATCTAGCGAAGGCCTTGAAGCAATGGTGCCATTATGTTTTGGATAAGGAAAACAATTTTTTTACTAATAATCATCCCTTAATCTTTTGAATTCATAGTCTAAGAGTTAAGAACAATTCCATCTCAAACATGCCTCCTACCTACAATAGTTTCACGTGGTCTTTAAATATAAGAAAGGGAGTTCAAATTAGGCAACAAATGTGTTGAGTTTCCCTCCAACTCAACCAATGCAAATTAGTATAATATTCTTCAAAACATGATGGTTCAAAATCAACTTGTGAAAATAAAGCAACATTTATAGTCTCACCTCTTGGATTTTCTTCGTGTGCCAAGCTTCTCTAATAAATTTCATTTAGGCTTCTTACCTTCCTTGTAGGACTTGTACATGAAATTGGAGAACTATATGAGGGGCTACTTGGTGTATTTACAAAATTTGGAACTAAAACATTAATGGGTTTCTCATGATTAATATCATCAATAATATCACTATTCAAACCATCTTTTGACTTCTCAACATGGTGTTTTTTATGACCGTAAACTCCCACTTCATAAAAAAATCACATCCCTAGACACAATGATGTTATTGGTGAGAGGATTATACAACCTATAAACCTTAATTTTCTTACTGTATCCACAAAAATGCATGGTTCACTTTTTGGATCCTACTTTTGTCTCTTTTTATCAACTACATGAACATAGGATAAAAATCCAAAAACTTTGAAATGATTAACATTAGGATTTTTGTCATACCATGATTCATAATGAGTCATAATTTCAAGTGCAATTGTGGGACTTTGATTGAGAATGTATATTGTTGTAGCAACTTCACCTCCCCAAAAGGAATTGCTTAATTCCCTGGTCTGTAACATAGTTCTTTCCATTTCCATCATTGTACGTTTCTTCATTTTAACTATCCCATTCTGTTGAGGTGTATAAGTAGTGGTGAGTTGTATTTTAATGCCATTCATATCATAAAAATTCTAAACACCTCTTGAAAAAAACTCTCATCCATGGTTAGTACTTATGCACTTTATTTTGTAAGCACTTTCATTTTCCACAAGGGCTTTAAATCTCTTGAATGTATCAAATGTTGAACACCCTTACTCTTAAGAAAAAAACCCAACACATTCATGAGTAATCATCAATAAAACTAATAAAATACAATGAATTATCCAAACTCTTTGTCTGGATTGGACCAAAATTATATCAGTGAACTAGATGAAGTGGATATTGGGCCCTCCGTTCCTTTCCTCTAAGAAAATTCTCTCTTCCATTTTTTCCTTTAGCACATTCTTCACAAACCTCGTTGTTCTCTTCAACCTTAAGAAAACCATAAACTAATTCTTTTAATGTTAGAAGCTTCAAACTATGAAAATTCAAATGGCCATACCTGAGATGCCACAACCAACTTATGTCTTTATATTCCATATTAGCAAGGTTGATACTATTTTCTCTAAAATTCAATGGAAACATTCGATTCTTTGACATAGGCACAACTATAAACACCGTATTTCCTTGACTCTTATCATAAATTGTTCATTATCTATCATCAAACTCTACCTTGTAATTATTTTGACATAGTATCCCAACACTTAATAAATTATGCTTTAATTGTGGAGTGTAATAAACATATTTAACACTTTTCATACCTTATCTAGTATAGAGTTCCATAGCTCCTTTTACAGAAACCTAAAAGGTTTTTTCCATCACCAATATTGATTTTAGATTTGAAACATTCACCCATTGTACAAAACAACTTGCCTTTTCTAAATGTTGCATATCGCACTTGCGATATATCGTATACGCGTTTTGTAATGTTACATATCACATATGCATTTTGTAATGTTACATATCGCATATGCGATATTTAATATTACAAAACGCATATGCGATATACATTTCCACGAACCTTAGCCTTGTGTTTGGGCTCGAGTTATTCCGAACGTACCATCAATAACGCATATGCGTTCTTGATTCGCACTTCGGAAGTGCGTTTCTGATTTCCTAAGTGGCACCAAAAAGTGGAACCAACTTCGTGCGAGCGCCCACTTCAAGAATTAGTGTGTCTGTAGCACCACCATCTCCTCCAGATGCCCACTCCAGCTTCCAGAAATGTTTAGCAACAATAATTGTACTTATACGACACACAAATTATACTAATTATAATTAGTATTTTGGAAAATTAAGTATGTCATAAGATCCAAACCATCACAATGTTTGAGCATTCCACTTATTATTAGGGTTTAAAATATCATATACAGTTGTTATGCAAACAAAACTAATTGAAAAAAAATCTAATTTATTATAATTAAAAATTATATGTATAAATGAGTGTGTAACATAATTTTTATTTATGTTCCATAAATTAAAATGAGCCTAAAAATTATATATATAAATGTATGTGTAACACAATTTTTATTATAGTTTATAAATGAAAATGAGCATACAAATTTATATCTATAAAATATGTTAATATAAAATTATTTGATATTAATTTATTTGTTTATTAAAAATTTATATAATTTATATTTAAATAAATTTTATATATTATCATAGAGAGTATAAAAAATTATATTTATAAAATATATTAATATAAAATTATTTAATATTAATTTATTAGTTTATTAAATATTTATATATTTTATATTTAAATAAATTTTATATATAGTGAGTATAAAAAATTGTATTTATAAAATATGTTAATATAAAATTATTTAGTATTAATTTATTAGTTTTATTAAATATTTATATATTTTATATTTAAATAAATCTTATATATTATTATAGTTTTTTTCATAAAAACAAGTTATATAACTTGATGAGAATCGGTCATTGTTCTAGTTTTTTGGGGAGTCAATTTAAGTAGTTGTTTTTGTCGGAAGTGTGTATACTAGTAGCACCATTTTTCATTTCAAACCATTTTTTTTTAGATTTTCAAACTTATTGGTCATAAAAAAAACTATAATGTTTAGTTACTCTCACGTTTTTTTGATATTTTACATAAAAATATACATTTAGTACCTAGTTACAATGCAAAAACATATACATTTTTTATTTTTTTAACATTTAGAAGCTAATAAGAATGAAAAAATGCTACTGAATCCATATGTTGTGTTAGAATTAGTAAATTGTACAAATTCATTGTCAAAACTTTAATTTTCCATTGCTGGAGTGACACAACTAAAAATAACCAAATAATGACCAATTGTTATGTGGTCATTTCTAGTCTAGATATCTCGTGACCAAGTTTGGTCATTTATCTTGGTCTTTTTCAGTTCATTTTTTTTCACGTGACCAAAAGTGGTCATTTATCTTGGTCTTTTTTAGTTAGCTCACTTAAATTTATCAATTTTGGTCATTTATACCTTGAAAAAAACTGTGGTGACCAAATGTTTTGGTCTCCTGGTCACTAATCTCTCATTTTCCACTAGTGCTACAAGTCTTTCTTTTTCTTTTTTTGTATTCATTTCATCACATTTCTTTAAATCCTGGGGGGTTATATAGGAATGCTATTTGTATTTTTCTCACTACTGCAACTTTGTAGTGCTCCTTTTCTTTTCTTGTAAGGAACATAAAATAAATATAATAATTAATTTGATAACGTTACCTTAGTATAAAAAATATTAAAATTCATAATCAAGTTGTTAATTTTGCTTTAGTAATAAAAAAATATTTCTATCAAAACTTTCTAACATTCCTAAGATTCTCAACTTGTCAACACTACATCTACAATCATACATAAACTTAATAATATATACTTTCACATATTTTGTGCCTATAAAAGCTTCCTAACATTCATATATTTATACCTATCAAAACTTCCTAATATTCCGAACATTTACTAACATTCATTCATATATTTTCACCTATCAAAACATTCACTCCTAACATTCCCACATTCACTCCTAAGATTGCACCTATCAAAACATTCTCTCCTAACATTCCCCATTCACTCCTAACATTGACATTTCTCATATATTCATTCTTAACATTAACATTCCCCTATATTCATTTTTACATTCATTTATACATTCATATATTTGCACCTATCAAAACTTCCTAACATTCCTAACATTTCTTAACATCCATCCATATATTTGCACCTAACATTTCCTAACATTCATTTCAAACATTCATATATTTGCACCTATCAAAACTTCCTAACATTCCTAACATTAACATTTCTATAGTCATTCCCCATATATTCACTCTTAACATTAGATTGTACATATCAAAGCATTCATTCCTAACATTCCCCTATTTCCGCATTCACTCTTAACATTGCACCTATTAAAAAATTCACTCCTAATATTGCACCTATCAAAACATTCATTCCTAACATTTCCCCATTCCCACATTCAAGACAAAACAATTAAAAAAGAACCAGACAATGTTACAAGCCCATGTCCACATTGCAAGGTTAGGTAGTGGTTTAGGTAGGGGATTAAAATGAGTATTTAATTCAAGCAAGATCATAATGACAGGTTATGGCATGAGAAAGAAAGTGCAAAATTGTGTTGCAGGGCATTAAAATACAACAAGGTTGGGTTCAAATCATAAAGGGAGTAGAGTGGGCTGTACTCTAGGAAGTTAAAAAGTGGTAAAATGAAAATCAACCAAAGTTGAATGGATAGAATGAAAGATGAATAATTAGAACCATGTAAGTTGTAAGATAATTTACTAGTATATAATTATTTAAATTCTGTATCTAGATTTGAATATTGACAAGAACCATAAATAGCACATTGGTTGCTTGAGTGAAGTAGAAAAAAATTGCTATTAGTTTCAACACTATTTATTAATCTCCTACTCACATAGAAAGCTGTCTAGGAATTGATTAATGCTGTCATAAGTAGGGATTTTAAATTCCTTTCTCAGAAAATACTGAATTTAACCAAGAAATATAAGGGAAATCTAGAGAAAGAGTAACAGAAACCATGAAGTTTTCTCTATAAATCAGCCTTAAATAAATGAGATCCCATAGGTGATAGAAAACATGCATCCCATATCTGTTGTAAATTGCAAATGGAGTTCCTTGTAGCATGGCAGAAAAAGGCTCTTGTAACATGTTGACATGTTCTTTTATGAAAGATAAAATTTTAAGTTCACAACTTCATGTATGGTCCTGTACAGGAAGTTGTTACCATGTTTGATGGCAGAGACATAACATTTATGTTTGAACAACTTTACAAAGCTAATGTAATGCTAAAAACCAAAAGACTGCAAAGGTAGTAGTTACTAGTAACTATACAGAACCTTATTTCTAATTATCATCTCTCCACCCGATCGTATGGATGTAACAAAAGGTAGGATGTAATGAAAGGTATACAACTAAAAAAAACTAAGGATAGGGTGTCATTCATTAGATGTCCTTTAACTGCACCTAAGATAATTTGATTTGCTTTAATAATGATGAAAAAGATGAAATTCCTCTTATTATAATATTGATGACTTGGAGTAAAGACATTATAGTGATAATCAGTTGAAAGCAACCAAGCCACAATAATCATTACCTGCTTTTCTATAGTAGTGTCTAGTTTCCTATGATTAGTATAGAAAAAATATGGCGATATTCAGTTGATAGAAACCAAGCCACAAACTTTACCTGCTCTTGAACTATACTCTGTAGTGTCCTGTACACATCCCTAGCCATGCCCTCGGAATCACCACATACATAGAGATAACCACCTTGAGCAATCAGATTCCAGATATAGGATCCTTGTATGCAAAAGTGACACCAATAAATTGTTGTATACAAAGAACAAATATATAAACTATTTCAGGAAAGGACTAAACATACCTTCTCTTTGATCTTGTGCTGCACATACTATTTGGTTGATCCTTCGCCAGATAAAGCAAGAACAAGCTCAGTCAATACACCATTTTCCACATAGCTCTTCAGTTCATATTCATAAATGTAATACTGCACAAAATATATGAATCTATTTCTTCCAAAGAGCCTCAACTTCCTTGATTTGAAATATCACTAGGAGTAATTAGGACATAGAGTGTACAATAATAACAGTTCTCAAAGAGTTAATAGTCACATCTTTTCTGAACCACTACAATGATTTTCCCACAAGTGCTCTCCACTAGTCTTTGGCATGTCCCTTCCCAGCACTCTCACTAGGACAGCAGAATAACAGACAATAAGATAACTTATGCATTTATAACATTATCCAAGTAACTCATGCATGGCCATAGCTTACAAAAGTACAAGTTATAGCACATATTGACAAAGAAGACTTAACATAAGATCTGAAATCAACAAACAACTCAGCTGGAAGGTGACCTGCTTGCTTATGATATCACATGAGAATCAAAGTTCATAGTGACCTCAAATGGATTTTCCTCTAGGTAGGAAAAATGAAGTAGAGAAACCTAGTTAAAAGAAAAATATGAGATTTGTTCCTCATCCATATGCAGCAGACCATTTTTCAAGGTAGCTAAATAAGAGAAAAGAGGCCTTGTCACAAAAAAGCAGAAAAGAATTTACTTCTTCTCGGTCATCTGAATTCTACAAATCTCATCTGAGTAAGTGTAAAAGTAGGATGGACATGAAAATCAATTCATGCACCAGTCTGGAAATTTAATAGGCATGCAACTTTACTCTCAAGTTTCAACCTCAGTAAGCCTTCTCTATTATTTCTCCTCTTAAGACATCACCTAGAGCCTAGCGGAATAAGTTTTCACTTGCCTCTATATTTTAAACAATATTGGGATAATTCTTACATAACAAATATACATTAGTATCTTTTGCATATCAGATATATCGCTTACATTCAAAAACCTAAGAAGGAAGCAAGTATTTACTTATTCCTCCATTTAAAGTTTGAACACAAAGACTAATTATGGACAAGCAGACATGTACATTAAAAAAACCACCAAAACCAGTTTCCAAATTTCTGATATCTTATAATCTCATATTCACCTAAGTAATACCAAATGAAAACACTTACCATTTGGCGATTCCTGCATCCAAATAAAAGAACAGCTGGCCCAAGCTTCTCTCTAAATTCTTGAAGTGCAACTCTTTCCTATAGAAGCAAAGCAAACAAGTCTTGAAATCATCCTTTTCTTACTAGAGAAGACAACATAAATTATTAAAGTCTGTGAATGACAAAAGAATAGGGAAATGTTTCTCAAAATACAACAATTTAATATCAGAGAGTGGTAGTGCCAAGGTCACCCCTAATGCTAAACAGAAAAAGAATAGAAAAGAAAAGTCCTTTACCTGCAAAAAGCCTCTAAAAGGTGCTAAACCAATTCTAGGGCCCACCATAACAATAGGAACTGAAGGATTTGATGGCAACTTGAAATTTGACTTTCTAAGAAAGGTTGGTGCCCATCTACAATCATGAATTTTCTCAGAAGGAACTGAATTCTATCAATATTTTCCAATTCCTTCAATCTAAGCAACATCCATTATATTAAGCAGGAACCCATTTTCAACTAGTAAATATCAGTGGTTACACATAGAATGACTATACATAGCTTCATCCAATTGGAACAAACACATTTGTGAATTCTGCCAGTTGGACTAGGCCCATAAACCAGTGCACATGTGACATGTATTCTATTGGATGCATGCCTGCAAATTTTTGAAGATACAAACAAGTTTGGATGTGAATTTAGGCTATACAAACAAACTTAATCAACACAACACATGCAGTTTTTAAATGCTCAAAATAAATATTTAACCTTAAGAGATAGGTTTCATAAATTTCTTCACCTAGTTGAGGAAGAAATATAATAATATTGAGCTTGCAGTGGGATGTGAATTTATGCTATAAGACCAAACTTAATTCAAGACACCACATGTAGTTTTTAAATGCTGAAACCAAGATTTAACCTCAAGAAACAGGCCTCAAAAATTTATTCACCTGGGAGAGGAAGAAATAGAATAATATCGAGGTTGCAGAAGCGGGGAAATAACTGCAAAGAAGACACCAAGAGGTGGTTTTGTTGATGGAAAAATTATGCCATTACTTCTAAAAGACTTCTTTGACTCATAGTAATCCATTGGAAGTACTCATCTTGGAATGGAAGATATGAACAAAAAATAAATGAACAGAGTTAAGGCCTGAACGTAAACAAAATATTTTCAACAAAACAAATGACCTCCACATATCCAAATTTAGACAATGAAAAAGATAATAAAACTTTTCAGCTGTTGATGAAAGGAACTTCGACCTCTCTGCTTCACTTGGATCAGATGCGTGACTATCCAATGCAACCAAGGAAACCTAAACAATACAAATAGATAAAATTAAGATCTTTCACTAGCTAACCCATTAGTAAATACTATGAGAAGGTCAATGTTTTTCACAGAAGTCACCTTTCGAGGAGGATTCAACAAATATGCATAATGAGCGAGAGCAGTCTGCAGGGTATATGGACCAGGGAAAGGTGCTAGCAAGGAGCTTCCACCAAGAGGTGTACCATCTTCTTTATCACTATGTGTTGATGTAATTGTAACTTCAGAATGTATTCATCTGTATTTCTTATGTATTGTAACCTGATGTTTATTCCGGGATGTATTGTAATGTATTTGAGTCATGTCATGCCCCGATGTTCCGATTGGGAAGTTTCTATAATGAGAAAGTCATGTCAAGTCATTGTGGGTAACCCTCCTATTGGTCAAGGGTTAAAGTCCCCACAGTTGTGGGGCCCTTGGGTTATTAGACACTCCTAGAGATGTCGGCTCTAGTAAGTAATTGTTAAGTGAGGCTGACATGTTGGAGTGCACTTCAAGTGAATAGAAGAATATAAATAGAGAGTGAGAGCCTCTCTATTTATCACTTGCAACACACACACTCACTTATTGAGGGCGCATGAGTGAGAGAGGAGAAGCTCTCTCAATATGAGAGAGAGAGACTGCTGCTGTCGGGATATCATCTTACTATTTTGGGGCTTTTACTATCTTGGTGTTGATTCTATCTCTGAGGAAGTTGCGGGGTTTTCTCCTTTATGGTTTCCCCGAGGAAAACTCTTTGTGTCTCTTGTCTCTTGTGATGTGCTTATGTTTTACTGTTGTGCTTGTTATTCTCTTAGTTAAAAGATCCTAATATCATAATGCTAGCTTATATGATGAAAAACTAACACTATGTACTTAAGTTATTGAGTCTAGTGGGTATCCTAATAAATTTTCAGCTTCTTCCACGGTGTCGCTCAAGTTTTCTGCATAGACGCCAACATGATCTCCAATCTCGTACCTCGAATATGGAAATCATATAGGGAATGAATAAAAAATCTCAGCAAAAACACAACGATTTACTTTAAAGCACAGAATAATACTCCCTAAACAAGTTTAGCATAACTGAAGAGAAAAAGAAACTCTATCTCTTCTTGTAGTCATACTAGAAAACAAAAAGATATGTGCAAGGTATTTTGAGATTCCACTTTACTCTGATATGAACATTATCTACAAACTAACAAGAAAAATACAATTGAAAAAGAGACTGCAAAAACATAGATTCAAATTGAAGACAAATAACCTAACTACCATCACAGCTTATTTGAAAGGCCCATCAAAATGTTTATGCAATGTCCTACAATATTCACAGAGAGGACAATTCCTCAGTGTTAAGAATTTATGATAAACAATGTAAAACAAGTACCAAAATACTTCTAATTACAAGAGAATATTAGACATATATGAGTTGTATAGATTTATATACATCATCCACAGTTAAACAAAGGGATTTGTTGAAAAAAATATAACATCCATAGGAAAATATTTAATGTGTAACAATGCTTTCAAATTCTTGTTTAAAAATTAAGATACAAATTTTGACTATTGATTTAGAAATATTCCAACTAACTCTTAGGTCACTCAGTTTCCATGCACTCATTTAAACTTGATAGCCAGTGATAAATAGAAACACCATAATGAAATGACTATGAATTCTAGGTACAAGTACAACTATAGTCTATAATTGCCATCTTTTGGAAGGAAATGAAGGTATGCATGCATTTAAGAATGCACTTTCCTAAAATGTTGTTTTCTATGTTTGTAAACTAAATCTGAAGGAAAGCACCATTTATATTCCACTTAAGCTTGGTATAGTAGTTAACCAAATTCTTTTTTATTTTTAAGCATTTGAACTGGAATTAACAGTTTCATATGTTTGAATTTCAAATCCTGGCTTGATATAACCTCTATGACCTCGTTCAAATAGGTTGCTAACTAAAATTCTCATTTACAAAAATGTAAGGAGGATGAGGTCATTAATTAAGATGAAGAAAAGACAAGAAATTTGAAGAAAATGTATATGCCCAATATAAATCAATTATAAATGATCCAGTATATCATTTTTCAAATAAAATTTAATGGTGTAAAAAATGAGCCAATACAAGTCAATAATTTTATGTCATTACAATGTCAGTAAAGTTCTAGTATAACGGAACCATTTGTTAAGAAAAGTGTCATTGAAGACAGATCCAGTATGGAAATAAACAAGGGACTATTCAATATTTATATGCATATTAAATCCAATTTACAGATATAATTCTGGTCTATAGCAGTATAGCAAAAAAAATTAGCAACGACAAAAAATCGGCAAGGGTCCAGAAAAAATCTTCTCGGCAACATCAACAAAAGAATCGGCAAAAATCAGCAAACTGCAACAAACATTAAAAAATGCGAAATTTGTACTTTAATAGGGTCAAATTTTGCTTACCAGTTTCTTCCCCTATTTGATGATTTTTAAATTTTTTCCCCTATTTGGATTATGTAATTCAATTCTCTTTCTTTCTTGTTTGTTGTAGGTGTATGGTGGAGAACATATGGTGCAAGAGCACAAAATTTAAAACAAAAATTCCCTTTCGAATCCTTATCCAAACCTGTATCTCTCTAAATGTGAGCGTAATTGGAGTATATTTGCTAAAATATACTCGAAGAACGCACCAAGTAAGAACATGAACAAAGCATTCAATTCACTGTAATTTAATATCCTCTATCATATTGTTTCCCACGCCTGAACAACTTGGTGTATGTCCATTACAATCTCCAACTGTGGATGAACCAGGTGGAGAAAGCACCCGATGTGCATGCCATTTCCTTGGACAATATTGATGCATTGTCCAAGTGGAGTGTGGAGATTGAGTTGCCTATCATGGAGGAGGAACCTACATGGTTAGAGGAGAAGAAGCAGCAAGGGAAGGAGGAGCGTTTTGACCATGAGGACTTCGTGGAGGGTGATGTGCTTTCATCAGCACCATCTTGTACACCGATCCATATATCTAGTCCCAGATTGGCATCCACTACTCACCATTTGACATCTAATGCATGGAAAGGACCTTCTACTGCTAGGGGCAGGCTTGGAAAACAACCCATGATCTTTTCCTATAAAAGGGGAAGAGGGAATTGATATCAGTGACCTATAGTTAGCTACTAGTTTTGTGATTTTTGTGATGTCTTTTTGTGTTGGACTATTGCTTGTCCACTATTTAGTACTATTGGACAGCTATCACTATCAGGATTCAGACTTTCAGTGTCGACTCTAATGTATCATTTTTTATTGGCACCCACTACATGATATATATCAGTGCTTTCTCCATATCATATTTACATGCCAATGTATTTATCTGATGTTGTTATTTCTTTATATGTTAAAATTATGAAGAAATGATATATTTTGTGTTTTTAATGTTTACCACGTTTTGTCGAATTTTTTGCTGAGGTTGGACCCTCACTGATTTTTTTCCAATGCCAATTTTTTCGACTATGCGATGTTGAGCATAAGATATAACAAAAATACTTCTAAAGCAACCACAAAGCTATGGTGGATAATTATATTGTGTTAGTTATTAGAAGTTTAAACATAAATACCAATACTAACACCTAACCAACTACAAGCAGTTCCATATTTTTTGGTATAGCCATGTGCCCTGAACATTGACAAATTAATAAATTGAAAAATAAAATGTATGGACACTTTTAGAATTATTGATCTATGCTGATGGTAAAATTCAGCTTCAGTGGTTACAAATGACACAGCTCTCTTCATGGGAAAATTACTTTATACTAAAAAAGCCTATCGTCTCATATACACACGAATTAGAGCAACCAACAAAGACCAAAATTATATAAAATGTCAAGGTAATTGATAGCATACGTTAGGCCAGTGCCTAAGATATCAAATTCCAAATGGATGCAAGAACGATCAGACAATGGCATATGAAGTTCCCTTCACACTGCTACATTTGTTCTGCATATTCATATAATAAAAATAAACATTATCCAAGACGAAAAAGGATGGCAGAAATCAGAAAAGAGAATAACACATGTCCTAAAATCAACCAATGGAAATTTTGTTTTACCAGCAAGGATGATGGATACCAATAATGGCTTGACCATTTTTCACTGCATAAGTTTCCTCGTAAAGTGGAACTGAAAGATCATGGATTTCTACCTGGTACTAAGGTATAGTCGTTGTATAAGGTGTAGCACTTTAAGGCCAATCATCTTTGTCACATAGTAACTGATCTAGCTTACGTCAAACCTGCTCTCGCCTTAAAGAATATACCCATACAGTCACCAAAAAACCATTAATACTGCGAAAGGATTAAAAGGGAGAATGCATCTAATCCAAAATCAAACTCAGTACAATCACTTAATGACCTTATGTGCATGACATGAAAGATAACTGAAGAAAGCATTGCAAACAATCTTGTAGGCTGCAGATAAATTATATTACAACTAGCTATTACCATATCCCACTATAATCAGGCAATTCTTGAGGATGAAGCATACCAAGCAGTAAATTCATCTTACATGTACTGATCATCATCACCGAGGCCCAATGGAACAAGTCGTTTCCCACCTGATTACCAGCACATAAATCATTATGTCTTGACAAGGGGGATGGAATTGAGTTACCTGACTGTAGAAAATAGTAGTGAACTTAATTTATAGCATGTACATCAAGGACCCTATTAACCTAAGCATAAGATTACCAACATACAAATCAACTAAAAAATACATTCCTAAGATTTAGAAATGCCAATAAAATAAATACAAGCAGCTCAAGATTTACAAACTTTAGTTTATGGAAGTAAAGGTCCCACTCCTCCAGCCTCAAAGCTTTGCATACTTTAGTTTATGGAAGTAAAGGTCCCACTTCTCCATCCTCGAAGCTATTAGCCCCCAGTCATAAGGAATGACCAAAATTGCATTTTCTTCAACTCCAAATTCAACACACCATTGAACCATTCTCTCCAAACATAAGACAATGGATCTGCATTAAAATACAATTATTAAGAGACTACAGTAACAATGCCATATGATTGACTACTATAAACGTATAAACATTCCATAATAAAAAATGAGAAACCAATACCATTCTCAAAAGGGCCACAATCATATTGGACACTTGAAAGCACATTCAAAGAAGAAAATGCTTAGTAGTATGAACATAAGGAGTTCCTATTAGACTTGCTCCAGCTTGTAGCCTTTCAGTCTTGTAACACTTCTTGATCAAGTCTTGTCTCTTAAGAGTGAAGTCTTACTTCCTTCTACATGTCATGAATAAGATGAAAATATCATATCATTTGTACGAAACAGTTAACAAACTATCATTATCCTGACAAGACTAACTGAATTGAATGAGTCTATAACAGTCATTATTGTATTTTACATTCACTAACAATATTACTAATGTCAAGTACCAATGATACATTGATCAGATCTTTCGCCTCTACCATTATCCTGACAAGGCTAACTGAATTGAATGAGTCTATAACAGTCATTATTGTATTTTACATTCACTAACTGTATTACTAATGTCAAGTACCAATGATACATTGATCATGCCAAACTACGCCTCATGAATTCGAGATGAGGCGTAGTTTGGCATGATTAAATATCATCTCTTATTTTGTCTACAAGAAGTATATTATATACTCATGATTGTTAAGGACCTTTGTGACCACACCCATTATTCTCATAAGCATCAACTTCCTCATACATAATAAACTGATCTTTATGTTAGTTTTTCAACATTTAAGCTAGCATTATGATAAGATCTTTTCACTAAGAGAATAACAAGCACAGCAATCACATAAGCACATCACAAGAGACAAGAGACACAAATATTTTAGGAGGGGAAACCATAAATGGAGAAAACCCCTCAACTTCCTCTAAGATAGTATCACCACAAGATGTGATCCCAAAACAGTAAGATGACCTCCCAACACAACAACAACCTTCTGTCTTCTGTCAAGCCAAAGATTTCCTTCTCCAAAGGTGCGCCACACTTGAGAGAGCAAGTGATGTAATTCACAAGTGATAAATAGAGAGACTCTCACTCTCTATTTATATTCTTCCATTGACTTGAAGTGCACTCAACCATGTAGGCTTAACTTATAATTAATTACTTGAGCCTACACCTTAATTAGTGTATAATAACCCAAGTGCCCCTAAACTATGGGGACTTACCTAATGACTTGATATGACTTGTTTACATTATTAATCCTCCTGATCAGAACATCGGGGCATGACCACATGACTCAAATACATAATAGAAACATCCCGGAATAAACATCGGGTTACAATACATAAGATACATGGAAGAATACATTCCAAAGTTACATATACATCAACACTTTACTCTGCTCCGGAGGGCTTGGCCTTATGTGAATCTCATCTACTCTCTCCCTCATGTTTTGTGTCATCTTCATTGTTCACAAGGTCTCTGTACTCCACCAAGTACCCTTGCCCCTATTTTTTTACAAGTCGTGCACAGAACCAGGCCCCTCTAAACCCCTCTTGATTGTTGGACACTTTCAAAAACCCTACTGATACTCTTTTGGTTCGTAAGAAGTTGGGTGTGACTTATACTCTGAACACTGAAACCATTTGTGTCATTATTAGGAGATTCCATTAATCAATGCCAAGCTATGAAAATTTTGGTTCATATGGATTTATCTTCATGTCAAACCGTACCCACAATAATTTATATGCTTTTACCATCAAATTTGGTTTTCAGTACTATATTTGCAAAGGGATACAATAGAAAGTTGGAACTGGGTTCGATCTTGAGACCTTCGTATCAACGGATCTGGCATTCTGCAAGCAATAAGTTAAGCTTAGGGTTCTAGCAGAGTGAAATTGATGAAATGTACGTTGTGGAAATTGCATATAGTAGCATTAAAGTTCCCACACTAAATTTCTCACACTAGTATGGATTGCAGGTGGTGGAATGTCAGCAACATAATGTGATATAATCATAACAAATTTAAAATAAAAATTTTAGAAATCTTACAATTTATACTACTTACATTGGTTTTCCATTCAAGAAAAATACATTATGAATGGATCAAGGATACAAATTGAAAACATCCGTGAGAATTCTATCTGTGCCTCCATTATATTGTACTTGGGATGATGCACAATCATGGACTCCTTTAAGGACACTTTAGATGCCACATAATACTGGAATAAACGGAAAACTCTGATTTTAGGTGACAATTAGGGGTACTTCCCTAACTTATTTGAATATGAAGTAAAAAGAGAAAAGATAGGTAATTGAATCAGCTTTCATAATATATAGGGTTTATGCAGAGAAAATGTGTGCAAATGATTATAAAATTAGTTTCCGTGAAAGTGGGTTTTCAAATTTTCAGCACATCTTAACATATATGTTTGTGCGGGTGCAGCAATATATGAGGTAAATAATGTCCATTTGGGATAAAATCTTGCAGACATATAAAGGACATATGGGTCTAGTGCAACACTATTTATTCGGAATTTTTCATGAATTATTTTTTTATTATTAATTATTGAAGTCAGAAAAGCTTGAAATTAAAACCTTATGTGCAGGTGCAACACTTTAGGGGCAAAAATTAATGAAATCCTTGATTTCTTAATATAAGATCACAGAGCTTGATCTCGTCTAGTGCACCATATAGTTTTTATGGGAAATGGTGATGGAAATCAAAAGTTATATAACAAACAATCGATGTATGTATTCTCG
Organism: Pseudotsuga menziesii; assembly: GCA_001517045.1. Taxonomy (NCBI): domain Eukaryota; kingdom Viridiplantae; phylum Streptophyta; class Pinopsida; order Pinales; family Pinaceae; genus Pseudotsuga; species Pseudotsuga menziesii. The sequence goes on along the minus strand of LPNX010411918.1, from coordinate 3,443 downwards.
AAAACTAACGTGTGTCATTTCGAAAAATAATTATAAATAAATAAAACATAGTTTTGAAGGAAAAAATTATATATTCAGAATTGTCATTTCGTACTCTACAATATCGTACATCTTCATGAAAAAATATTGTGTATATGTCATATCAAAACACGAGATCTAATCTGAGCATATTGATAGAGTTCTAAAAGACAAGCAATAGCCCTGGTTGATTTGTCCTAGCCAATAGGTTCAGTATTCTGAAGTTCCTTCCAAACCTAATGCCAAACCTTAATCCCGCCAATTATTTAAATTTTCAAATAATGCATATGCGATATAATGCATATGTGATATAGCTTATCCATATCGCATATGCGATATATCGCATGTGCGTTATATCGCATATGCGTTAATAGAACATATGAGAAATGTATTGACCATGGGGAGACATATCAAATATTAGTGAGATCTATTGAGTAGATTACCATCACATTACATGTTAAATCATCTAATCATCCTTAGTGAACCCATAAACTAAAGGAAATTTACATAGTGCTAAATGAAATTTACTTAATGAAGTTTACTTAGTGCTCAGCTCAACTTCCATAGAAACATTTGGTAATTTCATCTTAAAGATAAAGGAAGTTTTTAACATTTTTCTACAAGAAGAAAACAACAACCTTGCATAACTTTACAATGAACTAATCTTAAAAACTTTCTTATTAGAAGATCTTAAAGATATTTCTAAAGCGATTCTTCATAAATTAAAAAAAATGAAACTATTACGAATAAAGATAAAGAAAATTTCAACTTAAATGTCATAGTCAAAACTTCACATTAACATCTTAAAAATTGAAAAGAGGTGGTAACAAGTACCAACTTAGTGGCAAAGAATCAATAATTGATACCGTAATGTGTCTCACTATAGGTCAACATAAATTTATTTTGTTATCATAAATTTATTCAAAATATTTATTATAAAAAATTTTAAAATGTGTGTGTGTATTCCAAATGGAAAATATAAATCATTCAAGAAAAATGATCATAAATTGTCCACAAGGTACTTACATTCAACCACTAATTTTGTGTGTTGGTAAGTAATTGAATAACCTATGTTTTCTTTCTAAATATTGCATCTATATCGATTTAATGACTTTCTTGGTATTATGAATTCATGGAGGTGCATGGGGTAAAGGTATACCTTCCTTCTCAATGATTTGTTGCTTCAAAGACACAATCAACATCAAACCCTCCTTAGTTGTTTCTACCCATCCACTTAGTGCTTATATTATTGAGAAATAAAGTTCCAATGTTGAAAGTATCCAAACATGAATTCTTTGATCTACTCTCGCACTAAGGATCTAATGTGTCAATATGTTGATTTGATGGTTTATTTCCTTCTATCCATGAGTTGTACCATTGCATTTACTCTATTTGGATAACAAACGACAAAGTATATATATTCTCAAAAGTTCTCTTAGTTGTTCATTTTATAAACATTGCTAAGTTTTATGAGAAAGATTTAGTGGAGGGGGGACAAATTTGGGGGTAGAGCATTACTCCATTGTTCCCAAAAATCATCCCTATTATGATGAATTTCACCTCGATGCTAGTTTGATTTTGCCTCCCAATTTTGATTCCAAAGAAAAAACATGTATTTAATATTCGAGTGTAGAACAAAAAATACATTATGTAGTTGCTAAGGAACATTGATCTATGGTTCATGGCTTGATAGATCTAATAGACAATATCATAGGTGAGGCTAGGAGAGCCTCACCTCTCAATGGAGAAACCCAAAAGAACACTCAGACCTAAAACCACACCCAAAACCCAAACAGAAAGAGAGAGACACAAGACTTGCACAAGAAAAGTTATCTTCATTAGGAGGCCAGGTGCCTTTCTATAACCATTACAAAGGGACCTCATTGATGAGGCCAAACCAAGAATAATAAATGCTACTCATTATTTATACTAATATATCTACATAATACATTTCCCAATATGTAATGGGGAGTGTGGGCCTCACATACAGCCCATTCCTCCAGATTTAAGTGGAAAGCCTCCCTTCTTTCCCGCCTCCCTGTTGATGTTGGAAGCCATGCTTGCAAAGAGGAGAAGCCAAAAACTAGAAGAGGTGCCGAGCTTTGTTGAAACTAGATGATAATGATGATGTAGATGGTGTAATATGTGAGCACATAGGGATGCCCGTACAGTTGTTGGTGTACATCTTGTTGTAAATACACTAGAGGGAGAGATCTGTATTGTTTTAGATATGTGAACTTCCTCTCTTGCAAGATGCGAGCATGTGGGGATGTCCATACAGTTGTTATTCGTCATCTTGTTGTAAATAAAATGGAAGGAGAAATATGCATTATTTTAGATCTGTGAACCTCCTCTCTTGCTGCTGGAGATTTGCACTGTTGGGGATAGGAGAACTGTGTATCCACTCACAAATGGATTGATATTGAAACCCTCAGAAGGGTGTGATATGGATTAATACAAAAAGCTTGAAGCTACCTTGAACCCTAGGAAGGCCTTTTGTGCAAACACAACTATGTCGTGTATGGACTTGGGCGAATAGAAAATATGGAACAAAACTAAGTAAAGTGTTGTAGAGTACTACAAAAATGGAACTGAAAGAGAACCAATCTGAAAGAGAACTAATACTGTGGCAAAGTAAAACTGAAATAATATAAAACGAGAGTTGATCTAAAAAACTACTTGCACTAGTGAGTTGATTTATGTGCGTTATATCGCATATGCGTTATGTATTATTCATATCGCATATGCAATACATAGAATTACATTTAGACCTAATTTATGTGTTATGGCTTCTAGATTCACAATGTCACTAGCTACTTCGAAGTTGTATGGGTGGTGGGTTCCCACTATAGATTACTTCATGGAAGTTCTTTAATGTTGCTAGCATAATTGAACTAGGTAAATTCTAATGGTGCTATATAGGTAAATTTAAACTAATTTTTTTTTGTCCTAAAGCATCATTGTTCACCACCCTCATCCTCATCATCATCACCAACCTCGTCCTCCTCATCATCATCATCACCCTCATCCTCATCTTCATCATCATCATCATATAGTCATCCTCCTCCTCCTCCTCCTCCTCATCATCATTGTTCATCATCATCGTCATCACCATCACCCTCATCAGCTTCATCATCATCATCATCACCTTCATCCTCATCTTCATCATCATCATCATCACCCTCATCATCATTAGCATCATCATGGTCATCATCGTCATCATCATCATCATCAGTTGTCATCGTGCCCTCATCCTCATCCTCATCCTCCTCCTCCTCCTCATCATCCTCATCCTCCTCCTCATCATCATCAGCATCACCCTTATCCTCATCAACTTCATCATGGTCATCATCATCATCATCCTCATCCTCATCCTCATCATCATCATCGTCAACCTCATCATCATCATCACCCTCATCCTCATC
>LPNX010411917.1:2452-13685 GCA_001517045.1 Pseudotsuga menziesii | reverse complement strand
TATTAACGACAACAAATACATCCTTATTATTTTTATGATGAAGTATGTATACCAATACAAATATTATAGCAACATAAATCAAATCATATATATGCGATTGATGAAAGATATAATCACATACGTACCTTAACACCAGCGTGATGGCTATGTTTGAAAAACCATTCATAACCTTCAAGTTCATTATCAGCAACACAGCAGAGAGAACACTTATGCAAGAGCCTTCAAAAAGCGGTTCGTCTGCCTTCTCAAGTGTAGGTAAATCATGAAGATCTTCAAAGTCATCAATTGGCGGTGCATGATGTTGATCATCATCCATTCTAACATTAAATGCATCATTGATTAATGTATTTGCACCATCATCCTCAATTATGTTATCATCATGATCATCGTCTAATTCCATATCATCATTAACTTGATCATGATCAATATTCGCAGGACCTGCATATTTACGTTCCTCCTGCGCTAGTTGTTCCACAATTACCACATTCTCCATGTTCAGAACAGCCCTAGGAGGCCCTTGCTTTATAATTACAATTAAAACATCAAACAAAGAACGTTAGTCATGTCGATTAAGTAACAAAAATAAAAATGATACAATATACAATTACAAAAATTCTCAATATAAAGGCCGCATGATAATATATAATCATGAATTATATTGACTTACCAATGGATGATATTCATGCCCCCCCTCAACATGTCCATGTTCCCTACAATGTTTTTTAGCTGTTGCGATCAGTAACCTTCTCTTATTAAAGCCCCTACATCGACTGCAAGGACAATAACATTTTCCATCACCCCTTCTTTCCACTCCATCCCACAACCTAGCAAGCAATTGTCGATTTTGTTCTGGATCTTGATGACCTGTAACATTATTGTTACGTGACATTTTATTACTCAAACCCTAAGGACAAAGTACGAGGAAACCCAAGTATATGATACTTCAAGAGAGAAGTCACCAAAGAGAAAAACAAAAAACCAAGAATAAACCAATTAGAAATTAACCAAGAGATACTTCAAGACTAGAGAAGTCACCAAAGAGCAAGACCAAAATCCAAGAACAAGTGGGAAGATCCCCAAAAAAGCACAAGGCCAAAAACCAAACCCTAAACCAAGAAATTAACCAAGAGATACTTCAAGAGAGAAGTCACTAAAGAGCAAGACCAAAATCCAAGACCAAGTGGGAAGATCCCCACAAAGGCACAATGCCAAAAACCAAACCCTAAACCAAGAAATTATTAACCAAGAGATACTTCAAGAGAGAAGTCACCAAAGAGCAAGACCAAAATCCAAGACCAAGTGGGAAGATCCCCACAAAAGCACAAGGCCAAAAAAAAACCCTTAGGAATTTCGCATTTCTTGTCCAAGAGATAAGTGCGAGAGTGAGTGTGTGAGATAATGAACCTAGGCGTACATCTATTTATATGAGTGTGTGTAGGAAATGAACCGACGCGTCGGATATGCGACGATGCTTTCCATATTAAATAATTGACCAATTAAGTGTATTTATTTAAATGATTGACCAATTTGAGGCGTCGTCGCTTAAGCGACGCTTTTGAGGCTATCCATCGCTTACGCGACGCTTATGAGACTAGCTGTCGCTTAAGCGACGCTTATGGCCACATTTACAAACAAAAAAATTTATCCTTGTGATTTTTAGTAAGTTTAAAAAAAGAAATCCACGCGCCGTCGGATTTTGGATCGAAATGTAGTAGTGTGCAACCCCATTTTGTTGTGGATTATATGGAGTAGATAACTCCCTCTTAATCCTTGATTCTTTGCATAAGTATTTGGATTCATTTGATGTGAATTCTCCGCCATTATCTAATCGAAAGGTCTTGATATTCTTTTCTATGTGGTTCTCGATCAAGGCTTTGAATTCCTTGAACTTGCTGAAAAATTCATCTTTGTTCTTCATAAAGTAAATCCATGTCTTCCTAGAAAAGTCATCAATAAAAGAAACATAGTATACATACCCGCATAGAGAACTTGATGACATTGGTCCACATACATCGGAGTGGATGATTTCCAAGATTCCTTTTGCTTTTCTTTCACTACTTGGAAATGTCTTCTTTGTATTCTTTCCTTTTGCACATCCTTTAAAAACCCCTTCATGTTTTGCTTGAATTTTTGGAAGGCCTTCAATAAATTTGCTTGCAAGTGGTAGTTCTCTATGATGCACATGTGCAAGCCTTTTGTGCCAAAGTTCATCTGGCTCTACTGTGTCATGGACCAAGGCTTGTTCTGGATGCCCCTTCAATTTGTATAATCCTCCTTCTTGTTCTCCAATCACTATTGCATCGACAATAGTCTTTCCTCTTGACCACATTAGGACTTGGCCATCTACAAATGCAACCCTCATGCCTTTTGCATCTAGTGCTGATATGGATAGAATTTTCTTCTTTAGTCCTGCTACAAACAAGACATCCTTCATTTTCATAGACTTTCCAAAGTCTAGCTTATGGGAGGATTCACCACTGCCTTTTATGGGATATTGGTAGTCATCCCCAAGTTTCACCTTATGGGGTGAATTATGTTTAGATAGTTTCTCAAAGGATTCCTTGAAACCTATCATGTTTTTGGAAGCCCCACCATCAATAAGCCAATCTTTGCTTCCATGAGTGACAGTTCCCATGAGAGTGGAGATCAAAACATATCATCTTCACTTGAGGAGCCTTCACTTTTTTGTTTTACTCTCTTTCTGGGATGATCATCATCCTCAGCAGTGTAATGTCCCCAACCCTCCGATCGATGAAAAGGATGCTACTATATGTCAAATCATCCGGGTGTCTAGCCCCATGAACATGAACATGCATACATACAGTGCTGAAGCATGATACTTTAAAACATAAAACATATTATGAAGAATAACCATTCATTATACCTAATGGAAGAAAAACTTATTGATCAACACTCATGCATATATAGATCAGCATTTAACATGTATATCATCATTCATCAATGGTAAATATATAATTGTAGACATAAGTAAGGCAAGAGAACTTATCTTATAGAGAACTTGTTCTGCAACCATCTATGCCGCTACAACATTCCACCCAACCATAGGCCTTTGTGCTCTTTAATCTCTCAGCAATAAGGAACTAACATGCTTACACATAGCCATGGATAACAACACCCCAAGGGTACACAATTCATCCAAGCCAACACATTTGGGTTTATTAGGTGAACAATGGATCAGCCAAGCCAACAAAGTTGGGTTTATTAGGCCATCCAGGAGCTGGGAAAGGCTAATTCTAAGCTGGTGCAATGACACCCAAACTAGACTAGCTTCTAAAACACCCACACACACCCAACACAAGGAAATCAGTCCTTTCTCTGCAATGTAGTCCCTCATAACCTGATCTCCCTTCCAGTGCTATTCAGGGGTTGTGGAGAAGAAAAACAGCTCAGTGGCTCTATCTGTGTGGTTCTCAACCATGAGTTTTATTAAGCATCTCAGTCCCTCATTCCCCACTCCAAGGAAATCCATGGAAAAAAATGCTTCATGCAAGCAGCCAAACAACTAGACAAGATTTACAGGGAAAACACAGCCAATCATTCGTGGACAAACAACAGTCCGCAACACTATGAACCCTTAGCACTGATCCTTAATGCAATCGATGTAGTAATTGCATAGACTAAAAATTGGGAAGAGAACAAAACTCCCAAACTATGCGGGATGGAAAAAGACACAACTAAACAAAATGTGGAATAAAATTACGATCACGGCCCAGCAATAGAATAGCAGTCTTTAGCTCATGATTCAACGACGGAAAAATGACAGAACATTATGCAGCCTGGAAATGGTGGAAAAAGACACAGACTCTGTTTGAACAGAGGAAAGAAATTGATCCGCAAGACTTCAAATTCATGAGGCAAAACTGGCATGCTTGCAAGCCAACAATCGGTGAGGTAGAAAGGAACCGACCCCCCTGCAATTGAATGTGGAACCTTTTAACTCAGCTCTCCTAGGAGGAGACGAACAGACTTTCAATCTGGTGAGTGGACAGACCAACAGATGCGTCGCGGGGAGAGTGTGAGTAGGCGTGGGTGTGGTGGTGGTTTTCCTGCCAGCCAATCACCACTCCAACTAACAATGGAATAATTAAGGGTGGTGGTGACACATGGCTTTCCCCCATGACTCAATGCCCAACATTCCCCTTCCTTACCCTTTGGAATTATGCCCCTTCTCAATTTAGTTGTCGTGATCATAGCTGGTTGGGTTATTTAATTAAAAAGGCATGTTTACATGATGCTACCATTAAATATATGTCATATGTCCCGATATACCATCAGTGACCATCCCCAAAACAGAAACACAACATAACCAAATCGATGGTGGGGCCTTGGCCTTTAGCTCCACACCAAGATGATTTACAATATGTATATCTTGTATTTTTAATGCAAGTGGGGTTAAAACTGAGGTATTACATTCCCCTCCCCCTTCAATAGCACTATCCTCAGTGCTTTACAAAATTTGAACAAAATGATAGACTGGTACCGCCTCAGTGTTCTATACGCTTGAACAAAAATGGATGTGCCAATCGCATGGCATCCTCCAGCTCCCACGTAGCTTCTTTAGGTCTGTAATGCTCCGATTGCACCTTTACCTTCCCTATGGTTCGGTTTCGGAGTGTTGTGACCTTCCTGTCGAGGATGCGCATTGGCTCAATTTGGAATTCTCCCTCGGGTTCCACCTGGATCACATCCCAATTTATCACATGGTTAGGATCATGTACATATTTCTTAAGCAAAGAAACATGAAAAACATTATGATCTCTAGTACTACTAGGCAATGTTAGTTTTTCATCATTCAAGCTAGCATTATGATCTTAGGATCTTTAATTGAGAGAATAACAAGCACAGTAATAAAACATAAGCACATCACAAGAGATAAGAGACACAAAGAGTTTTCCTCATGGAAACCATAAAGGATAAAATCCCGCAACTTCCTCAGAGATAGAATCAGCACCAAAATAGTAAAACCGAAAAATAGTAAGATGATCTCCCAACAGCAGCAGTCTCTCTCTCTCACACTGAGAGAGCTTCTCCTCTCTTACTTATGCGCCCCAATGAGTGAGTTCGAATTTTGCAAGTGATAAATAGAGAGGCTCTCACTCTCTATTTATATTCTTCCGTTCACTTGGAATCCACTCCAACATGTCAGCCTCACTTAACAATTACTTACTAGAGCCAACATCTCTAGGAGTGTCTAATAACCCTAGTGCCCCACCACATGTGGGGACTTTTCCTCCTCTGACCAAAAGGAGGGTAACACAATGGTGGGGACTATTTTCCCAACTTACAATGACTCACCTAAGGTCGAATTCACTAGGATAGTCTAATAACCCAAGGGCCCCACAACTGTGGGGACTTTAACCCTTGACCAATAGAAGGGTTACCCATAATGAATTGACATGACTTTCTCATTATATAAAATTCCCAAAATAAACAGTGGGGTATGACATGACTCAAGTACATTACAATACATCCCGGAATGAACATCGGGTTACAATAGATAAGAAATACAAGTGAATACATTCTGAAGTTACAATTACATCAACACTCCCTCTTAACTAGGAAGGTATTCTCTTGACACAATTTATTAGCACAAGTCTTCTTCTCTGTATCATCTGGGTCATCGTCAAGTCCTCGTCATCTTCAAGTCATCTTCGTCTTCAAGTCATCTTTCATTTTTCAAGTCATCTTTCATTTGGATCTGAATCATCACTCGATCTAGATCATCATCACTGGATCATACTCGATCTGAAACATCGTCACTGGATCATACTCGATATGGAACATCATCACTGGATCATACTCGATCTGGAACATCGTCACTAGATCATACTCGATCTGGAACATCACTAGACTAGATCTGGATCATCACTCGATTTGGATCAACATCACTGGATTTGGATCATCATCATTGGACTGGATGTGGATCATCACTGGCTATCATCACTGGATCTCGATCATCACTCGATCTAGATCATCCCTGGTGCTATCTCATGATTCTTCTCATCATAGGAAGTTCTACAGAGCCAACCCTTTTTCATGCTGGTTGTAGGCCTATCCATCATGTAGGTCTTCTCCCAACACTTACATCTGACCTACTCATCAGAAAGGCACGCCCAACACTCATATCTGATCATATAGGAACCAATCCTATAATCACATCAGAAAGGCCCAGCACTCACATTCACCAGCATGATAGGACACAACTACTATCATCTGTGAAAAGGCTTCAGCAGTTACAACCACCAGCATGATAGGACACACCTACTATCATCCGTGGAAAGGCACAACACTCACATCCACCATCATGGTAGGACACACCTACTACCATATGTGGAAAGGCTTCAGCACTTACATTTGACCTACTCGTCAGAAGGGCATAGTACTGACATCCATCCAGGCTGGAACACATCCTGCTCACAATGATGGAAGAGTTTTGCACTTCCATCTAGCCCGGAACCACATCCTGCTCACAATGATGAAAGAACTCTGTTCTTTTCACCCAGGCCCGAACCACATCCTGCTCACAATGATGGAAGATTTCCTCACTTTCATCCAGGCCAAAACCACATCCTTCTCACAATGATGGAAGAAATCTATTCTTCCACCCAGGATGGAACCACATCCTGCTCACAATGATAGAAGAAATCTGTTCTTCCACCCAGGCTGGAACCACATCCTACTCACAATGATGAAAGACTCTCATCCAGGCGAGAACACATCCTGCTCACAATGATGAAATATTTATGCACTTACATTCATCCAGGTGGGAACACATCCTGCTCACAATGATGAAATGGCTCTGCACTTACATCCATCTAGGCAGGAACACATCCTACTCACAATGATGGAAGGGCTTGCACTCACATCTGATCTTGTAGGAACCAATCCTATAGTCATATCAGAATTGCCCCCAGTCCTCCTTGACTGAGCTACCTGGTAACTGACCAGGTGCCTCCATTCTCCTAGAGAATGGTAGTTGTCCTTACATCCGACCTGCTCATCGGAATGGCCAACACTCACATCTGACATGGAAGGAACTTAATCCTTTAGCCATGATAGAATGGTTCAGCCCTTACATCTGATCAAGTGGGAACACATCCCTCTATCACATTAGAATGGCTACTCAGTCCTAGACTGAGTGTTCCTGGTACCTCACCAGGCAGCTCCATTCAAAGAATGGAAATTGCCCTTACATCTGCCCTACTCGACAGAATGGCCAGCACTCATATCTGACATGGAAGGAAGAAATCCTCTCACCATGACAGAATGGCTCAGCCATTATATCTGACCTACTCATTAGAATGTCTATGGATCTCAGCACTCATATCTGACATGGAAGGAACCAATCCTCTCACCATGACAGAATGGCTCAGCCCTTACATATGACCATGGAAGGAACCAATCCTCTCACCATATCAAAATGGCTATGGGTCTTATCACTTTCTCTTGGAGGAAACCTCGATCTGGAGAACACCAATCTTCTTCCTGAAGTACTCGAACTTCAGCCTAGCCAATGGCTTCATCAATACATTGGCTATCTGTTCCTCCGTTGCAACATATTGGAGCTTCACTACTCCTCTCTGCACCATATCCCTGATATAGTGGTAATTGATCTCAATATGCTTTGACTTTTCATGGAACACTTGATTCTTTGACAACTTCACGCAACTCTGGTTGTCACAATGTATACAAGTAGCATCCAACTGGAGATCAAATATATCAGACAGTAGCTTCCATAGCCATATTACCTCACAACTAGCTGAACAAGCTGCGACATACTCTGCTTCAACTGTACTCAGTGCCACATAGGATTGCTTCTTGCTAAACCAAGAGATCACACCTGATCGCATACTGAAGCAACACCCTGAAGTAATGTTGATTGCGATGGACAGACCCGGGTTTACTATATTCAACCAACAACACCCCTAGCTCACTGGCCCTTTCGGCGACAGACCGCAAGGAGGCCTGAAGTCTCACCCGAAGTGATTCTAATGGGTTGGCCAAGGACTCAAGTGTCTTGGACCAGGTTCTGTTGCAATCCTACTTGCGACTCGCAGCTCTTCTAGCTGCGAGGTCTCTTTCTCTGCGCGTCACGCGACCTTCTACTCGTGTCGCACGATCTCCTAGCCTTGCAACTCTTCTAGCCACGAGATATTCCCTTAAACCGTCATGTGGTCCCTTTCTATGTCGTGCACTTTCCTTGAGTCATGATATCTCCAACCTTATCGCATCGCCGCGCACCTTGCGACACGCAGCTCCTACCCAATGCTAAGTCCTCAACCTGCGGTATCTAGCACCGCAGCTCCTCTGTCGGTGCGGTATCACCTCTCTGCGATACCCTACCTCCGTGTTTTAGTGCACTTAGCATTGCTCGTGTCGACATGCAAGACTTAACACAAAAGGCTATTCAATACTGCAACTAGTGACTGTTTCACGCAAAGCATAAATGAACCATATACAACATGCCAAAACTTCAACTTATGTTTATCCTTCTATATTACTGTGAACTGACTAACACATTCATCCATTAAGCTGTAAAAAAAGTCCATGCAATAAATGAGAAATGCCTAAGTAAACATAACAAATAGTCCAATCACATAACACTTGATTTTAACGTGGTTCACCTCCAGGATGGAAGTTACGTCCACAGAACTGTGTTTTCTTTATAGCTTGGGGGAAGGTAAAACACAGTTCTGTTGCACTGCATATGCAGCTCAAGATCTTCTCTCTTAGATCTCTTTTCTTCTCTATCTTGCTCTCCTACAATACACTCTTCCCTCTCTGTTGATCCCTGTGGATCATTACATACATACTCTGTAAGACAGCTACTGGTTACAGTAAGATTGCTATCACTAATAACAGAACCAGAGCTAACTCTATTACAATACAATATCACTATGAGCTAACAGACTCACTGGCTAACTATATGTTACCTGACTAGCTGGATGGCCTAAGATGCCCAAAAATGCCAACAACCTTTTACAATACAAAATATATCCCTTTATAGGCGGCCCGAAGGTCTCGCCATTACAACACTGTGGGCCTGTCCCAACAGTAACCCAAACCCTAACTAGTGACAGTCAGCCATATCTGTACTTGAGGTAGTCGCTTTCCGTCACACCACAGCTCTCTGCAGTCTTCCATGCTTCCCGGCACTGATCATGGGTACTATGCACCGCTTCGCTTTTCTATCCTTCGTCTTCAATGCTTCAGCCTCGTTTCTCCTTCTCCTTTATGAGGGTCGCTGAGCATTTTATTTTTATTTTTCCGTACTGTACTTTCGGCTGTCATTTTCGGCCGCCGGAAACCGCACTTTTTTCTTCCGCAGCCGCGGCCCGACCGCGCATTTCAGGCCCTAACCTACGACCAGCCCACCGTTGTCAGCCATTCTCCTGCGTCCTGGACGCGTTTTTGAACTTTCCCAGTTGCGCCCCGACCGTGTTTTTTCAGCCCACAGTCGCGATCCGACCGCGCCTGTTCATAACACAGTCGCGCTCTGACCGCCGCTGTCAGCCCGAATCCCGCGACCTAGACCGCGCCTGTTTCCTCTAAACCTACGATCTGCGCGCGACTGTTGCCTTCAAACCCGCGGTCCGACCGCGCGAGTCCGCCCCATACCCGCGGTCCGCGAACTGTTTTTTGCCCTTGTTTCCGCGCTGAAACCCAGCCACTTTGCCTCCATTTTTCCTGCCCTTGCACAGCCACCTGTACCACTTGCAGTCCTACAGCCATTTCTGTCCCTTGTTTACAGAATTGTTTAGAAAATTTTTAGCATTTATTTCAACAAAAAAAAAAAAAAAATTTTGCATGGTAAAAGTTTTTCAAAGTTTTTTCTACATTGTTATTGTCATTGAGTAGCTATTTTGGATTCATAACCTCACATGCACACAATCTATCCCCTAATTCAAAGTGAGACCTAAAATCTACTTAACTCAACCAACACTATAACCTCATTTGAGGAACACAAAAGAATCTTGTAGTTAGGTAGGATCGGGGGGATAGGCTTCCAATAACACCCCTCGGTTGTTTACACGTGAGACATAGTTGTTGTCCCTTAGGGAACCAAAATCCCTCAGTATTTTTTGACACGGTCACCACCGGTTTATCAGAGGGCCTCTCCCTTAGGAGGGTTGAAGTCGTGAGATTGGTTCCGGAAGTCTGAGTGGAATACCGAAATCCATTCAGTAACTGAAGGGCTACCTTTCGCAGTTCTCAGAATATCCCCGTATAGGGAATATTGTGGTTAAAGGACCAAGCGGCAGATTCACCTTTCTGGACGTGTCATGAACGGGGTATCTTAGTTGCCATACTTCTAGGTTTGCGTACCCGGTGTCCCTCCCAGTAGGGGGATACTTTAGCCATTTGACTTTCCTATTTATATTGTTTGACTTGGATTTCATCACCTTGCAGAGGATATACTTAGTTGAGTCATAATACCATTAGTTAGGTGTTTGCATGCTCCCTTACCTCCTCTGGGTCTAGTGAGTCCATCGATTTTTCTTTTTTAGGAAACCGACTGCTTATTGGTATTCTGACCACTTTGTTGACACTCCGCCTATTGTAGCATGCAGTTACAGTAGGTGTTTTGAGTTGCTTTTTGTCCTGAGTGCCTTGTTTTTTGAGCTCTCCTTCTGCACACACGGTTGCATTAGGATTTTTGAGTTGTTTTTTCGATATCACAACCCACATATTTGATTACCACTTGTCACCATTGACTCTCCGAGACATTCTCGTCGCCTCAGAGGCGAGCCCCCACAGCACGGTTCACTTGACACCACCCGTCATTACCGCAGATCTCGAGCCTTGTCACTCGACTCCACTCGTCAGCGGCATAGGACCCCGTCACCAGATTCCGAGAACACTCTTTACACTACCCCCACTAGCCCCATGGCTGGCGTGAATCCCAACCCCTCCATTATAGGGACCACCAGTGGTACATCCGCCACTATACCAGTTACTACACCTATCATGGGTATACCCTCCACAGGAGGCCCGTCTACCATTCCCCTCACCGTACCTATTCCCACGGCAGGAATACCCATACCTACTCCATTAGTAACTCCTACCACCGTAGTTCCCCCACTTGGGAGTAACATCCCTCACATCACCCCTCCACCTGGGGGCATGGGCCCCATCGTGGTCCAACCCACTACCGCATCACACCCTCCATCCAATTTGCCCTATATGGCTAGCCTCAACCTACCTGACCTAG
>LPNX010411912.1:148984-198214 GCA_001517045.1 Pseudotsuga menziesii | reverse complement strand
TTTGAATCACACAAAGAAACAACTCCAGAGACACGGGACTACATTAAACGACACAAGAAATAACGACAGAAAAGGGACTATTCAAATCTCCACTGTTGTTGCGGATAAAATCACGCCCACAAATCCTTCGCTATCGCTGCCATTACGGTTAACTTCAATCAAACGAGTGGTTGAGGGGTTAAACAGATAACAGATGATCTTGCCAGAGATGAAATTACATGTGATAACAAAAATCGAGTCGCGCCACTGTGTAGCAGACGTAAAGAAGTCTATACGTTCCGGAAAAGAAGCCACAGGAGTCCACAAGTTGTTCACAGGATCATGCTTGATGACATGTTCTCCACTGAACACGTACAAGTCGCCAGAAGAGTAAGACGCCGCACAACTGCTCCATACATCGCCGTCGCCATCGAAACTCCATATACCTTCCACCTTGTCCACGTTCTCTCACGTGGATTGAAAATTTCTCCACTTCTGTCAAATATGGCTCGACTTAACACCATGAATTTACCTTCTATGAAAATACCGTGGCATCTCTTACCGTGCGGTTGGATCATAGGAGGCAGAATTTCCCACCTGTCTTCCTCCACGTTATAACTTTCTGCAGCGGCCAAAGGGTTGTAAGTCTCGTCCATCCCTCCAGCCACGTAAACAAGTCCATCGGAAGAAGCGGCAGAGCAGGAAAAGAAGGATCGAGGTGTAGGCATGCTAGCTCTGCGCCTCCATCTGGAAAACTCAAAGTCATAAATGTATACACTCTTCATGGTCCTGCTGGACGGGACGACTCCAGTTATGAGAACCAGCTTTGAGATCGTATTGATATTCCAAGAAAGTGAGGATCATCAATGGGAGTATTTAGCCTTTATACAGGTACCATTCAAATGATCATATATCGTTATTACTGCTAATTTATCGCCAACGGCCGTCTGATTATGTTGAATGAAACATATGAGGTGCTCGCTCGTCCCAGATGTCTTTCTGTCCACGTAGAAGTGAGGGCTACTCATCATAACCTGCCAGCTTCGGCACACAGCTTTCAGGTTATCATGTGATGTGTAGGGCACTCCCAAAAAGCATTTTTTCACGAGAACGTCTGGCAGTACTTCCATTGGTATACTTCAAATACACCAATTTTTTACTGTTTTACCTAAATCTTTCCTCCAAAGGCAGAGATAAACTCAGTTAGGCGGAGATATCTCTCAAAACTCAGTTGTGCAATTGGAAATATGAACGTCCAGCTAAATATATAATGTATAGGCATGGGAAATCATCATGCCTAACTAATTTTGGTCATTCTAACTAATTTTGGCCATTCTTAACAAACATGTATGTTAGGTCTGTCCGGACCAACAACGGAGTCAAAGGTTGACTTTGCTGTTGGTGGGTTGGATGGACCAAAGGTATATGTTTTTTAAGTCCAAGAAAAAAAAGAAAAAAAATTATATGAAGGTGGAGTTAAATATATAAAATAAATAATGTGCACGCATGTAACATCATTTATAACTAACTAATTTTAAGCCAAAAAAGGAAGGTAGTTATTGATACAAATTTGATTTCTCAATACTTTTGATGTAATATGGTTGATATTTTCTGATAGAGAGTCACTTCATTTTTCATTATTTATAAAGAAATAAAAAAATATAATTTAAATTACTATTAAAAAGTTTTATTTAAGTTTTTTAATTACATTAAATAAGTTTAACCTAAGTATTTTTCTTTCAAATCAATAAAGAAATTTCTAGTTACCTTAATTTTGATGGAAATATAGGGAGTACAAAATAGGAAGTTAATAAGTGGACAAAATTAGTTACATTTTTTACTATTTATTTCTTTAAAGAAGCAAAGTTTTTTTTTCTTTCCAAAATTGGGATGATAGTGTCTTAAATGGACCAAAACCCTTAAACTCAAAGTTCCCATTAATCAAGTAGAAGTATAACTTGATGTAAAACTCCTATTTAAAATGGGCTAAACCCTTTAAAAGAGAAGTTCCATGGTCAAAGTTCTAATTAAATTTAGGGAGGAGTTATTTTTCTAACGACATTTTATTTAGATTCACATTTTTATTTTATAAACTATTATGGATTTTTTTAATTATTAGTTTGTATTCTCTTTTGTTTTTTTTATTTTATGAGTTGTGACATTAAAAGAAATTAAATATTTTTTTTTTGTATATCTGGTGAGTTGGTTACCATAGTGATTTGTCATTCTTTTGTAAGCACCAAGCTACTCCATGTAAGAATTTCAAGTGAAAAGAAATAGAGTTTGTTAATTAACTCCCATAAAAAAATGAAATTAATAAACATAATTGTACAACGGAGAAGTTCTTCTCAAATAGCCCATCTCCAATAGTTCCATCTTTGCGTTACACATGCTAGGAACTACTTACACTTTTATACCTCCTCTACGCAACTAGTTCACACCCGTTTACCTTCACGACAATGCGCTACTTAATACAACACTTGCATGAGAAAATGTGCATGATGCATTTACAAAAAATAAAATTAATTCATTCAAAAATTAATCTTCAATTCTTTTTCTTTTTTGTCTTCTTTGAAGGTGATCAATCAAGATTTATAGAGAGAATTTTTTTTTAATCTTCAAGCCATTTTGATTTATGGATTGGATTGCAAGCCATTTTTTAATCTCCAAGCCATCAAATTCTCAAATCATACTTTTTTGTGGCTAAGTAATCTTATTGTAATAACTATAATTACTTGAAAACCTTCTCTTTTTATTTAGTTTCATTTTTTTCAAATGAGGCTAAGTATACTATACAAACACATACATTAACACATGTGGATACTACACTTATAAGAGTAAAATTACACAATTCATGTAGATGATATTACTAGCACTTAAAAAAAAGATGGAATGTTTTTTTTTTCTCTCTTCTTATGTTTAATCTCTTAACACTACTGTAAACAAGGGGCCAAAGTAACCATTAGTACCAATATTTTCACAGATTCTTAGTTGTACCAAAAGAAGCTAAAATGATGGTAATTCTAAAGGTTATGATTTTCGAGCGTTGGAGCCTAGGTGCAACTCAAGGGATCTGGTGATCACATGGCATACAAAAGACCATGGGATAAAGAGTCAGGTGCTAAAAAAGTTGCAATGGATCACCGATGATATTTATATCGATCGATGGTTAAGGTGAATAGCACCCTAAGAAAGTGATAGCATGACACCAAACATATCGAGCTAATCATGCAATAAATTGATAGATCAATGGCTGGTATTAATATCTCCATGACAAAAAGCACTAGAGTTAATTTTCCTTGATGAGGAGTTAATGGTCAGTGCAAGAAGATGAGGAGCCTCGTAGATGCAATCCTAGTTTTTAAAAACATGATTACGTTAGATAAAAATACAACGTGTTTCCACTACATAGCACTTGCTATGGTTCAACCTGAGCCTGACATGTCATGGGACATGTAGGATAGGAAAACATATCATGTATGCATTATATAACTACAAAATGTGTACATGATATGTAGTTATAAAACATGTATGGGATTTGTAAAATTAAAATTAATTTATATACACAGTCCCAAAACCCGTGGCGCATTTTACCCATCAGGAACACGAATATCGAGTTGAACGTGAGGAAATTGGGTGTTGTAGACTATTGGAGGAGCTTGATTTAGTCAGAGGCAAGGAAAATCCACTGGTCAATTGTATTCTAATCAAGTAATTCATTCACCCATAGCATTTTTTTGTCAATTCTAAACTTAAAATACAATTTTTTAATAGTTTAAAACAACCAAATTTTGCATTATTTAGCAAATTGGAAATAATCCAGTCACTAATTAAATTCAGATCTCCCTCAACCAAGATTAGTGAATAATTACAATGAATTCCTTTTCAAGAACTCAAGAATTCCTAATGCAACCAAAATCGAAAAATATAGAACTCCTCCCTTTATACAATGTATCCATCCAATTTTAGCAGCCACCACCATTTTTCCACTAAAATATTTGCACTTCTTAGTCATATTAGCCACCTCATTTTTGTTTTAATTATACCTTCCTCGGCACTTGGCTCTTGTTTTGTGCATATGACTTACCCTTTGTGCCCTTGTCCTTATCGTAATGACAAAAAAAGTTGAAATATACGAACCTTCTCACTGTGATATCGAATTACAAGTCAACATGTCCTCACACCACCATACAACACCGATATTCATCGCACCATCGAAGAGTTCATAATCATCATGCAGCTCTAACCCTAGTTCTATTGAGCTACCAAAACGCTCATTAATTAAAGGTCATCATCTAAACTCAATAGAGCTTGAATTCTGCTTCTTTTATCCTATAAACATAATAAAGCAAATTAGAAACATGTGAGACCCTAGGTCTCCCTAAGATCCCTTGACCTAGAAAAGTCATAAATGACTTTACTCAAACAATCTATGCCCGTGTATCACCGGGTTTATCAACCATTTTTTAGAATAGAAAAAACAATGGGTAATATATTTCTACATGTAAAGTCTCTAAGCCCATCTACAACCAATTGTATTCTAGTCCACAAATTCTCCATTTTTCCATGTCACTTTTGGTTGGTTTCCATGTTTATACAACAATGGAAATGGTGAATACTCGTGAAATACCTAGAGTGTGTCGTGAGAGTGTTCCGAACCATGATCGAGTCGATTATATTTAGAGGATTGGTGGCAGCCTTGTATCACCCCTTTTCTTGCCTCACATGTCCTAATAGTCCCTTGCCCCTTTCTTTTACATATCCAAGGAACATAAAGGCCAAAACATGTCAAAATAACATTCCTAAATTCAAATAATTTTAACCCCAGTGTGCATGGAAAAGTCACGAATGAGGGTTAAAAAGTGCCTTAACTTCTAGAAAGAAGTTGAATGAAACTTACTATTTAATTGTTAAATGTTTAATTTTAAGTTTTAAATGTATCTAAGTGAATGCCATTAAATTTCTTACTTGAGTTTGATTTAATATACATTTTCAATTTTGAAAAGACGTCACTATATACCATGTATATGTTTCTAATGATTTTCTTATTGATGGTTTTATTGCAGTTGTGGCTATGGACAGAAATGCCAAAATACTGATTGAGCTTGCCCACTTGAGGGGACTTAGTACAGCTTTTAGTGGTGGTGATAGGATCTGCCACTCACTTGCATCCACTTTGGATGCAATTGTTGAGACTATTTCATTGTCAAGAAACATACTATATGATATTACATCATATTTAGAAAATAAAGGACAAGAGTACGCTGATGGGCTAGACCACAATGCAATCAAAAAGTTGAAAATAACCAAAGAGCATATATTTTCATTTTTTAGGGACCCTCACATGGGGGAAATCTCAAATACAAATAGGCCTCATATCTCTATTGATTTGTGCACATTTCAACCATTTTTTGATAACTTGATGGATAGATGGTATATGGTTTTTGATATGCCACCACATAACAATAGGGAAATCCCCTTGTATTTCCTTCCAAATATGTATGTAGAGTTCATGTTGGGTAAACACGTAAACTATTTTTATATCTTACTATTTCAGGGGATCAGTGGGGGAATTCCCCAAAACTGAACCAATTCCAAGATTCGAGACCTTAATCGCCCTATCCATGCACCTCGTAGGCAATTTCCTGGGCCAGATGTCCCATCTATACATTGTGTTATTCCACAGACACGTGATGCATATTTGAGTTTGGCGCGGGCAATTGTTCATCATAGAACTATGGTTCAACATATGGGTGAGGAAGGAACATCAGTACCTGGTATGGTACATACTCCAGGTCATCATGGTACAGGACCATCTTCTAGTGCAGTAGCACCCACTAGTGTAGTACCACCCACTATTGGAGGACCATCTACTAGTGCAACACCATCAGCACATCCTTAGCCGATTTTTGAGCCTCACAAGTGCACATTGTGTGGTCGTCCCTGCTATGGTATTTCCTCAGATGTTTTCTCTAGTGGGTTTTTGAGTGATGTATGTAGATGGTTAATTGTAATAAATTCTTCATTTATTTTCCTCTTTGTAAACATATGTATAGTTTGAGTTAATATATCAATTGTGTTGCAGTTGATGCTTTGTTTCGGCAGCGACGACACAGAGTTTCATGTTCCACACTCTATAGGGGGTCATGAAATTTCATCCACTGATCCATTGGTTGGTGGAGAGATTCATATAACACACATTTCTGTATCTCACACCAAGGTAAACATTTTAAAATTTCAGTTTTTTAACATTTGTTAATTTGTTAATTTCCATATACTGTACATGTTAGTTCAATAATGCTATCTATGGTCTAATATTTACAATTATTAAACTTGCAAATGCCTCATCCTTCATGGGGGGAAGTAGTGATGGAGGTAGCATCCATGGTCGTATCGACTAAGGAAACATCTAGGCTCCATGTAAACAATTAAAAATGTCATTTTTTAAATACATGTATGTTTGTTGAATCATGCATGTTTAGATACATGAACACTTGCTAACTATAGGCACCAACTGAAACACCTGGACCATTTCTTGGAGTTGTATCTCCTCATAGGCCATACATGAACAAGGTTCATGTGTATATGAGGTAGCCTACTCCTAGAAAGACTTCAGTTGTCCACGACCATGGAGCTACTGATACCATGGTAATGTATATCCTTCGATAATATTTCTTGGTTAACTTGAAATCAAATGCATAAAATGTTTTTTCAATGTTTGATTTGCATGTTTAATGCATCAGGAACCATAGTTTACTATTGAAAACCTCATAGGGATGGTTGATGCAGCAATCAGTGCTGCATCTGTAATAGAAACAAGTCACATAGAGGTACAACTATTTCAACATGATTGTTACATAGTTTATTATTGTTTTCTAATGTTTATTCATGCATGCCTAACTATTTCAACATTTGATGATTGTAGCCACCAGGAATAGGAGTTATTGATGCAACAGCCAATGTGGCATCTGCAATAACAATAATCCACACAAAGGTACACCTATTTGAACATGATCTAGACATAGTATGTTATTATTGTCTATTGTTTATTCATGCACATGTCTAACTATTTCAACATTTGGTGATTGTAGCCACCACCACGAGTAGTAGTTCCTGCCCCCTCTGGTTCGACCATGGATGCGACCATTCTTGATGTTCAACCAACAGCTCTATCTTCTACACAAGGAACACAATCCCCTTTGTCACAGTCTCTTGTTGAGGTGAGATTCCCATTAATGACCAATTGTTTCATGCAATGTCCATGAACGTGTTGATAATTGTTGAGTTAATTTATACATGGTATTTTATTAAGCAAATGTATTAGTATATAGTTAGTTTATTTTTACAATTGATATTTAATTTGTAGGATCCAGAGACACACACTAATCCTAGATTTGTCCCTAGAGAATCAATGTCGGGAAAGAACAAGAGGAAGCTTGAGTTTTGATGTGTATTATGGGATATATGTAGATTTCAGTACATGTACATGTGGCTTAGATAGTTCTGGATAGTTTTGGATACATGTGCATGTGGCTTGGATAGTTTTGGATACATGTACTTCTCGATACTTTCGGATATATACGTACTTTTGGATATATGTACTTTTGGAGAGATGTGCATTGACATTTCACTTATAAACGAATGATACATTTCATTTTGAATTTGTTCTTTGGTTTCCACATGTTCTTGTGTCAATCTATTGTGTTGATTTTTGTGGATTATCTATTAATTATTAACGCACTATGTCAATAGAACAAACTATTATATTTAAAGGTTTCAATGATCTCACTACATGCACACTAATTGGATATCTAGTTAGAAATTGTGATTTTGGATGATCATTACAAGTAAAGTCAAATTTCTTGGTCGTGTAATTTAATAAAACTAAGTGCAATACAATGTATTTCAAGGTTTCAATGAACACATTACATGCACACCAATTGGATATATCTAATTAAAAATTGTGAGTTTGGATGATTAAATTACAAGTTAAGTCAATGTTCAAGTGTAATTTAATAAAACTAAATGGAATACATGCTTCACATTTCATCAACGACCAACACCGCTATTCAACAAACCTCATGCACCCAATGAATAATCATTCAGCATTAAAGGAACTACAATAGAATCCAAATACCGAGAACCAACTTTGTGAATCAACATGATTTGAAGCATAAGTATACCGGATTCGAAAAATTTGAGTTGGACATTAGATTGATTCTGAACTGAGTTATGACAGTAAGATAAGATTGGGGTTAGGCTTAAGGTTTCCCTGGTAGGGTTATCGTTATGGGCCATGCATGTTAAACAATAAACCCTAGTTAGGGCTATGGTTTTCCAAGTTTGGCCCTCATTGGCATGAAATGCATTGTCCCCTACTGAGTGAAACCCTAGTTTCAAAAAACACAATATACAAAGGTCACCAAGAAATGGACATGCGAGATATAGGCCCTGTAGCTAAAATCCCACATCACAAAGCCAACGGAATATACAGTCTATCGATCGAAGGTTTGAGCATCAATCTATGGCAAGTTGCAGGTCACCTCCAAATACCATTCAGGGACACTTTGTGGACTTGTGCTCGGTGGGCAAAAACATCAGGGAGCCACAATTTTGAATTCTATAAAATATTGCTAGTGTGTTTGGGCATGGGAAACATGGGAACACCAGCCACAGCCCCACCATGCATGGTTTTCCAATTTTATCCCTCATTGGCATGAAATGCATTGTCCTTTACTAAGATAAGACCTAGTTTCAGAAACCACCATATACGGAGGTCACCAGGAAATGGATAGGAAAGAGAGCCCCCCCCCCTAGTTAAAATCCCATGTCATGAATCCAACTAAATCGACGGTTCATCGATTCGAGGCTCGATCATCAACTATGGTGAGTTGTAGGTCAACTCCAGATACCATTGAGGGACACTTAGTGGACTTGTGCCCAGTGCGCAAAAAATGTCAGGGAGATGCAATTTTGAATTTTGTCAAATCCTGCTAACATGCTTGGGCATGGGAAATATGGGAATGCCAACCATAGCCCCACCGTTTGTTGTTTTCCAAGTTTGGTCATCATTGGCATGAAATACATTGTCCCATACTGAGCGAAACCCTAGTTTCATAAACCATCGTATACAGATATTATCCAGTAATGGATAGGCGGGAGAGGACCCCCCTAAGAGAAAATCCCATGTCATGAGTCTAATGGAAGAAATGGTTCATCAATATGAGGTCCGAGCATCAATATATGGTGATTTGCAGGTCACCTCCATATATCGTTCACGGACACTTGGTGAAATTGTGCCCAGTGCGCAAAAAACGTTAGGGAGCCGCAATTTTGAATTTCGTCAAATCTTGCTAGCATGTTTGGGCATGGGAAATATGGGAACCCCAACCATATCCCCATTGTGCATGGTTTTCCAATTTTGGCCCTTGTTGGCATGAGATGCATTGTCCCCTACTGAGCAAAACCCTAGTTTCAAAAACCACCGTATACAGAGGTAATCGGGCAATGGACAGGCGGGAGAGGGCCCCCCTAGCTAAAATACCATGCCATGAATCCAAAGGAATTATTGGTTCATTGATCGTAGGCTTGAGCATCAATATATGATGAGTTGCAAGTCACCTCCACATATCGTTCAAGGACACTTAGTGGACTTATGCCGAGTGCACAAAAAATGTCACGGAGCCACAATTTTGAATTTCGTCAAATCCTGCTTGCATGTTTTAGCATGGGAAATATGAATGCCAACCATAGGCCCACCCTGCATGGTTTTCCAAGTTTGGCCTTCATTGGCATGAAATGCAATATCCCCTACTGGGAAAAACCCTAGTTTCAGAAACCACCATATACTGAGGTCACTAAGAAATAGATAGGTGAGAGAGGCCCCCCCTTAGCTAAAATCCCATGTCATGAATCCAACGAAACCAATGGTTCATTGATCAGAGTCTTGAACATTGATCTATGGCAATTTGCAGGTCACCTCTAGATACTATTCAAGGACACTTGGTGGACTTGTGCCTGGTGTGCAAAAAATGTCACGGGGCTGCAATTCTGAATTTTATCAAATCCTACTAGCATTTTTGGGTATGGAAAATATGGGAATGACAACCACAACCCCACCGTGCATTTTTTTCCAAGTTTGGCACTTATTGGCATGAATGCATTGTACCCTATTGACCAAAACCCTAGTTTTTGAAACCACCATATACTAAGGTCACTGAGAAATGGATAGGTCGTAGAGGCCCCCCTAGTTAAAATACCACATCACAAATCCAACAAAATTGGTGGTTTGTCGATCTAAGGACCAAGCATTGATCTATGACGAGTTTCAGGTCACCTACAGATATCGTTCAGGGACACTTGGTGGAATTGTGCCTGGTGCGCAAAAAAATTATGGAGCCACAATTTTGAATTCCTTCAAATCCTACTAGTGTTTTTGGGCATGGAAAATATGGGAATTCTAACCACAGCCCCACCATGCATGGTTTTCCAAGTTTGGCCCTCGTTGGCATGAAATGCATTGTCCTCTATTGAGTGAAACCGTAGTTTCAGAAACCAACGTATACAGAGGTCACCGAGAAATGGACAGGTGGGACAGGCCCGACCCTAGCTAAAATCCCATGTCACGAATCCAACAGAATCAATGGTTCATCGATCGAAGGTCTGAGCATCGATCTATGGCGAGTTGCAGGTCAGCTCCAAATACCATTCAAGGACACTTGGTGGACTTGTGCCCGATGCGCAAAAAAAGTCACAGAATCACAATTTTGAATTTCTTCAACTCTTGCTAGTGTGTTTTGGTAGGGGAAATATGGGAACATCAACCACAACCCCACCATGCTTGGTTTTCCATGTTTGGCCCTCGTTGGCGTGAAATTCTTGGTGTCTAATGTAAATGTAAAATTAAGTTATGTGGTTCCACATGTTAGTGAAGCCCCACTTGTAAAGTTAGAGTCATGTATAAATAAGAGTCATGTTCGTAATTTGTAAGACATTTCATGTCTTGTATTTGTCCTCTTTGAGTTGCACATGAAGGAGAAGGAAACACTTATTTTAGGGTTTCCTCATGAGCTTATGTGTTAGGGTTTCCTCATAAGCTTGTGTGTTAGGGTTTGTTCAGGGTTTCATTGTACTTGTTTTCTAAACATAATTCTTATAAGAAAGGTTGCTAGGTTTTCTTCCCCATGATGATTTCCTGAGATAAAATTTCGTGTCTCTTGTGCATTGTTATTCTTAACTAGATCCTACATGTTAAATTCTTTATGTAAATGTTTTATAGTTAAATTTATGCATTGAACTAATGGTTATAATAAAAAGTTTAACATGGTATAAGAGGTGAGCTGTCAAGAAGGAAATTATACAAGCCTTAAAACAGAAAGTGATCATTGCGGCATCTTGTTTCCATCATCCTAGTTTTATATATCAGCTGAAAACATTGACAACATGACCTAATTGAAAAATTAGGGTTTTAGTCTCGTAAGAGAGCCTGTAAAGAACTTTTACAAGTATGACCTAAAGAGGTACATGTACGTATTCTAATGTTATGTTTAACATGTGAATGAGATTTGACATGTTCATATGATTGATATTGTCATGATCATATGATTGATATTGACATGATCATGTTATTTCTATTTACATGATCATTCATAATCTTAGGTTTTATTAATCATATGTAAAAAATTTCATGTTAATTAACTTGACATACAAGAGAACTTTTGGTCTATTTATAAACAATATAATCGAAAATTTGGCACATCAAGAACACAAAATTGACATATTGATAAGCAACATACATGGGAAAATTAAAACTATGTAACATAACTCATCATTCTAGATCCCACCTATTATAATACAACCAAGCCCTCTAGATCATCTCTTATAGTGATGGTCTCCATTAGTCTCTTGTGCTTTATATCCAGTAAGAAGTAGCGTACCTTCAATGAATTTTTGCTAGGCATTATCCGTACCTGGAGGCCTTTACCAATGATTAAATTTGTAAAGTGATACACACTTGAACCTGGTTTGTAATCCCTATAAACATATCCACCCTTCTTTCTTGCATTATCGTCCTGTGTAAGGTATTCACCTTTAACAACTATAGACCTGATTGGGAAGTGGTTGTTTTCATTGTCATTCATGGGCATAATGAGGGTTTTCTTTACCTCTATACAACATGCCAACCAGTAATTGTTATAGCTGATTCTACTACTCCAGGTAAATCACACTTGTATGGCATTCCCCTATCCCACTGTAGACTCCTTAGACCCCTTGGACCATTTTTTGTCCTTTGATGTTTCCTTGACCATCCCTAAAAAACATGTGAAAATTAATACACGTGACTTTTAAACCCCTAGTCGCGTATATACGCTGGTTTGGCCCCTAAAATCGTGTACATCAGGATGTGTGCATAATCCAAATCCTTTTGGATTTTTCCTTGACATGGATCTGACTCACTTGACTCCTAGCCTTCCATATGCCTTGAGATCGCTCGGATTCGACCTTTCATTACCCCTTTGAAAATCTATATAAGGAACTCTTTGGTACATTGAAGGCATATGAGAGAATTAAGAGCAAAGAAACTATAGTCCATTGTTGCCGGAACCTATGCTTGAGTCTGCATCCCTTTGTCCCTTGGATAACTTTTGTGTTCTTCCCAAGCTTGCCTTCACTTGTGAGCTTGCCATCGAGAGATAGAGGATTGAGGTAGTGGAGGCCCAAGTGGGGGATTCAGTTTCTCTGATTCACAGACGTGCCGACAAAGGTTGTATCCATTGTAATCTTAGTTTTTATATTAATAGAAATATCTTTTCCTGTCCAATAATGTATGTTTGAATGAATATTTTATCCATGGATGATTTCAAATGCTTATACATTGTTGATTATATATGCTAGAATAGATCTAACACCAATATATATAGTATGCTTGTCTTGTTTACTTGTTGTTTAGGAAGTGATTTATCAATTCAAGCTAAATTTGGAAAGCTCAACAGGGATCTACTTCAATCGTCTGGAATAAGGTACGAGGTTTGATCCTTTAGTGTTAGATATTTAGTTTCTATTGCATATTGGAAAGGATTGATTTCTGGAGTCAAGTTGTCTATTGTGATACCCTAAGACATAGGAATTTCTCTCCATAACAGAATTGGCGACTCCGCTGGGAAGTTCCTAGTAGTTGTCCTTTGGGGGTTTTCTATCGGCATTCAATGAATTTGAATTGCTCTTTTTCTCTTGTTTCTGTGTTGGGTCTGGGGGCATGCTTGCCTGGTAGTGTCTGATTGGTGTGAAGTTTGTCTCAGCTTGTTTGTTTTCCTTTATTTTTATGCACCTTTCTTCCTGTACACAAGTTTTTAACTCACATTCACGTATATACATGGGTTTCACTACTATTTCCGTGTACACACGCAGGTTTACTATGAACAGTCACGTATGCCCTTAGTTTTTCCTTCTAGAGGAAGTTGGATGGTTGCTGGGTGAATTTTGATGATTGTTGAGTCTCCTTTGATAC
This sequence comes from Pseudotsuga menziesii, assembly GCA_001517045.1. Lineage (NCBI taxonomy): Eukaryota > Viridiplantae > Streptophyta > Pinopsida > Pinales > Pinaceae > Pseudotsuga > Pseudotsuga menziesii. The sequence continues at coordinate 184,728 of LPNX010411912.1, read as the reverse complement.
TGCTAGAGTCTATATACACCTCTATTTCTGACCAGAGACGTTTTTTTTTAGGGTAAATTTATTTTTGAAGAATGTTCTTGTCATTGCATTTTCGATTTTTTGTTTTGGGATTAGTGCATTAGATTTCTTTTAACTTAGTACTTTGCTTGAGTGCTACTTGAGTGTGCTTGCAGAGTTTGGGAGTTATAGAACCATTCTTTTGCTTTTATATCTCATTTTTATTTCAAAAAATCCAAAAATATTTGCTTATAATCATGCATTGCATTGTGCATAGTACTTGCCGTAGATTTGTTTTGTATTATTAGTCAGGACTTCATATAGGAAAGATTGCATTTATCATTTGAATAAAATTGTGCATTTCACGTAGCAGTATACCCTGTTTTTCATGGACACAATGCATTTGCATTGATTGTTAGGTGTGCATTTTACTTCATGTTGTGTCGTAACACCATTAGTTTCACGACCATATACCTCTTTTGAGTAATAAAGCCAATTAAAATCAACGCTTAATTAAAATGAACTACACTATTTTATTTGATAGGGTTCACCAACAAGATTAGATTTTAGGGTCTTGGAATAGTTCATTGTGAGTAAATTCTCCAAGACCACTAAACAACAACATGTATGTGTTTGTCCAGGTGAGTGTGTGAAATTCCTTGGTATAACCAGTGTTTCTCAGGATCCTCCTCTCAAAAGGGAGTTAAGCACGAGGCAGTGTTAGTGGTTATTGTTTGGGATGACCCCTAGTCATAACTGAGTAGCATCGAAGATATTTCTAGGATTGTATTCGTATCTCAGGGCTCTTTCAAGAGTTTTGGGCTTTGCTACCCTGCCTATATGGTTAATCCCACCTGCGATTGTCCACCTGAGCATTGATTATATTGAGGTGACCTTAGTGGCCTCACCTAGGATATTGAGGGGGTACTTTGCAAGGGTTATTTTGCGAGTGTCTCAACCAGGTTGGGGTGGGACAACACAGTCGCTTTATGCATTGAAGCTAAGGGCCAAAATAATTGGTTACGTACCTTCGCTTGTTGTGTATGGGAGTCTCAAGCCTCTCCTAGGCGAGACATACCTACTTCATTTGGGAGCTCACTTATCCTAACCTTGATTGCTTGTGTCTGGCTTTAGATTTTCTTGGTGATTGATCTGTGCACGTTAGCTTCCCTAGGGTTTGCGTAGATAGAGAGTCTTTTATATTTTTTGAGTCATTGTGGATTTGGGTGTGGCTCCTCACCGTTCTCATCGTATAACAAGAATTTCACCTTCTACATATTCTCCTCCATTGGGAGAGAGAAATAGATCTAGGCGGACTAATTTGCACAATGATTCACACACCATGGGAGACCATATAAAAGGTAGACCATATATAAGGTATTCCTAAACCAACTTCTCCCATTCATGTGGAAGATGGAGAATTTACTCTTAACTATGATCCTTCATCTGATTTGACTGAGTTAGGTCTTGTGATTTCTAACATAGGAACTTTTCATGATAGACCTACTTACTCTAGGGTTGATTCCCCATTGATGCATCGCCAGTATGGAATTCCAGAGGATGATGAGACTCATTTTGAACCCACGAGCACTAGTTATGGTAGTAATGGTATGTCTAGTTTTCCCACGCATGATTTGGCATTCCATGTCAAATCTAAGTTTGAGCCTAACACTATTCCTGGGGGCACTCTCATTCCTTACCATGAGGAGAGGCTTGGGAGCACAAGTCACATTGCACCTTCCATCTTGGCGGTGGAAGCTACACCACATATTCCTCCTAGGTTTAGGGTTAGTGATCCTATTAAGATACCAGATCCGAGATGAGTTACTATAGGTAATAGCACATACATAATTACACAGGTCCCTTCGTCCTTTGTCCCTAGTTCTTTGAATGTTCACCCTCCACCTCATTCACATGGTCCTTGGGGCTGGAACGTTGCTACGAGTCATGTCCGTACTACGGTTACTAGACCAGTTGTGTCTCAGGTTCATGCACCACCCATTGTTTCGGGAGGTCATGTTCATACTTCTAGAGGTCATATTCCTACTTCCAGAGTGTATATTCCTACTTAAGGAGTGTCTCATGGGACATCTCATGCGATGACTTATGGACCCTATTATGGGACATAGTATGGATAGGATTCTTCACCTTATGGGTGCGAGTATCAACAACCCACTTATTCTCCAAATTTTGGCTTTGTAGCTCCAAATAGTCAAGGTACACCACACTATGGTGCTTCCATGCCACCCTATACATGTCAAACGGGAGGAGGGCACTATGGCCAAGGACATGGTGGTTATGGTAATTAGACCTATGTGAATCAGAACTATCAAGGAGCGGTCCATCAACCTAATCATCCTAGGCTCCCTTTCCTCACAATGCTGAATCTTCCTGACTTGTCGAGATTGACAAACGATCCTATAGCTCATGACCCGGCTTGGCCGGCTGTCCCTACTAAGCTTCCCTCGGACATACCCAAATTCGAGGGCAAACCGAGAGAGGATCCGAGCGAACACATTACTACCTTTCACCTATGGTGCTCTTTGAATTCCCAACATTAGGACTCAATCCATTTAAGGCTGTTTCAATGCACCCTTACAAGGCCTGCCGTGAAATGGTATATAGAGCTACCTATGGGGGCATTCGCTTTGTTTGATGACCTAGTGATGACTTTTCTTAACCACTTCCAACTACCAATGCGTTATAACATTGGTATTGAACTCTTGTCAACATTTCAGCAGGATAAAGCCACACATATCTCAGATCATATCCAAGAGTGGCGTAGATGGAAGAGGTAAATTAAAGCCTTTATACTGCTAGAATTCCTCCTCAAATGGTTCCTTAAGTCATTATTGTCGTATATAGCGAAGGATGTTTCTACATATGGAGTGAAAAATGAGGAACAAGCCATTTTTAGGGTGCAGGAACTGGATTTCATTTATGATCACTCTGGTTTGTTATATGAGATCATTCGCAATGCTCCGCGTTCTAATTTCGACCCCAAATTTAAACTTGGACCACATGCCGATGGCATTGTTGGTTATGCGAGTGCTAAACCTGTGGATTTGGTTGCAAAAAAAGTTATTCAATTATCAATCAACCAATCTGCTTCGGGACAAGCCACAGCTTCGTCTCAACCCACCTAAACGGTGAGTGTGCTTTCTGTGCAATCGTCGGACTAGAAGGGTAACCAGCAGCCTAGACGAAATAAAAAGAAGGGTAAGAATAATTGTAAGGGTGGGAATAGGAATCAAAATGCTAATAATAATGACAATAATGCCTGTAATGCTAGGGGGGACAAGCAAGCTAAACATATGGCTAAATTCCTTTTCAATTTGTGTAAGGACAATCACCTCACTTACTTGTGCCCTCGTATCAATGAAGCCTCGATATTCTTAGTGCAGGGCCCAGCTGTGCTAACTAACCCTTTACCTCACAATCAAAATATGAACTCGAGGACCCATGATCAGTATGGTGGTGATCAAGATACACCGTAGGGTAGTGGTCATGGTTGCATTAACATGGTACATGTTGCGAAAGTTGTGACCCATGCGAAAGACTATGGTTCATCACACCCCAGCCCAGGAAAGGAACCTAATCCACCAGGGACTACTTTGCGTATTGAAAAACCTGTGGATAAGGCTGAAGCTATACCTCACATTCCTAAGGTATTCCTTAAGTGTTTGAGGCATAATCCTAATGTCCAAGCCACCCAGAATTATTCTGTTGTCGAGGATTTGGGCCACACTCCTTGTGCGATGTCTGCACTAGAAGTACTTCAGAGTTGTCCTTCGCAAAGGAAGGCTTTGCTTTCTACCCTTGGTGTGAATGATGATAATTCTTTCTTCGTGATTAAATTTGAAACCATGGGACTTCAGCCTCGCTTTCCTTACTATGTGTCTCTTTTGATTCACGTAGAATGTCTTAACATGACTGTCAAGCACACTATGATTGACAAAGGTGCTGCTGCTTTTGTGATGTCTTTATCATGTTGGAAGGGTTTAGGTTCCCCTGAGTTGTCTAAATCAATGGCCATGTTAACTGTGTTCGATGGGAGATCGTTTAGGTTGCATGGGATCCGTCCTTCCCTTAAGGTCCTTGGGACGGAAGACCATTGGGATAGAGGTCAAGGTGGTTGATGCAGCCCTTGACTACAATCTCTTGCTGGGTAGGAATTGGATGTACAGTATGCAAGATGTAGCTTCTTCCCTATTTCGCATTGTATGCTTTCCATTTAATGGGAAGATAGTCACGATTGATCAAACATCATTCAAGAATCTTTCAATTACTGCATCTTTGGGAGCTTCGATCCTGATCATTGAGCACTCTCAACCGAAAACTAGGAGTGTGGGTGTGGGCATGCAGCCATCCCTCATGGGAAGTTTTAGTTGTTCTACACCGATCCTTATGATAGGTTCTAGTTCCGCTGAGGCTTCGACATCTATGAGATCGGTGAATTTTCGCACGAGTCATATGGAAGATCCTTGGATTCTTCCTATACCGAATACTTCGAGTGAGCCCATCATGATGGATGTGCCATTACCTGCAACTATGATAGCTTATCAAGCTAATCTTGAGTGTGTTGCAGAGCCCAGTCCTTACTCTTTGCGAACAGAGGAGGAGGACCCTTATGTGCTACCTGTATGGGCAGTACACTCTTCTCATGCTAACGACTGCCTTTAGAGTGTTATTGAGGCCATGTCGGGAGTTGAGCCACCATGGGAAGAGCTTCACCATAGATATTGCTTTCTTCCTGAGCTTGATCGCTTGGAGTGTGAGGACTTTATGGAGGTTCTTAGAGAGAGAATTGGTAGTCCTATGGTTCCATTAAGCTCTCCTGGTCTGATGGCTGATGGAAACATGGAAAATATATCTTCAATGATTCCTATCAATATTTCTCATGATCCTGGAAGGATGGAGAATGTCTATATTGGCGTAGAATGTTCCCATGCTGAGATTCAAGAATACACTGAGTTGTTTAAATAATTTCGTGATATCTTTTCTTGGTCTTATGATGAAATGCCAGGTATCGACCCTCACATTTTTTAACACGAGATTAAGACTTATCCCAACGCTAAGCCTATTCGACAATGCTTACGTGTAGTGAATCCTAGGAAAGCACCCGCGATTAAGGCAGAGATAGAGAAACTATTAAAAGTTGATTTTATCTATCTCGTTCCCTTAACGAAGTGGGTTTCAAACCCTATTCTAGTCGATACGAAGTAGGGAGCGATCCACATATGTACTGATTTTCGTGATTTGAATCGTGCCTGTCCTAAGGACAATTTCCCCACACCATTTATTGATCAGATTTTGGATGAGTGTGCGGCTAGCGAGGTTTTTTCCTTCATGGATGACTTTTCCGGATATAATTAGATACAAATTAAACCTGAGGACCAACATAAGATTGCATTTATTTGTCCTTAGGGAAATTTTGCATATTAGAAAATGCCTTTTGGCCTTAAGAATGCTAGATTTACTTTTCAGCAGGCCATGACCTTGATCTTCCACGATCTCAAATGGATTATAAAAGTATTTTTGGATGACCTTGCTGCTCATTCTCATATGAGAATGCATCATTCCTATCATTTAATATTGGTATTCGAAAGGTGCCACCATTATTTGGTCAGGTTAAATCCTCACAAGTGCATCTTTTGTGTGAATTCAGGCCACTTGTTAGGATTCATCATTTCTAAAGAGGGTATAAGAGTCGACCCTTTGAAGGTAGAGGCAATACTTCAGTTGTCTCCCCAAAAAATATTCGTCATCTCAAATGTTTGCAAGGCATGGCAAACTTCTTACGAAGATTCGTTGTCAATTTTACCAATTTGACTAGAGGCTTCATGCGTCTTTTGAAGAAGGACACCATATTTTGTTGGGATGAGTGAGCCCAGGAGTCCTTTGATGTGCTCAAGCGAGCCCTAGCATCGGCCCCGGTGATTAGTCCCCCAGACTATAGCCGTGATTTTCTACTTTATGTGGCCACGTCCATGAAGACGATTGGTATGGTTTTGGTTCAAGAGGATGAGGAGCTCCAAGAGCATGTCATATACTATCTAAGCTAGAATCTTGCTGATGCAGATATTTGTTATTCTCATGTTGAGAAGCTTGCTTTAGCTACTGCACATGTGGTTCAACGGTTGAGACATTATATTCTCCTTCGCCAAACCTTGGTTGTAACCCATGTCAATCCGTTCCAATTTTTCCTCACTCAAAGGATGATTGGGGGAAAATATAATAAATGGATTTTCATCCTATAAGAATTCAATCTCGAGTTTGTTTCAGCAAAATCGAAGAAATCGTTAATTTTTGCAGAGCTTATATCGGATTTCCCAAGCGAGGACGAGGAGTTGGTTTGTAAAGATATGTTTATCGATGAACGCATCTTCTTAATATCAACTTTAGACCCATGGTATGGGGATATCATTATATATTTATAAACATTGAAGGTCCCTACTCACCTCTCACGGGATGAACGATGACAATTACATCATGCGTCTAAGAATTACCTCATAGTGGATAACACCTTGTACCGCCGTGGGGTAGATTCCATTTTACGATGTTGTTTAACTCATGAGGAGGATGAGGTAGTGCTGAATGATTGCCATAGAGGGGCATGTGGTGGTCATTTATCTGGGCTTTTTACAACCCAAAAAAACTTAAGAGTGGGTTATTTATGGCCGTCGATCTTTAAGGATTGTGTAGATGCAGTCAAGAGGTTCCACCCTTGCCAGGTTTTTGCACATAATATGCGCTCAAAACATGCCCCGTTACATCCCATCATCACCACCAGTCCCTTCACTAAGTGGGGGCTTGATTTTATGGATTACAACCTAGCTTCAGCTGGGGGGCATCATCATATCACAGTGGCTATTGATTACTTCATGAAATGGGCTGGGGCTATGCCTACAGTTAAATCTGATGGTGAGACAACCATGCACTTCGTATTCAACTAGATTATTGCTCGGTTTGGGATTTTGAAATATCTTGTCACTAACCATGGCTCACACTTTCAGAATCATATGATGGAAGAGTTGGCATCAAATTTAGGGTATAAGCAAGAGCATTCCTCCTCTTACTAACCTCAAGCGAATGGATAGGTAGAAGCAGTGAACAAATAAATCAAATCCATTCTCCAATGAACCATCACACAAAGCAAGAATAATTGGCACATTATGTTATATCCTGCTTTATGGGCGAATAAAACTGTTGTTAAGACCGCCACGGGTTTTTCTCCATATCAACTTGTACATGGAGTGGAGTTGGTATTGATGGTTTAATGCGAGATTCCTTCTTTGAAGCTAGCCATAGAGCTCTTACGAGACACTTCACCATTGGAGGAGTGTTTGGTACACATTGAGCAACTTGATGAGCAGCGTCGAGATGCCTTAGTGGCTCTAGAAGTAAATAAACGTCACGTAAAGGACCAGTATGATAAGTCTGTCCATCCAAGGAGGTTTAGTGAGGGAGACTTGGTCCTTTTGTGGGATCAACCAAAAGAACCCTTGAGGGCAAGAAAGTTTAACCCCGTGTGGTGTGGTCCTTATGTCATCAAACTTGTGTTAGAGAAGGTGCTTATGAGTTAGTGGATTACGAGGGAATAGCCTTGGCAGAGCCTAGGAATGGGCTCTATCTCAAAAAGTACTATGCATGATTTTCAGCCAAGGCTGGTTATTGTATATTAGTCTACATTTTTGCATAGGTAGGTCTTTTTATTATAGTGATTGGGTTTATGATTAGTTTTTGTTTCTTTGGGCAGATGTCAATGGAATCTTCCACCTACATAGGATTCACGGATGGTGTGAGCCATCACACTCAACACTCATCCTCTGTTGCTTGGGTGATTTATACTCCTATGGGTCAGGTATTGTCTTCAGGAGGCATATGTTTAATGCCATCTTCAAACAATGTTGCTGAATATAGTGCCATTATTGAGCTTCTGCGGGATGCCATTTTACATGGCATTCTCTCTCTTGAGGTACGTCTTGATTAGGAGTTAGTAGTGTCACAACTTAATGATTTGTACCATGTTAGAGATCCAACGTTATTAAGAATATTCATACATGTGAGATTATTAGAACGACAATTTGAAAATATAACATACATACATATTCCAAGAATTAATAATCAAGTTGCTGACTCATATGCTAACTACATGTTAGATTGGCATTTGTTTCATACACAATAAATTCATCACAAAAACAAATTTTTACACATGTAAATAAATAAACCGATCATCATAAAAAAAATTATAAACATTCAAAATGTGGTAATACATAGTGTCATGATACAAAAATGGGGCTCTCGAGCCACCAAAATATAATACACGGTAATACAAAATGTATCACTCCCAGTTATCTAAGCTGTGGAGGAGGAGGGGGGTTGTGATCATGGAATGTCACTACAACTCTAGCTAGCCATTGAAATAATCGCACCCATGCGCATGGTACACCCACCACCTAGCGCTGCATGGCCTCTGGTAAGTCCTCGACTTACGCCATGGGAACTCTATGTGTTAGCCTCACAAAGTTGGTATGAATGCTTTGGAGTGTCCGCCTCGCATCCACACCTGTGATATCGTCTCCTCTTCCCCTTCGTCTATGATGAGGGAAGCCTTCAGGCCACTGTGGTCCCATATCTGCATGCATATGGTATATGTCACTATGTATTATCACCCAAAAACATGTCTTTTGATTCCATATAATCAGAAAACACAAAAAAAAAAAATAACTCGAAAATTTAAAACGAGGGTCGAGATTCGTTACCTATGTTACCGTATGTCGATCCTAGTGGTAGTAGTATGTTCAGTTCCCCCTTGAAATCTATCCCCGCATAGGGGTAGTCATCAATGGCAATTATCTGTCGTCACCACCATGGAAAGAAATCAGTTAGATAGGGGTTGGACACCCCACCTCCACCCAGTCTGCGCATCACATCTGCCCAACATCTTTGGGCCAGATCTCGAACCCTGTGTAGAGGAACATCAACTCTGGGGCTCAATCATGGAACATGCTTGAAGAAAAATGTGCTCAATATGCTGCTGAAACCAAAGTTTCACACTTTGCCCATCTTACACTCACTGAGCTGATGTTTCATGTTTCCTAGTAGTGCAGTGCTCCAATCATATACCATGGGTCTCATGCACTCCACTGCATAGAACATCAGAGGCCACTAGGCCTGGTGGAGTGAAGCTAAGCCTGCTATCCTACCCAGTGTCAGTAGGATGGCCTTTAGGCCTAGCACCTATATGGATTTAGTTGGGATATGACTCCCCACATTCTCCATGTCCGAATAGCAGTACACCGCAATGTACTCATCTATAGTCAGGACACCTCCGGGCCCCTGAGAATGTAGGTTCACTACTTCCCCCCATCGGGAAAGTCAAGTAATAAAGTATATGTCCTCCACCTCTATGGTGAGGGACGTCCCATCTATCTGGAATGACCCTGAGTCCAGATCCCAGTAATCCACCAGCATCTGCAATCGTCCTGGTTTGGCCCTTAAGCCACCAAGACACCAAAATTTGTAGATCCCACATGCACGTAGCCTTAGTTGAGCCATTAGATTGGCCCTTACTGCCTCTTCTACATCACCATGTTCATGTTCTCTCCATTCTAAGACCATCCTGCACAAAAATTCAAATTTTACCCATTAGAACACTTAAAAAACCTTATGCGCAGCTGCATATGCGACTGTGAGGGAATTTTCCGCATATATCTAGCCCTATACGTGGAAAAACCCTCGATTTCCGCGTGGGCTGCAGCGCCTATTTTGGATTGGCCTAGAAATCCAAAACCTCCATGGAATTTGAGAAAAATTGCATCAAAATGGAAGAGTACAGCATGGGTAAGTACCTGGAAGAAACGGTAGTGGATTCCACAAGCTGTATCTCTTGGAATTCACTGTTGAAAATCTGAGCTCAAATGGGTAAAAATTTCAAATGTTTTATAATGTTTTGAATTTTTTACTATTTATAGAAATTTTTCAAATTTTTGAAAATTTTTACCCCCTTTCCTATAGTTTGGACCATTTCTAATCCTTTTGGACCATTTTTGGACTAATTTATGATGTAGGAGACCTTTTTGAGTGTTGTTTCAATCGTTGGATTAACCCGTTCATGCCGATCTCAGGTATCATGTCTAAACTAGCATATAGGTTAGGTTTCATCACCATTTACATTTTGCATGACCTTGTGACCATTTCAATATAGCCTTAGGTACAAACCCACTCTATTATGTCACGGAACCATCTTGTTGTTTTAGAAGTGGCATGATATGAGTGGTAGAGCTTGACCTTACATGGGTACCCTAGTTAGCACCTTATTTGAATTTGGTGCCCATGCTGAAATTTTGTCCCTTAGGGTGTGGAAGTCTATTGTATAGTATTGCCATGACATTTCGCAAGAGCCTCATACTCCTCTTAATATTTTGCTGGCCTATTTCCCTCAGGACTCCCTTATGTCAAGTTGTAATTGCAGTATAATGAGCTTTTTCTGCCTTATTGAGCTTTATTCCAGCTTCCCTGACATTTAGTTTCAACCATATAGCCCAAGATCGTCTCATGTTTAGCCATGTAGAGCCATTTTATATATCCTTTGCATCTTGATTCCCTATTTTTACCAGGAGGAGATTTTACCCCGAGTGTCAATATCCTACACATGTATCCTTGCATTGAGCATAGGTATGTTCCACTGCTTGGAAATAGTTTGTTTGCCCCTATGACACTCATATCCTCCTAGTCTGTAACTATAAAACAATTTTATTCTTTTTCAAGATTTTTAAATATTTGAAAAAGTCCAAAAAAAAAATCAAAAAACCAAAAAGCCGGACAAGAAAAGAAGTTATCTTTGGCAGTTGTCGAGTCGTGTCTCCTTCAAGAAGAGCACTATATATCACATCCATTGGTTGGGTTTATAGTTTGACTTTAGGAGTTGTACTCATTTATTTGATTTTATCTCCACCGACTGGTTAAGCTTCCAGTCCCCATGGAGCCTCTGTCAATGCCTCCTATGTCGCAGAGATGTCCCAGTTTTATATCGAGTTTGTGTTGCCTTTATTCAGTCACCATACACCGTTATGTTCTTGTTCGAAGGAAGTTGAAACCTGATTCAGCCATTCCTTATTTATCTTGACTTTGCATGTCGACCATTCCCGGTACAGTTACTGGTTCGTGCACCTTATGATCGAGCCCTTCCACATTATATAGCTTTGGTGAGTACCTCGTGTTGGATGATGGGGGATGCCTTAATTCCCTCCTTCTAGCAGATTTCATCCCATAGACTTCAAATCATTTATTCTGGGATTGGAATCTAGAGTCATTTTTGAGTGCCTTGAGACTTGTAGTCATCAGTGGCAGGTTCGCTCTCCATCAACAGTATTTGGGAATACATCAATGTCCCCTGATCGATGGATCCTCTCAAGTGTTCAACCTCAACACATTTATTCACACTTGTTAGTTTTCACTCTAGTACCTTGATTCCCATTTTCATTATCGGTGGGTGATCTCGCATCTGTTAACGGTATACATCAATAAATGGTAATCAGATGATGGACTACTACGTTCGACCTCGACACCTCTATTCACATAGTAGGACATGTACTCGTAGTGGTTTGTGTAGAATACTTTCAAGATTGGTGGCATCTCTTATATGCTACCTCCTTGTTCGTGCCAGTGTTCATGAGATTTCAGCTCTCGTGACTTGATTCTAGTATATGTCAGACATTTCTAGCTATTATGGAGATCTTGATCCATTTTAAATCTTTAGCCATTATGGAGATCATGATCCTTTGTATATCTTCATCATGGAGATTCTGATCTATGTGTATTGTACGTGGCAATGACCACTTATGTGATATCTTGTATCATGCCTATTCATGGCCATTGTACTCTTATGTATCCGAGACTGCAATATGTATTTGCAGTTATATGCAGAGTTGTATCATTGTAAATTATACAAGTTTACATTATTATATTTTTACAAAAACAAAATAAAATGAATGTCCTATATTAGAAAACTAAATTCTTTCAGTTATGAATGAACAAAAACAAAATAAATTTATTTGATCAAATTCTCATCAAAGGATGTAGCTTGGTATGTGCAAGTTCACATGCAATAACAGTTTAGGAATTCAAAACGATCCATACCATGGAAAGACACGCTTATTCAAATTATTTTGATAAAGGAAGGGAGAAGATCATAGTGCCATCTCAATTGCAATGTGTTTTCTAATTAATCACCTCTACAAAGTGTGTATTATATTTATATGGCCTTTTAACTCAAGTCCTTTGGAATAAAATATCACAATTTCAATTACACCATTGATGCAACATGTTAACCTTGTAAATTTTGGTATGTTGCATTACATGTGGCCTTACATTAACCTATGGAAAGGATTCCACTATAACAAACCCAAATTCCTCAAGTAAATTTTAAAATGAGGCTTAAATTTTTTGTTTATTTATTTATCCCATTCACTAAACTAATAAATTAGTTTCACTTTATATATAAATAAAAATTATAATCAAGCATATTCTCATCAATTATATTCTATGATAATACATATAACCACTTCTTCTTCTCCTTAATCAAGAAATATTTTAAGACCGCATTTAAATCTAGTACTTATAAGCCTTGTAGACTTGCATATGATTATTAAATTATTTACCTACCCAAGCCTTATTAAGAGTAAGGTGTAAGTTTACTTCAACCATTAAGGTCAAATAAGATAAATTCATCTTCATTAGAAATATAAAGTCTATCTGCATAAATATTATGTAAATGTTTCAAATACATCTTTGCATTGCATAAAATGTAGCAGACTTTCTTTTACTTGGCTTAGTTTATGAATATGATTAACCATTTGTTACATCATTAAGAAATAAATCTTTGCATAGCATAAAATGTAACAAAACATTCTTTTACTAGCTTAGTTTATGAATAAGATTAACCACTTGTTACAACATTAAGAAGTGCTTAATATGGAGTTAAGAGTTGTATCATGTCTCCCATTCAATCCCATAGATAGTCTTTGATAAATAAGAAATTAGATACTATTTAATACTTTTACATAAGCGATCGGGAACACATAGATTTTCAATATGAAGGAATGTTATTAACCAGTTAAACACACGCAAAAATGGCATTAACTAACTTGTAAATCATATTAAACATTACTGAATGAGGATATTAATAATTTTACATCAATAGGATATCTGTTTTTAATTATCTTTGTTAGGATATTTAGACACTTAGGAGTTAGTTAAGATCAACTTATGTAATATATCCGTTAGGTAAAAGTGTGTTTCTTTAGTATGCATTAGTATGCATTTGAAAATATTCTAATCCAATGGTCACGATATGTTCTAGACATAGAGTGATCCGATGGTTCAACTTCTCTTAGATCATACCTACCATTGATCCATGGCTTAACACCCGATTGGTCTATGATCTCTATTTAAAGAACATAGAGGGTCCTTGGATAGTTGATCGATTATGAGAAGCTCATGTAACTTTCCTTCTTTTGCATAATAAATTGCTCCGAGTAGCTATTTGGCCGGGGCCGTGGACTATTTCCCTCTCGAGGGTTTTAACCACGTAACAAACATTGGTGTATTGATCTGTGATCTGTTTGTGTGAAGCAGTTGTTCTTGGTGTTCGGTCCTTTGGGAGTACCCTATGTACCCTAACATGGTATCAGAGCTTTTATGAAGAGCCGCTTTCAGTTTTGATCAAGATCTAGAACCGATGTTGCTGAAACTTTGAAAAGGTTTCTGGTTCTAGATTTTCTGTGCATTTGTGGCCTGTGGGAGCTATTCTCTGTTTCCATTTGGAAATAGTTTTCGTTTCACCGAAAACCGTTTCCGTTTGCTCCAGAAACACCCATTTCAGCAAATCTGAAGGTATAATGTTACAGTGACGGATTTGTTTTTTTTAAATCTCTCATATATTTATCAATTTATTATTAGATTCTTTTTTGTTTTAGTCTCGGACTGTTGCCTTCCCTGGCTGTGTATGCTCTTTGCCGTGCACCTTGCGCGATCGCGGCGAATCAGAAACAGTGAAGGAAAGCTTTTTTCTTGTCTTCTTGGCTATGTATGCTCTTTGCCGTGCACCTTGTGTGATCACGGAAAATCAAAAACAACGAGAAAACTTGAAAACGTAGACTTTCCAGGTAAGCTCACCAAGATCTAACCCCATTGTGTGGAAAAAGTTTTTTTTGGTTTTTTGGTTTTTTGTTTTTTATTTGATTTGCAGGAAAAGAAAGCAAGCATGGAAAACGAGAGAGAAGAGTAAAAAAAAAAAAAAAGCCCCCTTCCTCTTTCCATAGTTTTACGTACCTTTTAAACTTAACTCACTTGGTCCAAAGTTGCTTTACACCTTGATAAGTCTTGAGTTCAAATCTTATCAAACTACTTTTTAGTGCATGCAATTTCTATTTTCAAGTTACTTTATTGTAAAAGTGCATCTTACATTAATAAAATAAAATAAAAGTGAATCACTTAAGTCTTTAATTTATTGTCGCACTATTTAAAAGTACATTATTATAAAACTGAACCTCACTTATTCTACAAAAGTGATTCACTTCAAAGCAACTTTATTGTAAACTGATTATTAAAGGTTGATCTTTGGAAGAGGGGGGTTCTTTTTTTAGTTGGTCAAGTTAATCTCTTCCATGTCACTATTGGGGACATCTTCAACATTTCCTTTGATCAAGCATAACTTCATCATCCGGAATCAGTTTTAAGTACCGTTTTTTTTAAAACCGCATATTTTTTCGAGCTCTTTGCATATAGATAGTTAGTTTCTGTTATTTAAGCCATTATTTTATAGTATGGGCTCCCCTTGTGATATTATACTTACAAGTTCTAACTATTTCTCATGGAAATCTTGTATGGAGGATGTTCTGCGAAGTAGGGGACTTTTCAGAATAACCTCAGTGAAAGAAATAGAACCCACTGATGATGATAAGAAAATTAAATGGGAAAATAGATGTGATGAAGCTCATGGATTGATTGGGATGTCAATCTCTACTGATTTGCGATTTCATATATCTGGCATTGATGAATCTGATAAAGCTTGGGAAAAGTTGGAATCTATGTTTGGTAAGCACAATGAAATTCGGGGTCATCAACTTGAGAATGAGTTGCTTACCTTGAATCCAAATGATTTTTCTTGCATTCAAGACTATTTATCTAAGTATAAAACTCTTAGACTATTATGTGCAGAATGCAATATTAAGAAAGAAGACAAACAATGTATTTATCATATTCTTTCCAAACTTGGACCTGCATATTCTGTTTTTGTATCTACATTCTACTCCATGAAAGAATCCTTGACTACAGCCAGCTATGTAGAGCCTAGTCTTGAATCCTTTTGTGATTCCTTAATTAGAGAGCTAGACAAGCTCATTCATCTTGGAATAATTAACAATGCCGATACATCTGGGAAAGCCTTATTGTCCCAATAGAAAGAAAAGTCCAAGCCTCCCAAGAAACATAATTTTTACAATAAAAAGCAAAACAACAAGGGTCCCAAACCCTCTCAATCAGCTCCTCCCTTAAAAAATGAAAAAGGATCCAAGCAAAAAGGAAAGAAGACTGAGCGTCATTGCAATTTTTGTGGGAAAGATAATCATGATGAATCTAAATGTTTTAAGAAGATGGCAGCCTTGGAAGCAGCAATGAAGAATCACCACATCAGCCTAGATTCGTCTTCAAAATCTACCTCTCATGGACATACACTTTGTGCTTCTGGTTACTCTTATACTGCATCTTCTTCTTCTACTTCAAATGAATGGCTCATTGATTCTGGAGCATTTTATCATATGGCTAAGGATAAAGCCATATTTTCTACTATGCATGAATGTAACACCAAAAAAATATTTGTTGGTGATGATAGATCTCTAAGTGTTGTAGGATCTGGAACAGTTCCAGTAGAAAATGGTCATTTCAGTGATGTACTATGTGTTCTAAAAATTTCCTGCAATTTGTTATCAGTCTATCAAATTACTCATTCAGGTGAAGGTAAAACTGTGATGTTTACACCTCACCAAGTTGTAATCAAGGATTTTAAAAATCCTCAAAATGTCCTTGCTACTGGAACTGTTGATGATATTACCAGGTTGTACAAATTTAACAACTTTGGGTCATCACCTTTTTCAGTTTTTGTTGCTCATAGTGATAACTTGAGCAAACTTTGGCATGAGCGATTTGGTCACTTAAATTATCGCTCATTGCAACAACTATGTAAAGACAATATGGTGACTGGTCTTCCGCTGGTATCTTGCACGGATGGTGTTTGTTCTGGTTGTGTACTCGAAAAACATCATAGGGACAGTTTTGACAAACGTGCCTCTTGGCACGCCTCGGTTCCCTTAGAGCTTGTGCATAGTGACTTGTGTGGCCCTCTTCCATCTGCTTCATTTTCTAGTTTCAAATATTTCTTAAATTTCATTGATGACTACTCCAGATGCACTTGGGTTTACTTCTTAAAACTTAAGAGCGAAGTATTTAACATGTTCTTGGCCTACAAGGCCCTTGTTGAAAAACAATCTAGTCATCAAATTATGAATTTAAGATCTGACAATGGAGGAGAATATGTTAACAACAAGTTCACTACTTTCTGCACTGAACAAGGAATCCAACAACAACACACTGTTCCATATACACCACAACAAAATGGTGTATATGAAAGCAAGAACCGCACTTTAAAAGAAATGGCTAATTGTATGATCCAATCTAAGGGAATAAGTCTTCAATATTGGGCTGAGGCCATAAATTGTGCACATTACAAAGTAAATCGCACACCCACTAAAGTTTTACAGGGTATAACACCATAAGAAGCATGGAGTAAAATTAAACCAGATGTAAGTCACTTTCGTGTGTTTGGTTGTGAAGCATGGGCTCACATTCCGGATGAAAAATGAAAAGCATTGCAGCCTAAAAGTGAAAAGTGCATATTTGTTGGATATTCTGAAGATCTAAAAGGTTATAGACTTCTTCAGCCACATTCTCATGATATAATCATTAGAAGATATGTTAAATTTGATGAAAATCTCTTGGCCTGCGAGCCTAACTTGACGAGTGTGCCATCTTTGGCATGTGAGCCTGATTTAGCGATTGTGACTTCTTCTTCTTCTTCTTCCAGCTTCCTTGATAGGTTTCCAATTCCAGTTTCTGATGATGACAGTGAGGATGAAAATCCACCTCCGCCTGCTCATCTTCCTCGAATTGCACCAGCACCAATACTTCCTCGATGGGTCCATTCAACATGTGAAGCAGCTGGTGATCTTGCTGGTGATCCTAGAGATCAACGTCGAACACGTTCTCAGTTTCAGCGAGCCTCTTCTCTTTTGGCTCAAATTTCCAAGAATCATGATCCAGAAACTTTTGCAGAAGCTTCAGGAAATCCTGATTGGGATGTAGCTATGGATGAAGAATATTGTTCCTTAATGGCGAACGATACTTGGGATCTTGTTCCTCTTCCAAAAGGAAGAAAACTTGTCAGATGTAAATGGGTCTACATAACTAAGTATGCATCAGATGGAAGTGTTGAAAGACTTAAGGCAAGGTTAGTTGCCAAAGGTTTTTCCCAAGTTGAAGGGATTGACTACAATGAAACCTTTGCCCCTGTAGCAAAAATGAACTCCATCTGCCTTGTTCTTTCCCTTGCAGCCTTACATAACTGGAAAGTCCATCAATTGGATGCCAAGTATTCCTTCTTACATGGTGATTTACATGAGAAAATTTACATGGAAAAACCTCCTGGATATGTTCAAAATAACTCTAGCCTTGTCTGTCTCCTTAAGAAATCCTTATATGGCCTTAAGCAAGCTCCTAGATCTTGGTATGCCAAAATGGATAGATTTCTCCTTGACAATGGTTTTTCTAGATGCCATTCTAACCCCAATGTCTATACCAAGAAATTAGGAAACCATCTCACCATACTTGTGCTTTATGTTGATGATCTTATCCTTACTAGTAGTGACCCTAACCTTATAACCCATGTGAAATCTAGTCTTAAGCAAAATTTTGAAATGTCAAACTTAGGACATTTGCATTATTTTCTTGGTCTCCAAGTCTTTCAAACCAAAGAAGGAATTTTTCTTTCCTAGTCTAAGTATGCTTGTGACCTTCTTCGTCGCTTCCACATGGAAGATTGTAAACCAGCCCCTTCTCCCTTCCAGTCTGGAGTCAAACTTTCTACCACTTGTACTTCCCCTGAAGTAGATGCCACCTTGTATCGTCAGCTTGTTGGTAGTATTTTATACTTGACTCATTCCTGTCCTGACCTTTCCTTTGCCATTGGTTTTGTTTCCCGTTATATGCAAACTCCTCATGAAAGTCACTGGAAAGTAGCAAAAAGAATACTTCGATATATTCGAGGTACAATTCAGTTTGGGATTCATTACAGTATAGGGGGGAAACCTTTGTTGGTTGGTTTCATTGATTTAGATTGGGCCGACGATCCTGATGATCGAAAGTCTACTGCAGGTTATGCTTTCAGTCTGGGATCTGGACCTGTCACTTGGGCTTGTAAGAAACAACAAGCTCTTGCACTTTCTTCAGCAGAAGCAGAATATCGAGCTGCAGTTAATGCCAGTTAGGAAGCTTTATGGCTTCGACAGATCCTTTCAGAGTTTGGGTTCGAGCAGCAGCAGCCTACTCCACTTTGGTGCGACAATCAAAGTGCCATCAAGCTTGCCAAAGATCCAGTTCTAAATCAACACAGCAAACACATTGAACTACACATGCACTTCATCAGAAATCTTATTCATGATCGTGTTATTGAAGTTCTCTATTGCCCTACAGATGATCAAGTTGTAGACATCTTCACCAAGTCTCTTACAGAAGCGAAGTTTTCTAAACTTTGGTCTATGTTAGGAGTTCAGGAATGTGTCATTAAGGGGGGATAGGCTCTAATGCCTCCTTCCTTCTCCTAATAGTGTCACTTTTGTAAATCCTTCAATCCTATCCCAAGTTGTTCTTAAGGGGGGATGTTAGGATATTTAGACACTTAGGAGTTAGTTAAGATCAACTTGTGTAATATATCCGTTAGGTAAAAGTGTGTTTCTTTAGTATGCATTAGTATGCATTTGTAAATATTCTAATCCGAAGGTCACGATATGTTCTATACATAGAGTGATCCGACGGTTCAACTTCTCTTAGATCATACCTACCATTGATTCGTGGCTTAACACCCGATTGGTCTATGATCTCTATTTAAAGAGCATATAGGGTCCTTGGATAGTTGATCGATTATGAGAAGCTCATGTAACTTTCTTTCTTTTGCATAATAAATTGCTCCGAGTAGCTATTTGGCTGGAGCTGTGGACTGTTTCCCTCTCGAGGGTTTTAACCACATGGCAAACATTGGTGTATTGATCTGTGATCTATTTGTGTGAACCGGTTGTTCTTGGTGTTCAGTCCTTTGGGAGTACCCTGTGTACCCTAACACTCTTCATACATAATGCGGCTAAAGAAATTCTATGATCAATTATTATACCAAACTCACATATCAATGATTATTGAAAGAAAGGATTTTATGTATTTACCTGAGTTATATTTCTGTCAAGCTTTATGAATAAACTTTTTTAACTTAATGAATAATATAGTGACTTAAAAATACTTAACTTAAAACAAACAATATTAAACTTCGACTTTCCACCCAATATTTTAATCCTTTTTAACACTAAAAACACCAGATATTAACGTAGCATAGTCACCAAATATCCTTATCCGTTCCAATACCCATTCCCTCTCTTTATCTTTACTCAACACACTTTTTCACATGCGCACACTATGCTTCGCTCAATTCCTAAATACCTATACCTTTTTTCAACCAGTATACCTTTTTGCAACCAATATATGTGCTCAACGTCTTCTTCTCGTTCGATCCTTCTCCTGGGACGATGCCCCAAGAACCCATAATGGTTCTCCTCAAGATTAAATTTATCCATTCGATGGAGTTGGTCCCCAGAAATCTTTCTCCTCCATTTCATTAAGAAATTAATAATCTCACAATTGTGGGGAAATTTTCTTTTTTCCATGTCAAAACCTAACCGTCCACATTTTTTTAAAAGATCTTTTAATAGGAAAATATGAATGGTATTTTTAATAGGCAAAGAGGAATGCGCCGGTTTTTATGTCCCCAACGGTGATATATATATATATATGATTCACTTACACCTATTAATTGGGGGTTTATATGAGAAATGTTGTCTTATAATGTTTTTATATAGTTTAATTTTCAGATGTATTAAAGAATATTTTTTTAAACTATTTTTTGTCTGTTCATTGGTTTGTGTAGCTTACATTTCTATAGGGTCTTGTGCCCCAAGACCCAACGATGATCTCTCCTCAAGAAAATTTTAATACAACCAAAGCTTTAAAGCAGAAGTATGTATCTTCAGTCCTCGTGTGCACTTATGAGGGCAATAGGAGATGGGGTCAAGTTTTTCTAGATATAATGCACTGGCAAGTAGTTAATGTAACAATTTTCTAGTTATTCCCTTAATGAAACAAGTGGCGAGTTATTCCCTTATCCTTTTAGTATTCCCATGGACAAATTTTGAGTTGGCTTCCATTTCTAAAACTTCCACAATGTTCATTTGGTCTTTTAGCTTTAGGGGCTAGCTTCCATTTCTAAAAATTCCAGAATGTTCATTTGGTATTTTAGCTTCAAGGGTGGGCACAACCAAGTGCTCAAATCAACCATGCAAATTTGACACAGAATCTATTCTATTTTACTTAGCGAAAAATTACCCAGCTTGTTAATGTTCTTGGACAATGTTACGGTTAAGATTGTTAAGATTCTCTTACTTTCAAACAGTGGAGTCTGTGTGAAACTCACTAAAGGGGTTTATTCAAAATGTACTCTTTTTGGTGGTATTTTTTCTTACTAACTTCTTGTCTAAAAATAGATTCTTTGTTAAGTTCCAGTAGACATTCTTATGGTACTTTGGGAGTCTCATCACAGACATCTCAACTCATTTTGACAGAGATTATTTAGGTTTTATACTGTTGCTAGAGCCAATTGTTTGAACTCAAGTAACTTCTATGGGATATGATTTGGAATACTCGCCAAGTTTTCTCTTAGTATTAATTATTGGGTATTTTAAGGGCTAAGTCAAAGGTAAGTTGTAAACCAAGTGCAATTTCACTCTTTGGGGCTTACTAGGGTCAACGTAATGGATTTATTCATCTAGGAGCACTACGTGATGTATTACATGAAAAATCCTTTTTGGAGAGATAAATAGAATAGTACACTAACCAGTAATTAGCTAAGGATTAAAGGACATGTGCAGTTTTCTCCAATTAAAGGACATGCCCAAATTTTTCCAATTGCTTTGCTTTATCATGTGTAGTGAGAAGTTTCAATGAATTACTTAAAAGTTGTCTGTGAGAATTATTTTATCCAATTGCAGAGATTTATGTTATTAATTGTATAGTTTCTGTTATGACCAAGGTTGACTCGTTCACACCACATCTCAATTTATTTGGATAGACATTACTTAGATTTCATATTGCTTCTGGAGAAAATTATTTGAAGTAATGTAACTTCTATGAGATATAATACAGAATATTCTTCTTATAGAGCATTCATAATTTTCTCGAATTGATTCTTCTCATCACAACACATCCATAATTTTCTCGAATTGATTCTTCTCATCACAACACGTCAATAATTTTCTCCAATTGATTCTTCTCATCACAACACGTCTTGATTGCTTTGACCAAGATTATCTAGGTTTTGTAATGTTGCTAGAGAAAATCTCATTAGGTAATGTAACTTTTGTGTGATATAATATGGAATACTCTTCTTAACAAGCATGTTTAGTTTTCTCCAATTGCCTGGCCTTATCCTCTACAGTGAAAAGTCCGATGAATTATTTAACTATTTAGCTTCAGGGATGCAACACTTTTTCATATTTATGTTATTATGACATATTATTCAGTGTGTACAACTACACACCCTTGTGTTTCAGGAGAAAAAATAACAGCCTTTTGCGGGATTTAATTCATGAGTCTCATCACAACATGTATCATTTAGTTTTAACAAAAATTAGGTTTTGTAATATTGCTAGAGAAAATTATTTGAAGTAACATAAGTTCTGTGAGATATAGTATAGAATACTTTTCTTAAAGAGCATGCATACTTTTCTCCAATTGCTTATCTTTATCCTGTGCTGTGAGTCGCTTCTATGAATTATCTAAGTCTTTAGCTTGGTAAATTAACACTTTGTCAGATTTATGTTATTATGGCATGTAATCACTATATAGTCATCCTTACTATTCAGGTTGAGTTGTTTAGGGAAAAATTAACATTACCTTTTGCAGGAATTGAACTCTCAAGCATCATAGAGTAGGGAGATACACGCATGGAGACGATGAAGGAAAAGCTTCCAAGGGTATGTATGTTTTAGAATACTCTATTCATTGATTTTTCTAAGCGCAAGGCATGATTAGTATAGCCATTTTCATATCATAATTAGTATAACAGGTTTCAGATGGTTTTGTGAGCTAGTTGTTGTTGTTTATTTTTTTAGTGTGATTATGTCACTCCCACATGTAAAATATTTATTTGCTTCAAGGATTCTATTTCATGACTGAGAATGTTTAACTTGATGTGGTACCCTTTTTGTATTATGTTGGAATACAATCAGGAAAATTTTAATTTACTAGATTGAATGCTAGATAGATGATGAAGGAAATTTCAATTATAGAAATAGAACTGTCAAGTTGAATTTGATATGCAAGCCCAATTTCCTTTGGTGAATCTACATGGGAAATTCGGATCCCAGACAACAATATATTCTTCAAGTCTTTATTCTAGAGGAATTCACCCTACCGGCCTTCTGAAGCCTTTATTTACGGTGCATTGTTTATTAAGAACTTCCTTCAGTCCTTGCATGGTTTCCACCATCTTTGCATTGAGATCTTCTAGTTTTGCATCTCTGTCAATCCAATAAACTGAGATGCTAAATTTCTAAACTAAACTGTCAAGGGAATAATCTTTTTTCATAAAATAATGAAAAGACAAAAAAGTGGTGACCCAAAAAAACATTGAAAAATAATCTTTGTTCACTATTTGCCTCACAATAATTACCCATAAGTTTCTTTAAGTAATTATTGGGAGGAAAACAGTGAACAAGAAATGGCAAAGATGTGAAAGAATAGAATGCTCTTCAACAAGAGACAGTATGAATGGATGTCAATTTTAGCTCATGTGTAAATGTTTTGGGGGCAAGGGCCGACCTGAAAGACGCTAAAAACATAATTTTGTTTTTGTTGTGCTTGCCACTAATAAATAGAGTGTAGTTCGCAATCTACAGATAAGAGTAAGTGTACCCTGCACAATGTTTTAGACATGAAAGAACTTGAAGATGAAATTCATTTTGTGTTGTGTTTGCCATTGATAAATAGACAACAACAGTTCACAATCCAAAAATAAGAGGAAAAGTACACTGTTTAGAATCATCCAGTAATTAATTTGAATGATCACAGTATTTACAGTCAACCACTACATAGATAGATCTCATTTCAATTAAATTTTGAAGTTTTTTTTTGTGAAATCCATTGGATGGTCGGGCTTTATAGTGTTCAATTTTCAGTTTCTAAGATGAAGAAAGAGATTTTATAGTGGTGAAAAGTAGAGGGGTTTAGGATAAAATTGTCTCTTTGTAAGCACAAAATTTATGGCAAATTTTATTTTAAAAAAATCTAGTGTGGGAACTTTTTAAGCACACAATTTGGCGCCATTTGTTAGGCTATCATCTATTTGAGGCAGTGAGCAATACTACATTATTATTTAAGAAATTCCTTATAACTTCTCACCCATCTAAACCACCATCAAAATTTATTGTCCTATATGAACTTAATTGTGCTACTATCTGCTACTTTGACTACGATCTCCATTACAGAGAAAGAGAAACCAACTTAGTATATGACTCTAAAATGTCATTAAGTGTGATCAGGCTAGGCCATCCCTAGCTGCCCATAGTTTTCAGCCATTTAATCATCATATTTGATCACAAAATATAACACATATATAGAGAAATAGTTTAAAGAGCATTTTCCCTTCGATTTCACATGCTTCGATGCAGGTATTTGTGGGTATATATCTTCATTGAATCAAACCAAACTGCATAGTAAATGGTCCAAATAGATTATGTGCATGAAAGCATATTATTTGAATATTCAACTCACACAAACTATAAAATGAACTAGGTTAGATGAGTTGCTAGCTAAGTCACATGCCTCCTGAACTTCCCTTGATAGAAAAGTTGGTCGCTTACAAAGCATTGGATAATGAAACAAAGTTGGATACACAAACATGGTATGATCCTATGATATATTTATTTATAAATCTCATGGATCCACCTGATATGACATGTTTACCTAGGAAAATGTCCCCAGTAAACTTCATAGTCACACTTTGTAAAAGGTGCAAATTATACCTTCCTCCATTGAAATTGGCAAATTATGTTGTAGTTCAATTTTTAATGAGTGCTAGAACTTACCTTACTTATTACTTATACATGCCCTAGTACTTCAGGTAAAAATTATTTACGGGGTAACACTATTTTACTTTTCGGGAAGGGCTCCAGGTTGCTTATTGGTTGGAATAATTTAGAGGTAGGTTCGCTTTCAATCCAAATATAATTATGAAAGGAAGAAGGAAAATCATATCAGTTGATGATGCACCCTGGATTATTATTACATATATAATACAATCAGCTAATTAGTATTACTTGAGTTACTAGCTTTGTTTGTTACTAGTTGGAATGTTCAAGAAACAAGATGGGAGAAGAAACCGTGGCTTGCACAAGAAATTATTTCATATATAATACAATCATCTAATTAGTATTGCTTGAGTTACTAGCTTTGTTTGTTACTAGTTGGAATGTTCAAGAAACAAGATGGGAGAATAAACCGTGGCTCGCACAAGAAATGAATTACATAAGCTAGGATACAGGATGTAGCCGTTTTCCGTAAAGCTCATAACAAGTGCATTTGGAGTAAGGAAGGAATAAGCCCATCTGAAATAAATAAATATTTATATGTGTGCTCCCCCAATCCATGATCCTTGTACTTATGAGATGTGTACTTGAATTCTATATGTTAGTCTTGAGTGGTCTTAAATAATATTTTTTTGTATGCTTGATATGTAACGATATTCTAGCTATGGCACTAACAAGGTATTTCTTCAATTTTGATTTTGATAAGATTCTTTATATATGTAATTATGCAAAGAAAATTATGGTGTCATTTTTCAAGCTATCATCTCTCAGGCAAAGTCAATACTACATTATTTTTTAAGAAATTTTCGAAGAACTTATCACCTCTCTGAACCACCATCAAAATTTATTGTTCAGTATGCACTTAATTTATCTACTAATTGCTACTTTGACTACCATTAGAAATAAATAGAGAAACCAACTTTTATATGACTGGTCCAAGCCCAGCTACCCATAATTTTGAGCCGTTTAACCGTCCTATTTCATCAGAAAATCTAAATCATATACAAAAAAATATTTTAAATGGAATTATTCCTTTATCTAACAAGATCTTGTGTAGTTATTTGCGGGTATTTATCTTCATTAGTTTTCATGGAAATATGCATTCAAACCGTGAAAACAAACTTCAATAACTTACCCATTTAAAATTGATTTAAGGGAATTAAACATGAATACAAGGAGATCCCAAAAACATCCCACAAGGGCTCCCTAAACATTTATTTATTCTTCACAACAACCAAGAGAACAAGTTGGCTGGCTAGTTCATGCAGAAGAAGCTTTAAATATCTTTATATCTATTCCAAACCTAATTAAATTTGCAATGAGACCATAGTTATTGTAGTGTTATTAGGGTTTAAGGAGGGTTTGGTATTTTGTGACTAATTAGGAATCGAGGGTGGCATACACCTATTAATTAAAGTGTGTGTACGTGGTTGGGAGGGACAGACATTAATGTGCCTAGTCTCTGCATTGAGAAGATGGTAGTTTAAGCAGGCAAGTAGTTTAAGGTACTTCAAAGGGTGGATACTAAAAACTTTGGCCATGTAGAAATCAAATTATTCTCCTTGGAAAAGTTTCAGTACCCCCAAAGCTATATTCCCCTCGATTTTTAAATTTTAACAATCTATCATTAGTAATTAGTAATTGGAGTTTGATTATCCCTAGTAAAGCTATATTCCCCTCGAGTTTTAAATTTTAACAATCAACCATTAGTAACTAGTAATCGGAGTTTGATTATCCCTAGTAATTGTAGTTTGATTCAACCCAGCAAAGGTCGATCCAATAATCTAGTCTTTCACCTATTTCTTCAGTTTTCAACCTCTGAGGCATTTCACTTTTCAAGCATAAGTGGAAAAAAAATGGTGAAATCAATCATTTCTATTAAGCATTGGTTTACATTAGCAATTGTTGGGAGGTTAATTTTTTTATTTTACTGAAAAATAACTTTAAATTCATCTAACGTTATATTAAGGAACAAGAAATATTAGAAATTTGGCTCTGATTTACTAGCTTCCGAGATCTAATTCTGTGTATTTATTATTATTTTGTTTCAAAGTGTTTAATAGTAGGAAGCTCGGCTCTCAAGTGATTTCAACTACTGCTCGTTACTCAACTATCTAACAAAACTGAAAACAATTGTCTCTTCAATTTAGATGCCTCATAATTGTTGTAATCCACACTTAAAAATTTGAGCAACATGCTGTTATAAAAATAGTCTCTCCACAAATGAATTTTAATGGATATAGCTAAACAAATTACTACAGGACAAACAAGGGTTTCATGCACAAGTATAAACAAGTCTCCCACAAAATTATAAATATGACTTTTACAAAACATTCTCCTAAAATCCCAAAATCAGGGTTCTAAGACATGCATAGTAGATTCCACTAAACTTTTCCTAGCGAAAATTTAAGACTCTTAAGGGCATAAAAAATTCTGAACACTCAAAGTGCTTAAGAACTATTCAGCAATTAGTTTTTCACTTGGATTTATTCCATTTATCATGCCATCACAACAACCTTTCTCTTATACTATAAAAATGTGAGTGCACAACAACATCACAACAAGATAAAGATCAAACACACATAGGTGCAAAGATGTTCTCAAACAAAATGTTCTCCAATGAAGAATTAAAAATCTTCCTTATAGATACAATATTATGTAAACGCGAGGTTACTAATTTCAATACTAAATATTATTCTAAGTCTTGAATGTCATTTCTTATTGATGATAAATGTAACCATTAGGCTGTAACACCTAATTTATACCTAATTTCTAACATCTTCCCTTCTAACAATCTCAAGTCTTTAACTTGAGTGCCTATTAAAAATAGCAACTAGCAATATAATTTTGCCATCTCAGCCTATGTTGACAATATGTATAAATAAAATTAGTAATGTGTATTATTTCAACAATTATAGACAATCATTTTGCATGAATAGTGAGGAAATATTTTGCCAATATAAGCATATGGAACCTTGAAACTTAAAAAAGTTGTAATTGTTGGCCTAATATGTTCGATCATTCATGCTTGCTAGTTTAATTTTTTGTTCGTAGTTTCTTATGTACATTGTATCCATGGTCAATGCTATTGCATTCTTTTGTCACATTGTCCAAATTGTCAATGGTTTCAAATATTGAAGGTGCATGTTGATAGCTCAACTCTAAAGGATACAAAGACTATTATGTCTAGAGTCAATTGAGTTGGATCTTGCACAAAGGCATTTCTAGTCTCCATCATATAGTACAGTTATTGTAAGAATGGTTTTATTGGCAGGTGTTAGCTTCATTGTATATTTGAAAAGATTGTCCAAGTAAAAGAACTGAACATGATTGACTTGCAATATCTCAAGGAAGATAAATGAAGGAAGATAAATAATCTATTTTTAAAGTGATCCATTTAGTATGGACAAAGTTTGTTCCTATTTTATATATATAATGTTTGTGATGAAATTGTTTGTCTTTATCCTTAAGATAAAATGTTGGGAAAAGTTTTGAAAGGGTCACAAAATCCAATATTGTTTTTATGAATTAAAATGGTCACAAAATCCAATATTGTTTTTATGAATTGATGTATTGTTTTGCCAAGACCATAAGCTTACAAATGTTCTTTTTGACCTTTGGGTGGTAGTTAAATGGTGTTAATCATTAAGGAAAAAGTACAACATTTATTTTTCCATTTATATTGAACATTCTTGTCCATCTAATACTATATATTAAAATGATGACAAAAAGCTATTTTATAAAGATGTTAATATTTTTTTGGTAAAATGGATATTCAAATTTATGTGTAATATATTAAAAAAACTACATTTATATATTTCATAAAGATGTTAATGATTTAGAAATTTATATTCAAATTTATGTAAATATAAAAAAAAAGAGCAAGTCAACTTACTCGTTTAGTTAATAGTTGAAAACAAAGTTATACTTGCTCTTGCAATAGCCTATGCCAATGCCAGGGACATTGCCACCTCATGACTCTTGTTCAACTAATGATCTCCCATTAAGAATTAAAGTATATTTATTTATATAAGACATTACAATGTAAAATTAAATGGTTCATCTAATAATTTAATATATGCAATTCCTTAAAGTATGGTTATTATAAGAATAATTTAAATAGCATTTATTGGTAAAAAAAACATTCTCTTCTTTTTATTTAGAGATGTTATTAATATTTTATTGACATTTTTGTTGGAGTTAAGATATTAATAATAATATCTAGTAATATTACTTAATTCTATTAAGGATCATTTAATAATTCTTGGATTTACTTTTAGTAAATAGGTTATAGAAATTTACCATCATCTCATGAAAATAACTGTTTTTCTTAGGATTAATCATGACTTAAGAGGTTATATAAAAAATATTAATGTAAACAAGTAAATGATTGCTCTTTCTTAATATGAGAACCTACAAAAATAGGACCTTAAGTGAACCTCCAGGATTCACTCTACTTCCAGTTCCTAAAACAATAAGATGACAATCGTCATCAACTTATGGTTTCTCAGCCAATACCTTTCCTCCAAGTGGATTCATGCCCCTATAATTCAGTCAATTCAAGTCCTTCAATCTCCTAAGTCTACAAATAAAATCGCAACTTAGTAGAAATACATGAACATTACTTAGAGTGCTTTACGAACCTTGTGCTTCTCCCTGAAAGGTTGTACATCCACATTTACCTTGTACTTTCCATTGTCAAGGAATCAAAGTAGTAGAGGGAATGTTACATGTAGGTTCCAAACTTTGTTTGTTTCGTAAGCTTATCACTTAATGTACTTCATATGGATAATGTTGACACATGCAATTTTTAAGTTATATGTGTCACTATTAGTATGTATTTTCGTTCCGTCCTCAATTTTTAGAGTACATGATCAGCGGAATACATGGGTAAATGAGTCTATTGTTATCCTTTAATTGGAAATTAAACTCCTTAATAAAAACATATATTTTGATTGAAAATTAAAATGTTACAGATTCAATTACACCATTGACAGAACATGTTCACCTTGCAAATTGTTTTTAAGTTCTATTATGTGTGTCCTGATATCAACCTTCGGAAAGGATACTAAGTTGCGCATTTTGTTTGTTTCTTTAGTTTATCACCTAATGTACTTCATATGCATAATGTTGGCACATGTTACTTTGATTTGTGTCACTATCAATAGGTTGTTGTGTTCAAACCTCAATTTTCCTTGAGAGGTTCACTTTGTGAACATATGACATAGCACATGCATTCATAGGATATTAAAGAATACATAATTTCATTACATGTTTTAAGGATTTCCTCACAAAAATTGTTTTATTTAACCCCTCTTCCAATACATTTTTACAACTGAAAAAACCCATTTTTTCATTAGATATCCTAGGTATCTAGTTTTTCCATGAAATTTCTTAATACTTCTTTTTATTTTTTCATCATTAGAGTGACATGACACAACTCTTATAATAACCCCGAGAGACCTTTCAAGGTCAAATATGAAATCTTAGTGAGTGAAAACATTTCAAGATGGGTAACAAGCCCCTAAACGAATTTATTCACAATCATTTGAATCAACTTCACATCACATCCAATCACAAATCATAGATATTCAAACACCACTCTTAAATTCCAAACACAATTGGATACACACAACCTTCACACGCATCATACTTATTCAAACACTAATCTAACTTCACACACAATCAAAATTACACAAATTTAGACATAGAGTACCTATTCAAACCCCCAATACCCTATTCAATGCCCAAGATACATAATTATAAGCCCCCCTAACATCTACTTGTTTTGAATATATTAAAAAAAACCATTGACCCTTATATACAATGCAATATACTTCTTCCATATTTTAGAGCACTAAATCGTACAATATGAACTCAAGTGTTATAATATTTCCTACTTAGTGAAACTACTAATCAAATTTCAAAGCACATCATCAATTAAAATGGGTAAATGAGTTTATTGTTATCTTTTAATTGGAAATTAAACTCCTTAATAAGAACATATATTTTGATTAAAAATTAAATACTTTAATAAAACATTATTATTGAAGGGTGTTTTTGTTTGAGTCTAGTTTCAGAGTAAAAGCATGGTAATGTGTCTCACTTTGCGGCAAGAAAATTTGTTCTGTTTTTATAAATTTATTTAAAATACTTCTTATAAAAATTAAAAAATGTGCTTTAAAAGCATTAAAAAAACAATTTTAACAATCACTTGTATACTATTTCCATATTCATATGAAAAAATATTGATTTTTATGTCTTAAAATGGTAGTTTTTTGGGTCGTGCTTTTAGCTACAAATAAAAAATATTATTTATATTGATAATTTAATAATAATTAAAATATATCATAAAATTAAATTAAAAAATATGTACAACAATCTTAAAAATGTCTATAAAAACCCCGTTCAAAAAATTTGGAATTAAAAAAGTAAATGAAAATAGATATGGGGGGTGGCGGTTTATGAGATGCCGAAAATAATAATAAATTACCTTTAAAGAAAATGAAATAAATAAGATAAAAATGATTTTTTTAATTTAAATAAAATACCATATAAAAGCTCATTCATAATGAAAACTTTTGTTTCATTGCACCATTATCTAATTCTTGATGAATTTGTAGATTTCTAAACAAATACTTTTAGTTCATAAAGTTCATCGCCGCAAAAGGGGAAAAAGTGAGGCACATTACCATGCTTTAACCCTTCAACGAATTTTGCATTGACAAGGAAAAGATGGAGTAACTCCATAAACTCACACAAAATGGCCTTAGGATACTACATATCCTTCCGTTAATGAAAATTGAAGGGAACTCTTCTTCTTCCCATGACGAGCAAAATTTATGGCACACACCGTCTTGAAGTCTCCCTGTAGGGGGAATTCGACATGGAGGTTGTACACACTAGTTCATAGAGGGATGCCTTTGCTCAACAATAACTAGAAGAAATATCCCACAATACAAGAGGGTCTTGGAGTTGTCTAGAGGATCATAGGCTCATAAAATCTTACTTCCATTATGAGGAAAGGAGTGGTTTCTCACACAAAAGGGAGGAATATTCTAGAGGTAAACGAAGAAGGATGGAGGCTCACATAATCCTCAGAATTGAAAGCTCACTTTGATACCATTGCAAAGTTTCCAACTTGGGGAAATAGAAAAATTAGCTTAACACATAGCTAAATACACAATCACAATGACAAAATGGATTAAAGTGAATGCACAATACTTTCTCATTAACAAATGTACATATAAATACAATGAAAAATGACCGTTGGGTTTCAAATTCCCAAGCAATCTCTTGAACTTCCTCACAACTCTTCATATCCTCTAACCCTAAGGAGTTAGATTCTCAACATTTATATGCATGTATTAATATTGAGATAATTCCTTCATTAAAATTGTGGATATATCTCCATTAATTATATCACGATGGTGTACATCATCTAAGACTTAATCTACCTCAACTTAAATCTAAATTCAATTAAAAACCAATTAAAGTTAGCATCTTTTTAAATGAAGTTCTATACATTATCCCATTTTTGTTACCAAATGTGCTTTCAGACATAGTTTTATGATTCAATTTCATAACGGTGGGCATGATAAAGGTTGTGATGGTAGATAGTTTTCTTTTATAGTCAGTTTTATTAGTTATTTAAAGTTATTTTTATGTGAAAAATAGTATTTTAATAAAATAATATTTAATTTCCATTTCAGCATGATCAAATATATAAAATAAAAGATATTATATCTAATAAATATCTTGATCAATTTAAGTTGTTTGACACAAGTTAATCTAGTTTGTTATGGAGGAAATCCAACTTTGGGTAAAACATCTTCCTCCACACATTTAAAAGAGTTTTATTGTTTCCAAAGTTTTAATATTTTTTTTGTGGGTGTGTAGTGGCACCTTATCCCAAGTATTGACATACAACTCAATGGACACACTTATACACACACACATTTGTGTGTGTAGCACATTGGGATAGTTTCATTGTTTATTGCCTTGATCTTCATGCCGAATGTATTAGGGTTGATCTACTAGGTTGTTGGCCCTATTGCATACTTCATTTGATGTAAATACCAAGTTATACACCGTAATCAATATCCATATTTTACACTATGTGTGCAACCCATGAAATATGGAAAGGATTCCTTTGTGAGGTTTTCCTTTCAAATCTCAAGGGGTTAGCTCAATCACTACAAGGAAAAAGGTATTTTAGGCTCACATTAGCTACACCACTATTTGTAAAGGATTGAGAAATCCCCATTTTTCAAATAGTGGTGCTAAAGTTGTGATAATGTGGGGATACACAAGTGGTGTTAATATTTATGGTGCAAAAGTAAAAAAAATGATCTTGATGTTAGATAAATATGTGGCATTCCATGGCCTTAGATTTAAGGATGATGATGATGCTTAACCTTTAGTGAGAACTTTGGGTGCTCAAAAAGCTTGCCAAAAATCTTTCCAAACTCACTATAGTTTTGACAAGTTAGTAGGTTATAAAGGTTTATATTATAGCAAATATTATGAAACTTAGATGTCAACAAATACCAGGACAAGCACAAACAAATACTATTTAATTAAAAAAAAATACTGATATGAAAAAAAAATATCTACATGTTGTACACTTGTTACACTTGGATTAATTATGTTAATCAGCTCAACTAAATCCAAAATCTGAGATAATATTTAAATACCCATAATTATTCAAATCTGAATTCAGTTGATCTATATATTTCATGCTTATTTAAATTTCTAAAATACTTGTAGAGCTTCTATGGTATTGAGGTATACTCTCTTAATTAATTTATCTACTGCAGAGGCACTGCTATAAATAAGAAAATAAAATAAAGATTTAGAAATAAAAACTACTAATTTTTCTTTGTCCATCACCAACTTTCTAGCTTTATACAATTCTGTTAACCTTCTTTCATTTCAGTAAAACAATTTCATAATAGCCAAATACAAGAAAAGATAATGTCCATCTTTCATTTCAATAAAACAATTTCATAATAGCCAAATACAAGAAAAGATAATGTCCATCACCAACTTGCCAGCTTTATACAATTTTGTTAACTTCTTTCATTTCAGTAAAATAATTTCATGATAGCCAAATATAAGAAAAAATAATATTAAACAATTTCATGAGAGCCATATAGCCAAATATAAGAAAATATAATATGAAACAATTTCATGATAGCCAGATAGCCAAATACGAGAGGAGACTGCATAGTATTAATGATGAATTTGTTTAAATACAACATCCAAGATACATAATTGTACGAGAATCAATTATATTAAAAATTATAAATAACACAAAGAAACAACTCCACTACTTTAAATGACACAAGAAATAACGACAGAAACATGGCAGCTAATCCTATTCAAATCTCCACGGTTGTTGCAGATAAAGCCAGAAAGCCTTCCTTGTCGCCGCCATCACGGTTAACTTCAATCAACCGACCAGTTGAGGGGTTAAACAGATAACAATTGTTCTTGTCATTGATGAAATTAGATGTGATTACAAAAATCCAGTCGCGCCAATGTGTAGCAGACGTTAAGTAGTGTATACTTTCCGGAAAAGAAGCCATAGCAGTCCAAATGTTGTTATCACTATTATAATAATAATCTATTTTTAAGGTCACCGCCAAGCGAGACACCAAATTGGTGTATGAGACCCCCTTGTTTGTGGGACAAGGGACCCCCTCTGTGCAGCGATTTAACTGCTAATGTCTACAGAGGTGTACATACACTACCCCTTTTGGATTTGAACCTGTGACCTCCTAAGAGGAAACACATGCTTTTAACCATTAGGCCCACTCATGCTGTATACTTCATCACATGTTCTCCACTGAACGCGTACAACTCGCTGCCAGAAGCAGAAGCCGCCGCACAACTGCTCCATAAATCGCCGTGGAAACTCCATATACCTTCCAACCTTGTCCACGTTCTCGCAACTTGATTGAAAATTTCTCCACTTCTGTCAAACCTGACTGGACTTAACACAATGAATTTAACTTCTATGAAAACACCGTGGCATCTCTTACCGTGTGGTTGGATCATAGGAGGCAGAGTTTCCCACCTGTCTTCCTCCACGTTATAAGTTTCTGCCCCAGCAAGGGGCTTCTGATTCTCATCGACCCCGCCAGCCACGTAGACAAATCCATCGGAAGAAGAGACAGGCAAAGAAAGATCGAGGTGTAGGCATGTCAGCTCCGCGGCTCCATTTGGCAGACTGAAAGTCATAAATGTATACACGCTTCATAGTCCTGCTGGACGGGAGGACTCCGGTTATGAGAACCAGCTTCTTATTCACAGCAGCGCACTGAGATCGTATTGATAATCCAAGAAAGTGGGGATCATCAATGGGAGTTAGGCTTTTGCTGATGTCGTTTAAAGGATCATACATCGTTATTACTACCAAATTATCGCCAATGGCTCACTCATGGTGAATGAAGCATATCAACTGCTCGCTGGTCCCAGTTGTCTTTCTGTCTGCGTAGAAGCGAGGGCTGCTCATCAAAGACTCCCACCTTCGGCACACAGCTTTCAGGTTATGGTGTGATGCATAGGGCACTCCCAGCAAGCACTTTCTAACGAGAACGTCTGGCAGTACTTCCATTGGTATACTTCAAATACACCAACTTTTGACTCAGTTTTACCTAAATCTTTCCACTAAAGGCAGAAATAAACTCAGTCACGAAAGGCAGACATAAATAAACTCAGTCATCAAAGGCAGACATAAACTCAGTTGCTCAGTTGGAAATATGAAGGCGGAGCTAAATATATACTGTGTAGGCATGGGACATCATCCATAACTAGCGAATTTTAAGACGAAAAAAAAAGGAAAGAAGTGATATGAAAATGGAGTTAAATCCATAGATATGAAGTGATATGAAAATGGAGTGGCATAGGGCATCATCCATAGATAGCTAATTTTAAGCCTTAAGAAAAATCAGTTGTTAATACAAATTTGATTTCCGGAGGGAGTGACTTCATTATTTATAAAAATAAAATAAAAAAATATTATTTAAATATAATTCAAAATTGTATTAAAAAGTTTTATTTACCTATTAAATGAGATTAATTAATGAAGGTGTTTTTTTTATTAATAAATAAATTTTCAGTTACCTTAGTTTTGATAGAAATATAGCCACTCAAAAAAAGTTAGTTAATAAGTGGACAAAATTAACATTTTTGACTACTTTTTCCCTTAAAGAAGTAACT
>LPNX010411912.1:115782-148921 GCA_001517045.1 Pseudotsuga menziesii | reverse complement strand
TTTTTTTTTCAAAATTGAGATGATAGTTTCTTAAAATGGACCAAAACCCTTAAGCTCAAAGTCCAATGGTCAAAGTTCTCATTAATCAAGTAGAAATATAACTTAATGTAAAATTCCTATTTAAAATGGGTTAAACCTTTTAAAAAAGAAGTTATGTGGCCAAAGTTCTAATTAATAAAATGTAACTATACAACTAACATAGATCCATCCTAGGGGCTGATCTATTTAGTTAATAAGTGGACAAAATTAACATTTTTGACTACTTTTTCCCTTAAAGAAGTAATTTTTTTTTCAAAATTGAGATGATAGTTTCTTAAAATGGACCAAAACCCTTAAGCTCAAAGTCCAATGGTCAAAGTTCTCATTAATCAAGTAGAAATATAACTTAATGTAAAATTCCTATTTAAAATGGGTTAAACCTTTTAAAAAAGAAGTTATGTGGCCAAAGTTCTAATTAATAAAATGTAACTATACAACTAACATAGATCCATCCTAGGGGCTGATCTATTTAGTTAATAAGTGGACAAAATTAACATTTTTGACTACTTTTTCCCTTAAAGAAGTAATTTTTTTTTCAAAATTGAGATGATAGTTTCTTAAAATGGACCAAAACCCTTAAGCTCAAAGTCCAATGGTCAAAGTTCTCATTAATCAAGTAGAAATATAACTTAATGTAAAATTCCTATTTAAAATGGGTTAAACCTTTTAAAAAAGAAGTTATGTGGCCAAAGTTCTAATTAATAAAATGTAACTATACAACTAACATAGATCCATCCTAGGGGCTGATCTATTTAAGCCCCAAGAAGCATCCAATTTATTGAGGTGTTATTATTTTAATGACATTTTATTTTGATTTACATTTTTATTTTATGAACTAAATATGGATTTTTTTAATTATTATTTTATTTGGTTTTCTTTTTTAATTTTATGAGGTGTGACATAAAAAGAAATTAAATACTTTTTATTTTGGTATATAGCTTGTTGTTATCTATAACATGACACATCTCCTCTATGCTCAGTTTTAAACACCTCTCTCCATACTAGGTTATGAGCACCTAGTTACTCTCGATGTAAAAAATTCAACTAGAAAGAAGTAAAGCTTGTTAATTGACTCCCATAAAAAATGAAATTAATAAGCATAATAAAAAATTTACTCTTACAAAAATTAAAATTAATCTATCTAAAACTTAATCTTCAATCTTTTTTTCTTTTTCTTTTTTCTTTTTGACCTCTTTCCATTTTTTGAAGAAAAGACCAAAGTAACTCATTGTATGTTAAAAGCTGAAGAATCAAGAGTAATGGAGAGGGGATTTATTTATGTATGTGGAAGTCATTTTGATATGGATATCTTCTCCTAATATATACCTTAACTAACTCATTGTATGTTAAAAGGTGAAGAATCAAGATTAATAGAGAGTGGATTTATTTATGTATGTAGAAGTCGTTTTGATATGAATATCTTCTGCTAATATATACCTTAAAGAAACATCAAAGTCTCAAATCATACTTTAGGTGGCTAAGTAATCTTACAATAATAATTATCATTATTTAAAAACTTAATTTTGTAATTATATTAAATGAGATTAATTAAATAAGGTTTTTTTTTGGAATTAATAAAGAAAGTCCTAGTTACTCACTTTTGATTAGATATATGGAGTAAAAAATGAGTTAGTTATTAATAAAGACACAAAATTAACATTTTTTAACTATTTATAAAAAATAAAAAATATTTAAATAACAAAAAAATTATTTAAATATAATTCAAAATAGTATTAAAATATTTTATTTATATTTTTTAATTATATTAAATAATATTAACTATTGGATGTACTTACTTTTTCGAGTAAATAAAGAAAATTCTAGTTACCTTAGTTTTGATAGAAATATAGCCAGTAAAAAAAGAGTTAATTAGTAAGTGGATAAAATTAATATTTTTTACTACTTTTTCTTGTAAAGAAGTAAGGTTTTTTCCAAAATTGAGATGATAGTGTCTTAAAATGGACCAAAACTATTAAGCTCAAAGTTCCATGGTCAAAGTTCTCATTAATCAAATGGAACTATACACCTAGCATAGATCCATACTAAATGCGCATCTATAAGTACCAAGAAGCATCCATTTTCCATAGGATTTTTTTTTTAATGAGATTCTATTTGGATTTACATTTTTTTTTATAAACACATATGGATTTTTTTAATTATTAATTTTATTTGGTTTTCTTT
Source organism: Pseudotsuga menziesii (assembly GCA_001517045.1). Classification (NCBI taxonomy): domain Eukaryota; kingdom Viridiplantae; phylum Streptophyta; class Pinopsida; order Pinales; family Pinaceae; genus Pseudotsuga; species Pseudotsuga menziesii. The sequence continues at coordinate 146,701 of LPNX010411912.1, read as the reverse complement.
TTTAATTTTACGAGTTGTGACATAAAAAATAAATAAAATATTTTTTTATTTTTATTTTTGGTATATAGCCTATGTTCATTACCTATAACGTTACACATCTCCCCCATACTGGGTTGTGAGCACCTCTTGAGTTGTAACTGAGTTGTAAGCACACTTGAAAACAAGTAGATTTTGTTAATTAACTCCCATTAAAAAAAATAAACATAATACAAAAGAATTAAATACAAAGTAGAAAGTCTTCTCAAATAACCCATCTCCAATAGCTCCATATTTGCTTTACACATGACCAGAAATACTTACGTTCTTATACCTCCTTCACAACCATCAAATACTTAATAAAACACTTACATGAGAAAATGTGCATAATGCACTTCAAAGAATTAAAATTAATCCATTTAAAAATTAATCTTCAATTCTTTTTCTTCAAGCCATTTTGATTTATGGATTGGATTTGCAAGCCATTTTTTTAATCTACAAGCCATCAAATTCTCAAATCATACTTGGCTAAGTGACCTTATTGTAATAAATATAATTATTTGAAAACCTTATTCCCTTTTCTTTTGTTTTTATTTTCTTTAATTCGGGAAGGCTAAGTAAACTATATAAACACATACATTCAACACATGTGTATACTACACTTCTAAGGGTAAATTTAATCAACTAATGTAGATGTTATTTCTAGCACTTAAAAAATGGAATCTTTTTTTTTCTCTTCTTATGTTTAATCTCTTACCACTGCTTTGAACAAGGAGCCAAAGTAACTGTTAGTACCAATATTTTCACAAATTCTCGGTTGTACCAAAAGAAGCTAAAATGATGGTAATTCTAAAGGTTAGTCTTTTGGAAAGTTGGAGCCTAGGTGCAGCTTAAGGAATCTAGTGACACAGGGGCTTCACTTGTTGACCAATATCTTATCACATTATTTCATATTGTGGGTTTTAAAATTATTAAAAATTGAACCAATATATTGCAGGTATTGGAGGGGATGAGGGGTTTAAGGTGGGGATGGGTAGGGTGGTTTATAAGGATTGAGGTATAAAAAGGGGCAGGGAGGAGGTTTTAAGTATTGGGAGGGGGTTTCAACAAAAAGAGTTTGGGTGATCTCTAGAAATTAAGGTTATTCCTTAATATCCCACGATCACACGTGCTATGTGAGATGTTCACTAAGTGAAGTCCCCATATCTGGTGATCACATGGCATACAAAAGACCATGGGATAAAGAGTCAGGAATTAAATAAGTTGCAATGGATCACTGATGATCTTTATATAGGTTGACGGTTAAGGTGAATAACACCATAGGAAAGTTATAGCACGACACCAAAAATATCAAGTTAAACATGCAATAAATCTATAGACCAATGGTTGGTATTAATATATCCTTGACAAAAAGAGCTAGAGTTAATTTTCCTTGATAAGGAGTTAAATACACCAAAATATAGACACGTGGTATTCTTTAAGTTATAACTCCTTGCAAAGAAGGTTCACTAAAATCACATATCACGTGGGAGCTGTGGGTTAATAAAATAGTTTCGAGTTTCTGTCTAAAATCACCAAACCATAAAGTGTCCACATAAAATATGTGTCATCCTATCCAAAGGTAGACATGTGATGAGTGGGGCGTAGACCTCCTATTACGTTAGAGAAAAGAGCGCCAAATTAGTGGACGACAACTGTCCCTATTTTCAAATTTGAATTTATAAAAGGGGAAATTGTTGATGTTCACGGTTATCCTATTCACCAAAAGGAGAAAGAGGTTGTTGAACCTATGCACCTTCCCACATAGCATCAACAACTAAACTCCTATAATCACCGACAATCTCTACCTGGGTATTTACAATATTGGGATGTTACGTGCTTTTATTTTGTTATCATCTCGTGAAATTGTAATTTTCCCTAATTAATAGTGTGGGGTTCGACTAGACCAATTTACATGTATACAATGAATTTTCCCAAAATTCCCTAGAAAGATAAATCCAAACTACCCAAAAATAAATTCCTAGTGATGAGAATGTAAGAATTAATGATGCTAACATTTATGATACAATAATTAAAAAAATTGGCAAGTTTCAGTAATTCAAGAATCCAAACCCTATCCATTGCATGATATGATCCTTTTTTACTATGGGGTTCTAACCTTTCCTAGTTATTATGGCCAAAGTCATTATTTTTCTCTGAATTTCTCACATATTGTTCAAACCAATACTCTTCAAGTATGAAGGCAAAGTTTGTCATCAAATCTCTCTAAATTGTTTGTAGTATTGGCACTGGTAGCCTAAAAAGACTGTTCTGCATCGATTCCAAGCATTACAAATCCTAGATGAAAAATCCTTATCATATTCCTATCAAACCCTCATTCCTTATAATATAACATTTTCTTACCGCAACACCTAGAGAAAGGAGTTTCCATCCATTTTATTCTCCCGCCATATGAGAGTGTAATATTTTCTGATGTTTCAAGGAAAGTAATATTCCTAATCTGCATAATTCTATGACATGATAATGATGAAGTAGTAGAAAATGTGGTCCTATGGTTTGTCAATATAAACACACACACACACACACACACACACACACACACACACACACACACATATAAGGTACGGATGCAACTTGGCCTAAGAATAGTACCATTTCAGGTACAACCCATTGCAAAACTACCCGAAAGGTATTTCGTCATAGTCTACTAGTTCATGGGACCCTTTTTGCAAGACTTTGGTAATGATGTAGGGCCCATAGCACATTGATTCTAGATTCCTATTCAAATATCCACGGTTGTTGCAGATAAACCCACAAATCCTTCCTTGTCACTGCCATCATCATTAACTTCAATCAACCGACCAATTGAGGGGTTAAGCAGATAAGAGATGTTCTTGTTGGAGATGATATTAGATGTGATTACAAAAATACAGTAGCGCCACTATGTATAAGCCGTTAAGTAGTGTATACGTTATGGAAAAGAAGCCACAAGAGTCCAAATGTTGTTCTCACGATTATACTTCATGACATGTTCTCCATTGAACCTGTACAAGTCACAAGGAGTAGAAGCCTCCACACAAATGCTCCATACATTGCCATGGAAACTCCATATACCTTCCAACCTTGTCCATGTTCTAACACATTGATTAAAAACGTGTCCCCTTCAGTCAAATTTGGCTCAACTTAACACCATAGATTTACCTTCTATGAAAACATCGTGGTATCTCTTACCGTGTGGTTGGAGCATAGGAGGAAGAATTTCCTAGCTATCTTCCTCCACGTTATAACACTGTTTTTTTAATACTATTTTGATGTATTGATCTTTCTATTAGGGAGTCACTTCTATTCATTATTTATAAAAGAAAAAAAATTATTTAAATATAATTCAAAAGAGTATTAAAAAGTTTTATTTAAGTTTTTAATTACATTAAATGAGATTAGCTTACTGAAGTATTTTTTTTCGAATTGATAAATAAATTTCTAGTTACCTTAGTTTTAATTGAAATATAGCGAGTCAAAAATGAGTTAGTTAATAAGTGGACAAAATTAACATTTTTTTCTATTTTTTCCTTAAAAGAAGCAAGGGTTTTGAAGGATTGTGTATATGACCCTTTTTGTTTGAATATATTTCCTTGTTTATGAACTTTTTGATTTAATCCTATATCACTATTTTCTCTCTTCATTACATTTGGCAAATTTTTGGCTTTGGTAAGGATTGATCTCGTTTTCCTTGTTATTTTTCAATTGCTGATGATTTGGATAGAGTTATGATGCCATGGTTTCCTACTAAATAAGTGGTATTTTCAGGTTCAAATATCATTTTACTTTCAGGTGCCAGAATGAAGGACTTATGAAGCTGGACATAACAGATAGGTATCGAGTTTATATATTATGCTCTTGCACGTTATTTTACATCATTTTGGTCACCTACGCAGCACATACATGATGATGCAATCAATCCAAGGATCGAAGATTCTATGTCCAACTCAACACTTTGGGTTTTTAATGATTCATGATTTGTTAGGTTATCCAAAGAAGGTCTTGACTGCTTTGACATATTCCTAGATTCATCTCCACTGACCATGGTTTTAGCTCCTAGGGTGACTCGTGAAAACTTTTGAGAATCAGCAGATGAACCTTATTTGGAAATTTGTTGTAACTGCATGATCTTTTCATAATTCTCTCATGAGCGTTGTTGTATAAGAACTTGGAATCTCTGCCAGGGGAGATTAGCCATCATTTTGCATAGATCTATTGAACACTACTGTGGTCAGACCTTCTTATAAAAATCATATATTACCCTGATTTTGTATGTGTTAATTAATTTCATGTGAGTGAGTGCCTTGTTCAACTCCTGTCGCCGAAGGAAGGTCCCCCTTCTGTGATAGGTGTTGTTGTAGTTATAATTTATTTTCTTTATACACGTAGTTGATGTCGATAAAATTAATACCTTATGTGATTGATGATTGATTTAATTATTCAGATTTGAATTTGGTGTGCTAATCATTCTTGAATGTGAATGTTTGAGTATTGACACGATTGGAAAGTATAATTTTCATTATCATTGCTAGTGAACAGAGGGGAACGTGTGGATTATGGACATTGAATCATGATTACTTCTGTGGTGAATGATTTCATTAGAATTATCGTTGAGAATCTGTAGAAGTAGGCTATTGAATCAATTTAACTCTTTCCCATTCTTGTACTATAGTTGTTGTTTATTAAATTGCTTTTGTGTGAAATCTTCGATGTGTTTTAATCATATTTAAGAATGAATTTATTTCTGTAGCATAACAGACATTACAACATAACAGAAGGTTTGTTAAAGTTGATATTTAGTGCTTTTTTTCCTGTAAGTTATGGTGTACTTAGAAGCATGTTCACCAACCTTTGCATTTTAATTCTAGTTCTATAATCTATAATCCTCCTTTGTTTTAAAACCGTTCCAAGCTACAATGTCTAACATATACCTTATGAGGTAGCTCAGAAGCCTTTGTGGCCTTGAGTTGATAATTTATGCACAGCTTTCAATTTGCATTTTATTAGAAGGTGAAAGAAAAGCTCATCATTAGAAGGTGAAAGAAAAGCCAAGAATATTGCAAGTTTGGTTGGTTATTTTGGTTCTATAGTTGCAATTTTTTTCTTTTCTTTGAGTGGATTGTGTATGACATGTTTTTATCTGAAAATAGTTAGGTTTGATTTCGGAGGAGGGACAAGTAAGATGCACAAAGAAATTCATTCAAATATTTCCTGTCGCAAGTCCCTATGATCCTGGATCATGCAAATCATTCATGCGTAGAATAAGAGATAGTACAGGTAGGCTCATATACGCATATGATACCCCCAGGTACTAACTGTGTAGGAAGTATAATAAGAGGAGGACACACCCAAGGGAGGACACCTTCTTCTAGTGTTCCCAAGCAAGAAATTGAAGGACTCAAGCATTCTACCATGCCCATCGAAAGAGCGGTCTTACCAACGAATGTTGATGAGAATATTCTAGTGACAGAGTTCAATCAGGAAGAAGAGCATGTTCGAGAAGGAGAGATTCTTAATCAATCAAGTGTTAACAATCATTTGAGTGCGTAACAATTGATTGCAGAATTAGCTACCTCGGAAGATTATTGGGTAAATATGGACAGTGGGGGAGAGAACATTTCCACCAGAGGGGAAACACACCAAGGAGATACAAATGGAGAATAAAGTATCGGGATGAATACTTTCGAATTCCCAATATGAAATCTTGGATCTACAATTACAAACTAGTTGAATAACATTCCACATCCCACATTGCCCAATTTTCATGGTATGGCAAGTGAGGACACATATACATTTTTTTTTTAATTTTATGTCCTCTGTAGGAGTTACGATTATGTTATATATAAAAAAAAATAGAAACATTTTCCAACCACATTGAAAATCCAGGAACTAAGGTGGTTCATGGGACTAGGAGGGGACAATATAGTAATTTGGGCACAAATTAAGAAGCTCTTCCTAGATAAATATCAAGAATATTGCAAAGATAAGGATCAGAAGGAAGCAATTTTTAAAATGACCCAACAAGAAGACAAAAACCTAGAAGACTATGTGGAGAGATTCCAATATAATTTCCAAAGATCAAGCTAGAATGGGTTAAATGATGATACATTGAAAATTATGCTCTTACGTGGGATCAGAGATGATTGCATTGATCTGCTAAATTTTATGGGTGCAAGGGATGTGTCCCTAATAAAATATGAAGAGATACGTGACCTCTGCAGATGGTATTTAAGGAATTCTTCTAGATTGGGAAGAGGGATTTGGGACACAGTAAACATGACCACCAAGACTTCAAGAGAAGGAGTTTCAAGGATGGAGATTGGAAACCTCTAGGAAGGATTTAAACCTGATATACTTAGTTGCTTGAGTTTCCAATTGGATGCGCTTTAAGAAAAGAAAAGGGAAGAGGAGGAAGATCAAGCTTTAGATTTTTTTTGCCCTAACTACAGGAAGAGTCACCCTCTCAAAATTTGTCGATTAGACAGAGTGGAAATATGCCTTCTATGGGACTAGGAGCACCCTATGAAAGTCTTCCCTTCACTGCCAGGACTTAAGGCCATCTATAGGGAAGGAGGGACAGATGCAATTTCAGAACCTATTTTTTTTATATCTCAAAATCGACCATGGAAACCCTGACCCTCAGGTACGGTACTAGATCCCATGCAAACATTTAATCATTATTGGAATAATGCTCAAATACATTAGTCACAAGTCTCACAATCTCCACAAGATCCTCAAGTTCAACAAAATTCTTAGCTTTGGTATCCACCGATGCCACAACAAATATGGCCACCTCCATACCCACAAAATAGCCCTTGGAAATAAAATTGGAGGAATTCAAACTTTGGGAATCAGCAACAAATTCAACATTTACCCCCTCAAATAAATAATCCTCAATTCCCATTTGCACCAGTACAATTGTTAATGCAACCGCTTCCACAACCCCAGTTAGACACTGCCAGTGAATAACGCACCTCCCAAACCACTTATTCCTGTACAACTCGGTCCTAACCCTAATAATAAGGTTGGAAAACCTATAATGGCTGTTGAATTACCCAATTATCTAACCTACGCTATTTCCACATTGGACTGCAATGGCATTCAATCACGCTCTGGCAGAAATATCAATAAAACTACCTCTCCTATAATTACGGAGGAAGAAGATGAAGAGACACTAGAAATCTTACCAGTTTAGTCTGAAGATACACTGGTGTGATCTAAAGACAATTCCCCACCAATCCCACCCAGGATCTCACCACAAGTAGAGAAATACCAACTTTCACCGTATCCTGAGTGCTTAATCATACACAAACTTGTACCTTAATCTAAATTTGATCTCTTGGGAGAATTACAGAATGTCTGTGTGAAGATTCCACTATTTCAAGCTATTAAAGACATTCCCATTTACTCCAAATTTGTTAGAGAATTATGTTGAAGAAACTGGGCAGAAAGAGGAAACACCCCCTAAGAGTTCACGTGATAGGAGATTTTGCTAAATTGATGATGGGTAACACTCTTCCTGCTAAGTACTCTAACCCTGGTAGTCCCATTGTCAGAGTAAAAATAAATGGCATTTCTCTCTCTAATACACTGATAGATTTGGGAGACGCTATTAATGTCATGACTAAACAAACAATGGATAGATTGGGTATTACACATCTTCGAAAAACTTCCACTATTTTACAGTTTCCTGACTAATCTCCTATCAAACCAGATGGAATTATAGAGGATGTTGTGATTTTAGTAGATTCATGGGAATACCTAGTGGACTTTATTTCTTTGCAGACAAAATCAATCCTGGGAGGCTATCCTCTAATTTTGGGTCGACCATGGTTGGCCATAGCGGATGCTTATATTGGTTTCCGGTCAGGAAATATGCGCATATCCTATGGTAATGTTGTCAAAGAACTCACTTTGTATCCTCCTACAAAACCAATGATACAACAAGAACTTCCCTTGTGTCCAAATGAAGAGGGGGTTGAGCAGGCAGATGAAACCCTATAACTTCACATGATCGAACAATCGCTGGCAGTAAAACCACCAACTGAGGATGATTTTCTTGATCAATTTATCAATTCTAGTCCCTTGGGAGACTTTATAAAAAAAATTAGTTCAGTATGCGCTACCCAACAGATTGACAGTATCCCAAGTTCATCTACGATGACCAATACTACTTCTACTCTTCAGGGTGACTCTACAATTAGGGAAGTGGAAATTGAACCTGGTGAGACTTTAAATATCAGTTCTGCATTGTCGATTTAGCAAACAGAAATGCTTACCTCGGTATTAAAGAAACATAAAATTGTATTTCATGGGATTACAGTGACATGAAAGGTATCCATTCTGAAATGTGTATACATCATATCTACACAAAATATGATTGCAGGCCTATCAGGAAACCTTAGCGTAGGATGTATCTGACACTCAGAGAGGTGGTCAAAGAAGAAATTCAAAAGTTACTAGCTGCAAATTTTATTTATCCCATCTCTTACAGCAAGTGGGTGTCTCCACTACTCATAGTTCCTAAGAAGAACATAATTGGTGTATTTGTGTTGATTACAGGGAATTAAACAAAGATACACATAAGGACCATTTTTCGTTACCCTTCATTGGTCAGGTGTTGGACATGCTAGTAGGCAAAAATTATTTCTCTTTTATGGATAGCTTCATTGGTTACAATCATATTAGGATAGCACCATATGATCAAAAGAAGACGACATTCACATGCCCATGGGGGACCTTTGCATGCCGAGTGTTACCTTTCGTATTATGCAATTCCCCTGCCACATTTTAGTGGGATTTTCTCAGCATCTTTTTCAATCTTATTCATGACACTATGGAAGTTTTCATGGATGAATTTACCTCTCATGGGGAATATTTTGTAGAATCTTTGAATAACCTAGACAAGTACTTGCACGATGCAATGAGGTAGATCTTTGTCTCAGTGGTGAAAAATGCATAGTGATGCTCACTCAAGGCATTGTCCTGGGTCATCTTATATCTCCTGATGGCATCAAAGTAGACCCAACAAAGATTCAAGTGATCCTTAATTTACCAGTTCCATGCACACAAAAAGAGGTACACAGTTTTATCGGATATGTAGGTTATTATAGAAGATTTGTTCAGAATGTTTCAAAATATGCTAATCCATTATTTCTGCTTATGTCCAAAAACAAACATCTTGAGTGGTCAAATTCCTGTCAACTAGCATGGGAAACTTTAAAACAAAAAGTCTCTACAGCATCGATCCTATGAGGACCAAATTGGTCCTTCCCTTTCCTCACTTCTATAGATGTCTCTGATACCACCCTAGGAGGAGTTATAGGCCAACATGAATATCATAAACCTTATGCCATATATTTTATTAGTAAAAATATCACTGTTGCAAAACTTAATTATACAGTAACTGAAAAAAGAATTCATGGCTTTAATATAAGCCATAAATAAATTTCGGCATTACATTACAGGATATCCAATGACTCATGTCCACATTGACCACTCTGCCATCAAATATCTTATGAAAAAACCTATCACAAATGGTAGAGTCACTTTGTGGCTATTATTATTACAGGAATTCGACATTTCAATAATGGACGGACTAGGTAAAACTAATGTGGTTGTTGACTTTCTTTCAACAATAATTAATAATGAGGAACCTCAACCGGTGGATGATGCTTTCCTAGATGAGCATTTGTTTGCTATTTCTACTAATGTACCTTGGTTTGCAGATGTAGTAAATTATTTGGTGGTAGGAAAACTTCCAAGGCATATGAAATCAAAAGAAAAGAAGAGGATTGTGCAACAGAGTAGCATATTTTCATGGATCGATGGCTAATTTTTCTATATGGGACCGTACTCGGTGATTCGTAGATGTGTTTGTGATGATGAAATTTATCCAATTTTGAGAACCTCTCATGATGGCCCATGTCGGGGGCACTTTGCTGACAAATGAAGAAGACACAAAATTCTACAATTGGGATATTATTGGTCTACCATATTTAAATATGTTCGAGAGTATGTCTGGAGTTGTGATAGTTTCCAAAGAATGGGACAACCATTATAGTCAGACAAAATTCCACTTCAAACTCATCTTGTGGTGGAACCATTTGAGAAATTGGCATTAGATTTTTCTGCCCATATGAATCCTCAATCTAGGCAGAAATCTTATATCCTAGTATGTACAAATTATGTGACTAAATGGGTTGAGGTAAAGGAACTCCCATGGGAAACAAAGTAGGCAGTTTTAGATTTCCTCTATGTAGATATTTTCACAAGGTTTGGAGTTCTAAGGGATATTGTTACTAATGGAGGATTGCAATTCACATATAAACTCATAAAATATCTTACAACACAATTCCATATCAAGCACAGAGTAACTTCACCATATCACCCTCAAGCTAACGAGAAAGTGGAAGGTACAAACAGAATTCTGGAATCCATGCTTACAAAGACTGTTCAGATTCATCAAAGGAATTGGGCTAATAGGATTCCTAAATATTTATGGGCCTATAGAATAGCATGGAGAAGTACCACAGGTTTGACCCCCTACTAACTAGTCTATGGTAAGCAAGTCACCCTACCAATAGAAGTTGAGATTAAAACATTAAGAACTACATTTCAATTAGGAATTGATTTATCTCAGGCCCAACATAGTCTCCTGCAGCAGCTTAATGAGATTGATGAATTACGATTGGCCTCCATAGAACATACAACTATTGTGCAACAACAACGAACCAAGTGGCATGACTATTTGATCAAAACTAAGTATTTTAAGGAAGGTGACGGGGCTCTTCTCTTTGACTCCAGATTCAAAAAGTTCAAAGGGAAGCTTCACACTCATTGGCTGGGACCATATGAACTTGAAACAGTCTATGATAATTATATAGTACGAATCAAAACCATTGATGGTGAAGGAATGCTTCTTATGGCCAATGGCCATAGACTAAGACCATATAAGAAACCATTGTCCAAAGAGGCGTTCATCCGTAATATTGTTGCATGCTGGTGTACCAAAGACTTCGAGATCACTATATCGACCTATGAAGAATATATATATATATATATATATATATATATAGATAGATAGATAGATAGATAGATAGATAGATAGATAGATAGATATAGATAGATAGATATATAATAAAAAAGAAAAAGAAAAAGAAAAAGGAGAAAAGAAAAAATGGACTGTGAAAATACTCCTGGGACACAGTCCTAAAACAAGAGAGAAAAATGAAAAATGGACTATAAAAATCCTCCTGGGACGCAACCCTTAAAAATATGGGAAGACTGTTGCAGAATATATTTGTAGAATTCATGTTTTGAGAATATATGAAAATTAAACCCACAATCCGCAATCTGCAATTGTGGAAGACGAAATGTGGAAGTAGTTTCGAGAAAATTAAAAAGGAATACCCACAATCCGCAACTCATAATTGCGGAAGGAAGGATTTCTCGAGATTGTGGAAAGGGAGATTGTAGAAAGATCATTGCAGAAGGTTAATTGAGGAAAGATAGTTGCAGAAAAGAGCGTTGTGGACACCACTTTACATAAAGGAAAATGTTGAAAGGACGTTGTGGAAAATAAATTTTGAAAGGTCGTGACTGATAAATTTAAACAGAGTTACAAATGATAAACATAGAGCTAATTTTGAATTGGTTTTTTTTTTGTGAAAACTCACTATGAAGATACGTGATGGTTATATGAAGAGATACATTTGAGGGTATATAAACAATGCTTTAAACTTTCAAATAAGAGTCTTTGTACATTCAATTGGAATATGCATAGGTGTACATAAGTCAGAGATTGAATTATCAAATAAGGGTGGTTGGAAGGAGCTAGTGCATGATACAAGCCTGCAAGGCAGTAGTATCTAGTAAAAAGGGTTTCAAATCATCCCTTCAGTAGTAGTTGATAAATGAGGGGGTATTATCCTCCTTCTATTAGTTACCAATAAAGAGGGTGTAGTAGCATCCTTGTCTATATTTGCAGGAAGAAACCATTTGTAAATATAATTTCGCAGTAATAGAAAGTGTTGGTGGTTTTCCCTATTGGGATTCCACGATAATATTGTGTGAACTCTATTTTTATTGTTGATTTTTTTTAAGTGAAAAAAATTTAAATAGATTGATTAATACTGATTCAAATCCCCCCTCTCAATATCGCTTGAAATTCCAACAATATTCCTGTAACTTGATTGTCTTTATCATGTTATATCATATCTCCTTGGCCATTTGATTAAACCAGTCTTATAGTCATTAGTTCCATCTACTTTTATGATCTTGTTTGTATCTTATTGGTTGTATGTACTAGTGTGTGCAAAGATGGATTGCATTTTTGTGGAGGTAGAGAGGAAGAACGTTAGATTCAAGGTGAGTTTCTCTTACTTTACATTTGGTCATCATTGGAGTGATCTAGGTGAAAGTATGTATCTTTGTGGTGTTTTGTTCTAGATATGAATCACTCAAACTAGGGACTTTGGTCTTTATCCCCATTGAATGAAAACTCATATAACATAAACCTATGGTTCCATATCCTACTAGATTTGTTGTTTGGAGTGTTGATGAATACCATGTAGATTTCAACTAGTTTGAGAAGTTAGAAAAAAGTATATTTTTATATTAAAAAATAGTGATATGATCTGTAAGGAGTTGGTTCAATCTATTAAACCAAAAATCATAATTCTTTAGAAAGATTTGATTAATTATGGACAGTACCGAAGGTGATAGTAAGTGATAAACATGTCAAAATTAAAGACTTGGAAAATAGAATCATTACATCAAGTGCAAATTAAGCAAGTGATGGTGCTCATCCTACAAATATTTTGAAAGAAAAATACAATGAGATAAATCATATTAGAAATCAACTGAATCTCCCAATAATCCAGCTAGTTCAGACCCATGAACTAAGGAAAGACCAAGAAGAGGGTGAAAATATATATGCAAACATGTTACAATTTAAAAAACTAGTTGAGGATAGAAATGATGAGATTAATGAACTTGGGTGGAATATTTCCTTATTGAAGATGTAAAATAATTCAATATCCACATAATAAGTAAATGAATGTGTCAACTCTAATGTAAAATAAGTAGAACCGTCAACAAAAGGCGTGTTAACCCAAAAAATCCCTCACTCAGCTCTACATGGCCTACACCACCTAAGGACACCCATGCACAACCCTCATTTCACCCCGTTGGACCCCCACACCCTCAAAAAGGCTTAAGAATGAGAAAAAGGGCTTGAAATTCCCTAAAAAGAGCCAAAACAGCTCTCATAGGGGCTAAAGCCTCAAAAAAGGGGCCAAAACCCCTCAAAGGTGCTTAAAACCCCAAAAGGAGCTAAAGATAGGGAGAAAGGGGCTAAAATCCCAAAAATGGGGATAAAACCCCAACCAGGGGCTTAAAACCCTAAAAAAACCCAAAAAAGATATAAATAGAGGGGTGGGGGTCACTCTCAAATCATTCCTTTCTTGCATACTGTTATGCTGCTCGAGTGAGTGCCTTGAGACCATTTGTCTCTCAAGCCATTCACCCTCCCTCTCCTTCACTCCTCCATTGAGCCATAGCTCCCCCATTCTTAAGAGAAGTGCTTCTCCAAGCTAGGACATGGTGGCCCATTTCCACCAAAAGAAGGTATAATTTCTGTTTTCTTTTGCTTGTTTTAGTTTTTCTAACCTATATTTTCTTACAGGTTTCATGGCCTAACATGTTCTTGTAGGTCTCCATTGTTTGTTTGCAGGTTTTCTAACAAGTTGTATGTAGGGTATTGGATCTAAACCCATAACCTTGTGTGTAGAGGGGTTTCCATTTCTTTATTTCCTGTTCTCTTTGCTTCAGTTTCATTTCAGTTTCATTTTTCTTACATTACCATAAGGAACCCTATCATTTATTCCTATAGATGGAAGGTAGCCATTCCTGCCCTATAGTAAGGGAGAAATCCCTAGTACAGAACTGGAAACCATACCAGGTCGATCCCACAGGATCCCTGGGTTTATTTTTCAAAGTCTCATTTTTTAGTTATGTTCTTTTCCCTATTTTAATTTTCTGTTAAAATATAGCTTAGATTCATGTTTATTTACATTTCCAATTACTGTCGAGCTTCCTCAAGGCAAATCCGATTCCATTTGGCCACAATACAGGTTGCTGTCGACCAGATCTGACTCAGGGTCAAAAAAATTTCAGTTTTTGGACCAGTTTTCTCTTATCATGCCCAGAGAGGGGACCAGGTCACTCATTCTAGCCTCACAGGTGCAACCAAGTTTCCTATTTAGCCCCAAAAGGTGCGACCCCCTTCCAGAAGTCATCCCACTTATGTCTACAAATTCTGAGCAACCCCCTCGCCTATTTCTGGAAACATTTGGCGACCCCCTCGCCATATTTGACCCAAAAAGTGCGATTTGTCACTCAAAGTTTGATTTTTTTAAAGTTAATGACTGTCAGTGCAGTTCAGTCACCTCTATCCATCCAAACTATTTTTATTTATGTTTCGGTTTCGGTTTCTGTTCATTTCATTTACAGAACAAATCTTGATTAAATCAAGGTGTAAAGCAATGCTTAATGGGTTAATGAACATAGTTTGATTAAAATTTACCTAAAATCAACATCTTTCCTAGCCCTTCCTCCTCTACCCAATCATCAACCTTTGGGGTATTCTAGGATAAGACAAAGGGTGAATCTCACATAGTGATAGGAACTTTACCTATTAATTTTTGAAGCCACTAAAAATGGGTGACTTGGAAGGTAGAGGGGGTAGAGAAGGAGGGATTCTCACAATGCTCAGTGTCCTCCCTATTGACCAACCTTACATCCAGAGGGTGACCTGTGGATCTATGGATGAGCTTAGTCCCATTGTGTTGAGAGAACAACACCCTCTCCTGGTTGAAGAGAAATATAGGTGCAAGGTAGTCACCTAATCAGGCTATCATAGTTCAAGATCACAAATGGTAAAAGTCTAAAAATTTCTGATTACTATTTACTACTTTCATTCACAATATTATGAACTCTACCTAATATTCATAAACCATTTAAGCAGCCACTGGATATAATATAAAAACAAAAGACATACACACCATACCATATAAATCAACCCAACTTATTTCATGATGCTGAGTGAGCCAATAAAATTTACAATTTACACTAAGTTAAACATCTGCAGTCTTTGAGGACATAAGTCCCTGACTTCCTTAACCGTGGGAAGTACTTGGGCTCATCCCAGAAACTCATTATGAGGAGTACCATGAGAACCCAAAAGTAGCTGGCCGCTGAGAGGAATTGCCAAGCGAAACCGGCAGTGACTCCCACCGATTGAGTAGCACTCTGATGAGGAAAAAGCCAAGCGTTGTCTTCTAGCAATCTTGGTGGCCGAGTGACCACTTGCATCCAATAGGAAGCCGTTGAAATTGGCCAGGTCCAAAAATCATTACCACCATTTTGACATACAAATTTGACACGAATGATCCCTCATGCTCTTCCTCATGCCTAAGAGGCAAACCACCACAGTTCGGGTCAATAAATGGACATCGTCGAGACCATTCTCGATGAACTTCTACACCATTAGAAGGCCACACAGCCTCTGATTCATATTCAAACCCATATCATTGTGAACCAGATCTGCACACTATACCATCAAGCCCCATGGCTAGTGCAAACCTGGATCCATTTTTTGGTGTAGTAATTGCTAGTGGACCCATGTCCACACCACAAACCACTACCAACACCCCTACAGGTGGCCCCAACATGGTCATGCAAATCATCATAAGCCAGCTACCACCACCCTTATTGACCAGTCAAGTTGTCCCACCTACAACACATGGGGGAAGTATACCTTCAGCCCACACTGTCCCACTTGGGATACATGGGGGTAGTGGCCCTTCCACCTACACTGCCCCTCCTACCACACTTGGGGGCACTGTCTCGTCCACAATGGTGCCACAAATACCCCCATCTATGCAGGTGCATCATGTACCTGTAAACCCCACCACCATGGCTGCCCCATCTCACATCAACTTGGGGTCAAACCTTCCTTTCATGGCACATCTCAACTTGCCTGACTTGGCTCGGTTAACAAATGACCCTATCCACCATCAAAAATTTTGGCCTCCCATGCCCAAACTTCCCTCAGACATTCCCAAGTTTGAAGGGAAGGTAGGGGAGTGCCCCCAAAACCATATCATGACATTTCATCTATGGTTCTCATCAAACAACATTGTAGATGATTTGATCAGGCTAAGGCTATTCCAATGCACCCTCGTAGGTGCTGTATCCAAGTGGTACATTGAGCTACCACAAGCCAAGTACCCGGATTTCAACTTCCTGGCTTTCATGTTCTTGCAATATTTCCAACTCCCCATCAGATATGACCAAGGGGTGGAGATCTTATTATCTTGCCACCAAAATACTATGACCCACATAATTGACCACATCCATGAGTGGCAGCGATGCCGTAGGTTATGTAAGATCCAACTTGATGATAGGATCTTCCTGGTTTGGTTCCTTAAAACCTTGCTCCCACCTATAGAAAAGGACATCGCATCCAAACGTCCCTAATACGAAGAGGAGGCCATCTTGAAATCCCAGTAGTTTGATCTAATCTATGCATAGTCTGGATACCTTTACACCATCATTCTAGATGCTCCCTGAGAAGGCACCTCCTACTAGGATGCACCAGGGGCATCTTATGCTACAGATGGCATCATAGGTTTTGTCTCTCACCAACCATAGCACCATCTGACGCCACCTGCAATACTGCCACAACCAAGCAACACCGTTAGTGTTGCTTACAAAAACCAAACTCTGGACTATGCAAGAATGATGTCCCTATCGAGAGACACAACTTCTTATGCACAACCTGCACCACCGTAGCAGACCCAGGCATTAGCTTGGCCTACACAGCAATACGTGGGACAAATGCCCACATTTTTGGCACCGATACCTACCCAAGTCTACTATGCACCGTCGTTGCAAGCTGTTCAAGCCACTGCCCCTGATCCACCTGCTCCATTGGGACAAGTGTTTTCATAAAAAAACTGTCCCAACCAGCCAACCCCAAATAACCAACAAGGGCAAGCTAGGAACAATCGACCCCAAAACCAAGGCAATAATCAACCACAGGGAGGCGATCAACAACCAAATCCTCCCAACAATGTTGCGACAAACCAACCAGCCCAAAATCCTCAATGACCAAATGCACCAAGATGCAATGCTTCGTTGTGGACAAACCAACCATGCACATTATACGAGGTCTATGGGCATTACACATTTGAGTGTTCCTTCATGGTTTGCACTAAACAAGCCATTAGAAACAAGGTTCAACATGCCACAAATACAATGGACCAAGCCCTACCCAACCTGGAACCACAAGGACCTCCCCCTATGGTGCTCCAAAACCCATTACCAATCCAAGGATTGGTGGCAACTGCACCCCCTCCCCAACCCAATACCAATGCTTTGGGGGCACCTCCCATGGCAGAAACAGGGGTCCACCACCTGATAGCTATGACCACTAAAGAGGTCAATCTATAAACCTGATGAAATCAGTATGGAATAAACACCAAACCCATTGATACATCAGTAGCATCTACATCTAAAATAGTCAATGCACCTCTTCAATTACCCCCTTTCTCGTGCCCCTCCATACGTCGGTTGCCAATAATGCCACGGGTAGAGCTTCTGTCAGCTATAGCATCGTGGATGATTTGGCCCAAACACCTACCGCCATGTCCGCTCTTGAGGTACTCAAAACTTTCCCAATGTAGTGGAAAGCCTTACTAGCCGTCCTTGGGGCCGTAGACCCCTCTTAAATCAAGTTGATTACATTCGACACGGAGAAGGGAGAAACGCGAATGCCATCAACTATTTCCTTTCAAATCCCTGTGTCTATCCGAAATTTGGTCGTGCACCAGTGAATAGTGGATGATGGGGCATCCACATGTGTTATGTCCACCCTAGTCTGGAAAAAACTTGGATCCCCAATTCTACAGCCATCCTCCACAACTCTACGGGCTTATGATGGCCACCCCACTAAATCCCAAGGAATCCTCCCCCATGTCCCCATCATATTAGTCGGGAAGATAGTTCTGATTGACATAGAGGTTGTCAATGCTTAATTGGACTATAGCCTTCTCCTCGGAAGAAGTTATATGTATGCCATGATAGCCGTAGCATCAACTATCTTCCATCTCATGATGTTCCCCCACGAAGGGAAAATCATGACAGTTGACCAACTAACTTATCATGATCCACAAGGGCTAATGACACCTGCCAATGTTATCCCTACGATCAACACCATTGATCCATAAGGACTAACCACACACGCCAATGTTATCCCTGCAGTCAACACCATGGTTGACAACATACCAACCTCCCCATTATTGAATGTGGGCCCTAGGTTGTTTTTCGATACCACCATGATGACTCCTTTCACCTTAGTGCCACCACCACCGACACCAAATGAGACTGTGGACTTGTGCATGCTCTCATCCAACACTGCTGCACCCAAAAAACAACCACAGCTGCAGCCCCAACCGCAACCGCAACACTGTACACAGCCACAACATCAACAACAACCGCAACATCATCTGTAGCTACAACCACAACCTCATCCCCACATACAACCATCAGGGAGTTATCTGGGCTCCTCCCCAATCCACACAATTCCCTTCCTCTTTTCCCCACCTAGTGTCATGAGAAAGCCAGTAATGGCCACCTCAAACTTACCCAACTTTACATTGGGAATTCCCATGTGGTATCTTGATCCACCGGCTCAACCACCAATGCCCCAGGTAGTCTTAACCCCCATACAACCCATTGCAGTCAAGTCTCATCCTTCGCCCGACCCGCAAAAACCAACCACCGCACCTGGACCTGCACCACCCCACCCAAAAAGGGCAAGGGGAAAAAATGTGAAAGCTACCACTGAACCTCAACAAATCCTACCTTGCACCGTCTATGAAGAACAGGGCCATCCAACTCAAAAATTCCCTGAGATTCCCATAATCCACGCGCATTTGGATGCCATGGATACAATGGAAAATCTCCTCGTGGTTGAACTTCCAAGAGGGCCAATCGTGAGAAATAAGTCATTGAGAACAAACCATGCTTGTGCCCTTTGCAGATTGTATGGACACTATTCTCACCACTGCCAAGAATTTTCCAAGTTTCAAATGGCTCTAGCCAACCTCCAACAACATTCCCTTGAATTTGAGATCACCTTGATCGAAGAAGTTCACCCCCCACCACCTTCTTCAGACACCATGTCCATTTACATGATGTCCAGTTCTACCGACCCTCTTGTCTCCACCACCAATGATGCTCCATCAGACATGTCTCTTCGTTGCTTCTTCAATGATGAGGAGATAATTGAAGCCTTAACTGCCACAAAATACCCATGGGATGACATGCACCATCTGCAGCTGCATCACCATCTGCAGCCGCAGCACCAACCAGAGTTGTAGCGCCATATGCAGCCACAACCCTGGACACATTCACAACCTCAGTTGCAACCTCAACCTTAGTTACCAGGGAAACAGTGGGGTTCATTGCCAGTCAACATGATCCTTTTCCTACCATTCAAGATCGTGAGCAAGTATGTCTTGGAAACCCATAATTTACAGTATTTGACACTGGGAGTTCCTGTGTGGTACCTTGAACCACCTACCCTACCTCTGAGGCCCCAAGATGTGTTGAATCATTTCCAGCCAATTGAGATGATGTTGCACCTACCTCTGGGTCCATCAAAGACTCCTCCTGTCTCAAGGCATGCCCCTCTTTCTCCAACAGAGACTGCGGGAAAGGACACCAAAACCACAACCAATAGCATTTACATGATCTCTAGCACTAGTCACCCTTCCATCTCATTGGTCGTGGAAGATCCACCTGATCTACCCCAACACCACTTACCCGATGACAGGGAGATTTGTAAGACCACCTCTATTTTTACCCCATTCCCTTTAAACCATAGTGTGGAATCGGTTCTTTCCATAAAAGACTAGATTCCGTCACCCCACCTTGCCAATGGCCTTCATCTCCGCAAGGGGGAATACCTCTTCACTGACTCAGACAATCGACTCTTGAAGAAGCCACATAATGGGCTCTACCTTAAGAGAGTCTATGCCTGATACCACCAGTATGAGTCCCTTATAGCATAGTTTTTTCCCTTTTTTTTTGCAATGTTCTTACCACAAATGAAAGACCCCCATTTGGGGGCAGCACCATTAGCTAATAATTTAGAGTCACCTAGAGCCTGTTCGAGACACCTCTCACACCTTTGGGCTCAAATTTTTGTCTTCTATCACCTTATGACACCATCGTCTCATGTTTAACAAACAAATTTTGGGACTGCTTCCCAAAAGTTACCTCGATTTTCAAGCCACATCATGGTGATGCAAGTGTCTACAGACCTGTACTTGCATCATGCTTGCCTATCGCTACTCATGGGGGTTCTCGGACCATCGCCCATAAGGAACATCATTTTTATTTTAACACATAACTATCTACTTTGTCCACCGCACCTTATGCGGGTCCCCAGGCCACTTCCCGGAGGATGGTTCATTTCTTTTGCATGCATTTGGCATAAAATTGCCTCCGAACTTGCAATCACATCACATGTAGTCAAGTACATCCACCACAATTCACACACGACTCGCCTGACCTATGTCCGAGAGCCACCTCAGTTTGTGTGCCTCTGTCACACCGAATCGCATGCCTCTATCGTGATCTATCCTGTGCATGTATTGCTATGTTTAAGAGCCACCTGCTCCGTCCATACTGCGCAGCTAACCTTTGGACCACTGTCCACCATCCCAACATGGGGCACTGCCTATGCCATAGCATTCGGCTGACCATACTAGAGTTTATTTTAAGCTCTTTTCTAACTCCTAAAAGAATGAAAAGATGGCTGAGCATAGTAGCTTCCTTTCCCACTCGTTAAAGTATAGGAAAGGGCATCTACATCATCTCGTTTATCTCCTTTTGAGTACTATGTAGACCATCAAATGAAAAGGACCACCTTGGCACATTCAAACCAAGACCATTCCCCTCTGCATACTTTTATGCTTTCTCGGGTAGAGGGGTCGAACTTTATGAAAAAGCTCACCATTAGTTGTTGTTAAGCTCTTTTCCAGCCTTCTCATCAAGAAAAGATTGCCGAGCAAACTTGGTTTCGTTCATGCTCATAAAAGTATCTAAATGACTGTCTAGTCAGTATGGGTTTAATATTTTCTGGACTGACTGGACTACCAATGGTAAAGAAATCTCCCATCCCCTAAAAGGATGGGTGATCTCTCCTGTGTATACTTTTATCCTTTTTCAGGAATAGGAGACTACCAATGAAAAACAGCCCCCACAAGAGTCTTCTTCGTGCTTTCAGACTCTCTAAAATTGACAGCACCATCGATCATTTACTTTCTTGCGCTCGCAAAAAATCCACGAGATCGTACCACAACGGTGTCTTTAGACACCACCCCACAAAAAATAGTTTGGCAGCATTCCCACTTTGGGTCACCTTTGTTCAGAGTACTCTGTAATGTGTCTTCCTTGGATCCCATCAATATCAAAAGTGTCTACCTCCCCCAAGTATTTCCCAACTGCAGTGACATTCCCGGTATTACAGCTATGATCCCATTCCCATGATTCATTTTCATTTGTTTCCTGGGCCACCCTACCGTCATACTCTAAACAAAGGAAGTTTGAATCTATTACACTCCCCCTACCCTTGTTCAACTTTTTCCCTTCCCACCCCCCCCATTTAGTAGGTCAGTCCGCAGATTGCCTCACATCTTTCGGTTATCTCCCTCGTGCTTCTGGTTAAAGAAACATCATTGCCTTGACTAGGGGCAGGTCTCCCTCTGTCGATGACATCACACATATTACAGAGGATATAAACAGAGGTCCCTATATCTTGGTTTCATTAACCTCATTGATGACTTCCTTGGACCAGTTGAGAGGAGTCCTTAGTGCCTCTCAGGATGGTTGTTTCTCACGTGCTCGACTCCAACTACGTCATTGCACCATTGAGATTCATATAGGGTATTGGTCTGTACAGTATTTGGTCAAAGACCCCAGATGTCACCTGACTCTAGCACATTGATGAGTCTACTCAAGGGACCTAAACAGGTTCATGTCCCTTATGATTTTCGGGTTGCGTTGGAGACAATTTTCAGAAGCCCCAATAGCGCTTCTATATAGATTTATGATTGACTCAGCATACTTGTACCATAGACACTCTAACTCTCCATCAATGAGTCCATACAGCTATGTACCATTTCAAATTCAGCAGGCTATCATTCATGAAGATATGGCATTCCATGAAAATTCCATGGGCCCAATATAGCAGTTCTTCATATCATTATTGTATTTAGCCTCTCAGTGAGGCAACCACTATGTATCATCAGTTGTATATGATCGGCTCTTGTATTATAGAGCATAGATCACATTATTCTTTTGACATTGTTACAAGCATGGGGATTCCTGCCTCGTCCATATACATGTCACACATTATTTGTATCTCACCCATTAATGGGAACCATATTAATACAAAAACCAAAAGCCACCAGGCCCCATCCTAGGAAGTATCACCTCTCCACAGAAAATCCTATGATGTGCATCGCCCATACGATGAGCTCCTGCCCTCACACATTAGGGGGAAATCTGTTAACCCAAAAAATCCCTCAATCATCTCTACATGGTCTACACCACCCAAGGACACCCATGCATGACCCTCATTTCACCTCGTTGGACCCCCACAGCCTCAAAAAGGCTTAAGAATGAGCAAAAGGGCTTAAGATCCCCTAAAAAGAGCCAAAATAGCTCTCATAGAGGCTAAAGCCTCCAAAAATGGGCCAAAACCCCTCAAAGGATCTTAAAACCCCAAAAGGAGCTAAAGATAGGGCGGAAGGGGCTAAAGGCGCAAAAAAGGGGCTAAAGCCCCAACTAGGGGCTTAAAACCCTAAAAAACCCCAAAAAAACTATAAATAGAGGGGTGGGGGTCACTCTCAAATCATCACTTCCTTTCATACTGTTATGCTGCCCGAGTGAGTGCCTTGAGACCATTTGTCTCTCAAGCCATTCAACCTCCATCTCCTCCATTCCTCCATTGAGCCATAGCTCCCCCATTCTCAAGAGAGGTGCTTCTCCAAGCTAGGGCATGGTGGCCCATTTCCAGCAAAAGAAGGTATAATTTATGTTTTCTTTTGTTTGTTTTAGTTTTTCTAACCTATCTTTGCTTACAGGCTTCATGGCCTAACATGTTCTTGCAAGTCTCCATTGTTTGTTTGAAGGTTTTCTAACAAGTTGTATGCAGGGTATCGGATCTAAACCCATAACCTTGTGTGTAGAGGGGTTTGCATTTCTTTCTTTCCTATTCTCTTTACTTTAGTTTCATTTCAGTTTCATTTTAGTTTCATTTTTCTTGCATTACCATCAAGAACCCTATCCTTCTGTCCTATAGACAGAAGGTAGCCATTTATGCCCTGTAGTAAGGGAGAAATCCCTACTACAAGGCGTATAAGATGTTACAAGCAATCTTTAAAAGAAGAACATTGAAAAGGAAATCATAGATGTCATGGATGAAGACACCCATACTTACTAACCCAAATCAACAACCAGTGCAAGACTAGGTTGAGAAATATGACAAAATCAAAGAGTTACGGGATGAAATATTCCAAAAGGATGAAATAATTGTAGAGATAGAGGGAAAAGTAGTAGAGAAAGAAGATAACATCCATGATTAAAAAAGGATATTGTTGAATTGAAGAGTAAAGTCACTAAGCTAAAAGTGGATGTCGAAGGGGAGTATATATAAGAATAACAAAAAATTCTTTGTGGGAGAAGATAACCCAATTTTGTATGGATGACTGGGAGCAATGTGAGATAATTCAAGAAGAATTGGAGATGTACAAGTCAGCTAGAGAAGAAGTGAAAGCAGTGGAAATATACTTGGGGGTCTATATAAATATCATATTTGATACCATGAAGAAATTAAGGCTTGATAATATGTGTAAGAATAGGATAAATACCTATATACAAAGACAAATCATTCTATCTCATAAACAAGACTTACTAAGATAGGATAAACCCCCATAGGTGACTAAAATACTTTCCAAATCAGTCAAGGAGCTCACAAATTGGCTAAAGAATGACACTACAACAAAAAATGGATTTAGCGTCTCTTTTTGCATCCTTTTTTTGCGTCTAGACCATCTTTCAGTGTATTTTTCTTCATTCTTTGGACAAAATGGCGCAATTTCATGGGTTGGTGCTATTTTAGGTGTTTTTTGTGTCCTTTTTCTAAATATGGCACAAATTGCGGCATAATTTGCACCAAGTTTTGCACCTACTTATGCGCTAGGTTTTGCATCAGGTTTTGCAACAGGTTTTGAGCCTAGTTTTGCACCTAATTTTGTGCCTAGTTTGTACATCTACTGTTGTTGCACCCCCTTTTACGCCCATGTTTGCCTCAACTTTTATGCCCTTGTTTTCATCCACTTTTGCATCCTTTTTTACATCCACTTTTGCATCCACTTCTGCTACTTTTTTTGCATCCCTTCATATGCCAAGTTTTGCATCAAATTTTACATCCTGTTTTGAGTCTAGTTTTGCATCTCGTTTTGTTTCAGCTATTTTTGCATCCACTTCTGCATCCATTTTTTCATCCACTTTTGCACCCACATTTTCATCCCTTTTTTCATCCCATTTTGCATCCATTTTTACGTCTTTTTTTGCATCTACTATTTCATCCACTTTTGCATCTACTTTTGTCGCGTCCCAATTCACACCCATTTTTGCGCTTACTTTTACACCCACTTTTGCTTCAACTTGTGCATCCACATTTGCATCTTTTTTGCATCCAATTTTACATCCGTTATTGCATCCCTTTATGCATCCATTTTTGCATCCACTTTTGCATCGGGTTTTGTTTTGGGTGTTACAACTACTTTTGCATCTACTTTTGTTGCATCCACTTTCGCATCCAATTTTGTATCCAATTTTATATCCACAGTTGTATCGACTTTTGTGCCAATTTTTTCATCATGTTTTGCTTCCATGATTGCATCATTTTTTGCATCCACTTTTGCATCACCTTTTGCATCCATTTTTGGTGCACCCCATTATGCACCCACTTTTGCGCCTACTTTTGTTGCATCCATGTTTGCATCCTTTTTTGCATCCATGTTTTTATCCACTTTTGCATCCAGTTTTACACCGAGATGTTGAAGATGAAAATGAGGATAATGATTATGATATTGAGGATGGTTATGATGATGATGATAATGTTGTTGATAACGAGGAGAACGATGACAATGATGATGATGATGATGAAGATAATGGCAATGATGACATTGCCGATGGTTATGATGGCAATGAAATGAATGATGATGATGGTGATGATGACAATGACAATTATGATGAATACAATGAGAATGATGATGTTGATCATCTTAAAGAATAAGTTATTATTTGTCATGCATAAATCGTGTGTGTCCTCCATGACCCTTTTCCACTAATCACATATTTTGGGTAGATGTTATTTCTTATGCCAAAGGTAATGATGAATAACTGATGAAAATGTCAATAATCATGATGATGACGATGTCAAGGACAATGAAAATGATGATGACATGGATGATGATTATGCTGATGATGATGACTATTATGATAATCATGATGACAATGACAAAGATGGCGATGATGATCATCATCATCATCATTTCCGTCATCGTCATCATCAAAAACATCATCATTGTCATCTAGTTCACCATCGTCATAATTTAAAGCATATGAGATATGTTTACCATTTAAAGCATGCATAACAAGTGGGATTATTCTAAAACACCCCACCAAAGTACAAAATTCAAACCACAAGGGAAACATAATATTGAAATTGTTCCAATTTTGTTTCTCCCAACAAAAGAAGTTGCATGTTATGACTCAGCAAGATCATATATAATTGCAAAATTCTCTAAAGTAAGGTCCTAAACAGAAAACAGAGATCTCAGTGCTAGGGCTGGACAATATCATAACAAAAAGGAAAAACCACAATGAAATAAAAGAATACCTGTGCAATAGAATATTCACACAAATGTTTGATGCCTTCTAAAATATATTGATCAGCATCTCTCAGAAGGTCTTGTGCAATATTTGTTGTCATCTCTATTGTACCAATGTATATAAATCTGACACTAGTACCCCATCAGAATCATCAAACATTCTTGGATAAAACATATTTGAGTTCTAACATGTCATAATTTCTTTCATATTCAGCTTGAACTCTTTATAACATGAATGAATCCTTTGTTATTGCCATAAGAAACACATAGAAGAAACCATAAGAATTACCTCATCATTAGTTCAAAGAATGCCCAGGTTATATTTGGAATTTCAATATATGATCTTTTTCATTAAATTGGAGGTACACTTATTTCTTGAAACTCTTTAGGACTCTTGATACATGATGTTTCCTTTATGTTCCCATTAAAAATTTCTCTGTCTTTAATGTTTTCCTTCCTCAAGGCTTGTATTTATTTTCTTGCTATTTTTCAGAATATTACACAAAGCTACAATTTTGGCATTGCCCTTTCTTTGGTTCCCAGCAAGGAAGATTATTTTAGGTTATCCTTTTATAGCATGGCTACCACTTTACACTTACAATCGGAGGAGATTGAGATTACCATGGCTTACCGGTACTTGAGGTTTCCCTTCTCAAGGCCTTCGTTCAATTTGAGACATGCTTTCTAGTGCCAACCTAACAAGGGAAACATTTACCTTGATCAACTTGAAAGACATTGCTTCTTTCTGCACTTCTAGGATTTCTTGTCTAAGATGTGCCTCTTGGAAATAATCATAATGGTACCAGGAGCTTGGGAACATTAATACAAATTTCCAGGGGCATGGGAATGCAGTTATTGGAGTTTCCTCATTGGGAGTTTGTACAAGCTGCCTACTAAGTTGAGAACGCTTCAACCCAAAATTTGGTAGGTTGTCTAATGATTTAATGTGCCAAACTCCCTCGCTAAAACGTTAAATGCCAATAGATTATAGGACCAAAATCCTAAAATAATCCTATAATTAAATCCCTGTTCAATAATACATAAGCAAGTCACTCTTGGTGCCTTCTTTGGTTTGTTTGACTTAACAACACTGCCAGTGATAGAGGTAAAACATGGATTCTAAGTTTTAAGCTTGACTCCATGGTTGTGACTTGAGAGAGGTGGCTTGAGGGCTGAGGTTAGTAAAGGAGGATTTAGATGGGTTTATAAACCATCTCTTGAGCTTGATTCAGTATGCCCTTCTCTTAACCTCTACCAACTCAAATTTTATGCCACATGTCACTAGCTGACTATGGCTTATTCTCATCATCAAGCTGTAAGTTAAGGTTTCAATCCATCAATATGCACCTGGATGCTCTCTCTGTAGTAATACTACAACCCAATGACCTTTAGGGTTTGTATCCCTTAAACGCATATTATAGGTTCTGTGTTCCACTCAACATCACAATGAATAGCAAGAGTTCTTTTCTCTTTACCTAAAATGCTCCTCAATTCATTTGTGAAGAGGAATAACGCTAGTTCTTCAACTCATGAATTATGGGTTTCTTTACGAGACTTCCACTAAACATCCTCTAGGCTCGAATCCTCACTCATAAACTAATTCACCATGCCTCTAAGTCATGATCATGGATGTAAAGGATTTCCTCTATGCTTTGGACTCTGTTCAATTTCTACTTCATATCATTCCCAAAGCCTCCAGATTGGAACTACAGTTTGCTTGGATATATTTTGTGTCTTTGACCTCTAAAATTTCTATAATTAATTGATTTCATCCAGGAACACAACAACAATGCTTCACATACAACGGATTTGCATCAAATTATAGGTTGACACTTGGGACAGTCGAATAATCCCCAACCTTTCACTCAGACTCCTCGAAAAACTCCAACTGTTCTTCAATCGGATTAGAGTTTAGACTTCTTACCATAGCTTGCTAAAATTGGGCTTTGTGACACTTCATAACAAACATAAATGAATGAAAAATATTCCAATTTAACTAACATTGAATTGCACAAAAGAAAACATTTTACTTAACAAAATCAATGCTCATAACAATCTGTGAAAGTCCATCCACTGGCTATGAAAGCATTTACAAAAACATTACAGAGTTCTGAAACATAATTGAAGAAAGGCAGACAGAGAGAGCCGATCTCATTCATAAACACACGAAATCAACAACTTTGCAGGAGAAAAATATTTATGTGTATCAATGTCTCTTCCTCTCAATTAGTTCTTGAGTACATCGAAAATAATGCCAACCAACCAATCCCCCAAACATAATCAGCATAGGTTTTTATATGTAAATGAAGAGGTAACTCCTTCCAATGACAAAGTGCTTCCCTTTTCCAAAATTGAATAGGTCAATCAATCTCTACTCGAAAACTATCGGTATCTCTCCATCACGGGGACTTCACTTAGTGAACCTCTCACATAGCACGTGCGATCATGGGATTCTAAATAATACCCTTAATTTCCAGAGATATTGACCCAAACTCTTTTTGTTGAAACCCCCTACCAATACTTAAAACCTCCTCCCCAACCACTTTTATACCTCAATCCTTATAAACCACCCTACCCACGCCCACCTCAAACCCCTCATCCCCCCTAATACCTGCAATATATTGGTTCAATTTTTGATAATTTAAAAACCCACAATATGAACTAACGTGATAGGATATTGGTAAAAAAGTGAAGCCCCCATGCTCTCCATCTTCTTCGACACTTGAATAAGTTGATTTCTGTCAGGGCGTCGTATCCACATCTACGAAATGATTAGAGAAATATCCTCAATCTCACTCCTTAGAAATATGCAATAATAACAAACAAACTATAAATAAACTAAATCTAAAACAAAATCAAGTTAACAAAACTGAAAGAATAAAATTAAACTATAATCAAACTAAATTAAAATTAAAATCAGATTACAATATAAAAATAATGAAAAAATAAACTAATAAAATCTTTTGGCAAGTTAGGCAGTGATATCCTAGGAAATTTAATCAATAAAGAATAATGATCTCAATTCCTTCAGTGTAGCAGTCTCTAATGACTCATTGGTATTCTTTTGAATGTTTCATTTGTAATTTTTTGATGGTGTAAAATATGTCTCCTTGAAATAAACAGCCTGAGCCGGCTCTTGCTTGGTTAACACTACAAATGCACCAATGTGGCAGTCCATTCTGTGAAGCCATGTGTATTCCTTCGACATGTTGAAAATCCATCTAATATATGATGTTTTATTTTTTGGATCTGATCATTCTTTCCTTTGATCTATCATTCTTACCTTTTATCTAGTATGAATATTCTAATTTGAACGCTGGTGGGTGCCAATGTAGAACAATCTTCCCCTTTCATTACCATATGATAGATGCCCTTCTAAGATTACATTTCACTCAAGCTCACCTTGTTCAAAGCTTCAATGGCACAAGATATGTTTCAATCTATGGCCATCCCAATTTTTTTCAATTTATTGTTTCTGCGTTTAATTGATATTCAAATGATAAAAATTTAGCCTGATAACTCTGAAATTGCTTCAGAAATGGGATTTTTTCATTGAATTTAATCACCTTTTTTTAATTAAAATTTGTGCATAACCCGAGAACTATGAAATTGCTTCAAAAATTGCTCAAATACAAGCTAAATATGTGATGCTAACTTGGAAAAAGGATTATCCAAGTAGTCTCGTGAACAAACACTTGTAAAAAAGAGTATGGATAACCCCTCCATCCATTTTTCATTGTTAAGGTTTTGGCTCGAGTTCTTAATTTCCAATTTGATGTACCTAATCTTCTCCTCTTTCAGAATTGGTAGCAGTGATCAAATTTGAAGGGTGGGTCTTAATTTCAATTGGAAGGGCATTTATTCATGGATCCCTTCAAAGATGAAGGGTACTATAAATAATTGTATTTCAATTGACAAGTTTAAATTAACTAAACCCTTTCACCAAAACAATGTAAAAAATAAAATTGTTCTTTCAATTTTTTTATAATTTTAACAATTGATCACCTCTTACTATTTACAGAAAAAAAAATGATATATTTTCAATAAAATCTAACTTAACTATCACTCACACCTATAACTTTCTCACTTAACTACTCACACCTATAACTTTCTCACTTAAGCACTTAAGTACTCACACCTATAACTTTCTGAAATCTAGCCATTAATAAACTTCTTTGGGTATTTTGGTTCAATTTAAAAGGAGGATTGTTATTAGACTCAAATATGAAATGAGTTGCAAGGATTCAAATGACTTAGTCCCCTCCATCACATACATGCATGCCCATCAGAATTGTGACACCATCTAAAATTTTAAAATGCCTCGTGCCCATCCTAGGTGTTGATAGGCATTCCTCTTATAGTTTCCCAAAGATGTTATCATGTGCTCTTAAAAAACTTATTTTTCGGTATCTATATACACAGCTCACTTCTCCTTAGTGCCAATGGGCACTTTTGCAATTTTGATTTCATAGATTATCCTTGCAATTCCTTTTTCAATTCGTTTTTCCTTCAGTAATATGGATACAATTGGCCTTAAATTTTTTTCTATAATGTATCATAAGTTTAGAGGCATTGACATTTATCTTGATGCATTGTGGTATCCAAGTTAGGGAATATAATGGCCCCATTTTCCAAGATCTCTTAGGTTTTGTAGGGATACTTCATGTTAATGTTAATTTCCACCTCTTTTGTTCGCATTTCTGGTATACTTTAATGCTAACATTCCTAAATTCAATTCACCCTCTTTAATTAGATAATGCTAATGTTTTCTTCTTTGCTAGGCTACCTTAGTCATCCAGTATTCTTTTAGTTGCTTCTCATCAAGTTCACATAAATTGTGTAGTCTTTATTGTAAAATCTTTGTA